>JACTAT010000035.1:1589451-2189451 GCA_014526335.1 Chrysaora quinquecirrha
CTTTTTGTATATGTTTGATTCATTCTAAGTCTTGAGTTACTGCAAACTTTCTATTTGATGCTGATGGTCACAAGTATTTTGGAACCGTTTTGAATTATCACAATTTATATGTATTTCAGGTGCTGTCACTGGTCTTGTGGGTGAAAGATTTGCTGGCTGGTGTTCCTTGTTCTTGAAAGAAGAAGAAGAATAATGAAGAAGAAGATGATGGTGGTGATGAAGATGAAGATGTTGATGAAGAGTGGGGACTTTCCGTGCCGTTGGATTTCACAGGAGGAAGATAGCTAAGCGTATCATTGTTGTTTTTAATGATTAATTTACTTTAAGTATTTCAGGAGTGTACCCCCTCGCCAGAATTATATAAAATAAGATATAATGTCCGCTCAATGTTTTAAGATATTAGGTCCGCTCAAGGTTGTTAGGTCCGCTAAATGTTGTTAGGTCCGCTTAATGTTGTTAGATCCGCTTAATGTTATTAGGTCCGCTCAGTGGTCTGCTCAATGTTATTAGCTCTGCTTAATATTATTAGGTCCGCTTAATGTTTTAAGGTCAGCTCAGTGGTCTGCTCAATGTTATTAGCTCCGCTCAATGTTATTAGGTCCGCTCAATATCATTAGGTCCGCTTAATGCTATTAGGTCCGCTCAGTGGTCTGCTCAATGTTATTAGCTCCGCTCAATGTTATTAGGTCCGCTCAATGTTATTAGGTCCGCTCAATGTTATTAGGTCCATTTAATGTTATTAGGTCCGCTTAATGTTATTAGGTCTGCTCAGTGTTTTAAGATATAAGGTCCACTCAGTGTTTTAAGATATTAGGTCCGCCCCCTTTAGAAATGAAAGTAAAAAGCTTGCTGTTGCAGAAGTTTACATAAAAGTAATCTAGAGAATAAGATAGGGCTGCCTAGAATAAAATGAAACTAAATTAGTTTGCTTGAAGGACTAAGAAGAAAGGAAGCAAATGAAGAACAATGAACTGTTATAATTATCTTAGTTTGCAAAACATTAAATATTCAGTTTTTACCGAAGGAAAAACTTCTGCAATGGCCAAGTTTGAAACTGTCTTAGGCTGGAGAAACCCGTGCCCTCTTAAACACCTCAACCAGACCGTTTTTTCAGGTTGTTTCATCCAAATTGTTTTTGACACGTTTCATTAAGAATGTAGGATGTTTCAAGAGTGTTTCAATTGTAATTTTTTTAGAATGTTTCGTCCAAAACAAACAACACTTTCAGATTGTTTCATCCAGAATGTTTTCGGAATGTTTTACTTGAATGTTTTCAGGTTGTTTTATCCAAATTGTTTTAAGAATGTTTCATCCAAAACGCAAGATGTTTCCAGAGTGTGTAAATTATAATTTTTTCAGAATGTTTCGTCCAAAACAAAAGATGCTTTCAGATTGTTTCATCCAGAATGTTTTCGGGATGTTTTACTTGAATATTTTCAGGTTGTTTTATCCAAATTGTTTTCAGAATGTTTCATCCAGGATGTTAAATCAAGATGTATCCAGATTGTTTTCAGATTGTAAATTATAATGTTTTTCACGTAAAATGTTTCTTATCCAAAACAGAAGATGCTTTCAGAATGTTTCATCCAGAATGTTTTCAGAATGTTTACTTGAATATTTTCAGGTTGTTTCATCCAAATTGTTTTGAGAATGTTTCATCCAGAACGTAAGATGTTTCCAGAGTGTTTTATCCAGATTTTTTCTAAATGTTTCATCCAGAATGCAAGGTGTTTTCAGATTGTTTCATCCAATTTTTTTCAAAATGTTTCACTATGAAGGTAATAAAATTGAATGTTTTCGTAATGTTTCGTACACAACTTAAGATAATTTCAAATGCTTCATTCAGAACTTGAGATGTCTCAGAATGTCCCATCCAGAATGATTTCAGATTGTTTCATTTAGAATTTTTCAGATTGTTTCATCCAGGACCCCTAGATGTTTTCAGTTGTTTCCTCCAAATTGTTTTCGAACGGTTTCATCCAGAGCGTATGATGTTTCAGAATGTTTCTTCCAGAAGGTAATATGTCATCAGATTGTTTGACCCAAAATGTTTTCAGAATGCTCCTGGATTTTCAGCATACCGAGACAACAGAAAATGTTCAGTATCTCCAGGCAATACGACAGTTTCAAACTTATCTAAACTTGGTTTGGCAGTTTTGAGGGTGTTTTTGTTTTAAGTATCGTCATTGTCACAAGCATAGGGTCTGAAAGTCGGTGTTTCCGAATGTTCTCTCCAGAAGATTTTCAGAGTGTTCCATCCAGAACCTTAGATGTTATCAAAATTTTTCATCCAGAACGTAAGATGCTCTCAGAATGTTTTATCTAAATGTTTCAAGAATGTTTCATCGAGAACTTAAGATATTTTCAGAATGTTTCATCTAGAATGTTTCCAAATTGTTTCAACGAATGTTTCATCCAAATGTTTGTTCCACTGAATATTTCATCCAGAACGTAAAATGCTCTCAGAATGTTTTATCTAAATGTTTCAAGAATGTTTCATCGAGAACTTAAGATATTTTCAGAATGTTTCATCTAGAATGTTTCCAAATTGTTTCAACGAATGTTTCATTCAAATCCACTGAAATGTTCATGTAAGATCCTCTCAGAATATTTCACCCAGAAAAGATACTCTCAGAATGTTTCAACGAATGTTATCTAAATGTTTCAAGAATGTTTCATCCGAGAACTTAAGATATTTTCAGAATGTTTCATCAGAACATAAAGAATGTTTCCAAGATTGTTTTCAACGAATGTTTCAAAATCCAGTACTTAAGAAATGTTTGTTCTCAGAATATTTCATCCAGAAACGTAAAATGCTTTCAGAATGTTTCATCTAGAAATCAAAATGTTTTCAAAATGTTTTCCGGAACAAGAATGTTTCATCCAGAACATAAACTGTTTTCACAATGTTTCTCACAGAACTTTAGATGTATTCAGATTGTTTCGTCCAAAACGTTAATATGTTTCAAAATGTTTCGTCCAGTACTTAAGATGTTTTCAGAGTGTCTCATCCGAATGTTTTCAGAAGGTTCCGTCCAAATGTGTCAAGAATGTTTCATCCAGAATGTAAGATATTTTCAAAATGTTTTCATCGGAATGTTTTCAGAATGTTACATCCATTACTTACGATGTTTTTAGAATTTTAGTTTCCGTCAAAATGTTTTCAAAATGTTTCATCCAGAACGTAAGGTATTTTCAAAATGTTTTTATCCAGTATTTAAGATGTTTTCAGAATGTTTCATCCAATTGTTTCAGAACTTTTCATCCAGAATGTTTCCAGATTTTTCTGTCCAGATTGCTCAAATGTTTCATCTAGAACGTAAAAAATGTTTCTTTCAAAACGTTAAATGATTTCAGATACTCAGAACGTAAGATGTTTTCAAAATATTTCATCATGAATTCTGACGGTTTCAGAGTTTGCTATTCAAAAAGTTTATTGTTTCTCAAATAGGCATCTCAAAATGTTTCTGGAATTAGTCGTTAAAAGTAAGGTCTTTTAGAGTATTTTCTGCAGGTAGGCCAGTTTTATGTCACCCAAAATATTCGAACTTGTTTCGGACAATTGGCGTCCAAAAAAGTTAATCTTTCAGACAATTTGTTCACACAAAATAGGCGCTTTCCGAATTGGTCGTCAAAAATATTATAGCATTTGTTTAGATAGTGCGAGGCTTGATTGCTTGATTATAACCGAAATTGGCGAATGTGAAATAGTGTTTTTAGCGCCAGCCGCTAGGAGGTTAACTAATCGAGACCTCGACCCTGGCCGTAACGCTACCGTGGCTGGGCTCGAACCCTGACCACACTGAGCTTCTGACACCACGAGTCAGTTGGATTACACCACGACGCCACAGCACCTTCATGCAAGTTTCCTAAGGCTCCTCTTCAACACCAAAACCTGATTACCCTTATGCTTGTGACATTGATGTTATTTAGTTGTATTTAGTTAGTTTTTTATTTTTCTAACTTTGTAATTTATTTTAGCTTGCTGATGTAAACAAAAAACACCCCCATCTCACCCGCCATGCCAAGCCCTGGTCCTGTGGAGTGCTGCTGGACTATCTTGCATCATATGGTCATCCTTGGCTCTGGTTCCCGATGCTCTGGTTCACCTTGTTGGGCATTCCTTGAGCTTTCGTTCTCTATTCCAAAAGGTGAGGAAATGTTTGTATCTACTATTGTTGCTTTTCACATTTGTCTGATCGCAGTCATATCCAAGTCTTAAAATTATTAAGGGTGGGACAAAACGGCTTGAAGTTATTTGGTCATTTTCAATCATCTTGGGTTGCATTTCTGCACTTCTGTGGGGTACAGCTCTTGGAGGAAGAAAATTGTGATCGGTTTGCATCCAAAACTAGGAGAAGTAATAAGCATTGTACGCGTCATCGTAGTTGAAGCCTGGGCTGCTGAACCTGGTGCTCCTGTTTTCCGTTTCATTGGTGCAAAAGCAAGGACTTTACCCTCTCCCTGGCGTCCAAATAGTTTGCAATTCACTGATTTCAAATTGATTTCTTTGTGCGTTACTAGAGATTTTTTAACTTTATTATCTATAACTAGGATATTATTTATTGAGTTTTTAAGTTGGATATTATTTTATGGTTTTTATATTTTATTTGTTGTTTATTTTATTTTTTATTTTATTCATTTTATTTGATGGTGCTTAAATAATGATAATTATTTATGGAATAAATGATAAAATCAGGATTATCATAATCATAATCATAAGTGTAATCACTGTAATCATCATATTAACTTCTAGGCTGATTCGCGTTCAGATTCATAGGTAATTGGACGATGATTAGAACGTGGTCGGACGGTAGGATTTTTTGTCAGAAAACTCTAATCGATTTGAAAACACGTTCCAGTTATTAAAAATATCATGATTACAACTAATGAAAGAAAGGACTATTCGTGTGGAATTCAGAGTTTCGTGCTATCTCGATCGTCAGGCATGCATGCACATACACGAACATAAGTGTTATTTCCGGAGAATGTACAAACTTTAATAACAGTTCTAGTGGTGATGACGAAGAATAGGTTACTATAGCTTAGCTTCGGAGCAAAGGTAATTGTATAGGTTCGGAGCAAAGATAGGTTAGGATAGTATAGGTTTGGAGCAAGAATAGGATAACAGATGAGCATCATTGCAATATTGAAAAGTATGAAGATCTCGGAAACTGAGATCCGAAAATATGGCATCTGTGAAGGCAACAATCGTCCGCAACCGGTTTATGTGAATGCAGCGACCGTCCGCAATCGGTATCAATGCAACGACCGTCCGCAGTATCTGTGAATACAACGAACGTCCGCAACCGGTGTATGTGAATGTATAGACCGTCCGCGACCAGTATCTCTGAATACAACGACCGTCCGCAACCGGTGTATATGTGCAAAGACCGTCCGCAACCGGTATCAATGCAAGGACCGTCCGCAACCGGTACCTGTGAATACAACGACCGTCCGCAACCTGTATCTCTGAGTAAAGCGATTTTCCGCCACCGTGCTTGTAAGCTTGTTCTCTTGAAACTTCAGGAAGCTAATAAGTAGGTAAACAGCCCAAAAACATATTATTAAATTAAAAAGTGATGAAAGTGAATGAAAAACTCAACAATCATGATTTGTAGGCCTCGAGGAGAACTCTAGACTAAGAACTGACCCACGAAATTGGAACAACAAAGAATTTTACCTGGACCAAATGGTCAGGTTAAGATTAAAACTAAAGCAGGATTAAAATAATCTTTTCATATAAAATTAAACGTTCAATAGAAATAATTTAGATGATAGTTATATTTCTTCAATTTTTATTTCATTTGTTTCTAACGTAAAATAACAAAACTTTATCTAGCTTGGCAAAGATTGAGTACAAGGATTTGGGATAGATTCTTTTATTCGATCGTTGCCAAATTTATTCTTATGATTTGTAATTTTTGTAACCTCTAAGTTTTGACCATCTCATTTACTCATATCCATCTACTTTCTTTCTCTTTTTGGCTATCTTTTCTCTCCTTTCAGTACGGTATAGGTTCGGAGGTTATAAGGAGTTAGGATAGCATAGGTTCGAAGAGCAAGGATAAGTTAGGATAGCATTGGTTCGAAGAATAGGCTAGGAATAGATTCTTAGCAAGTATAGGGTTAGGATAGCATAGGTTCGGAACAAGGATAAGTTAGGATAGCATTGGTTCGAAGGAAGGATAGGCTAGGATAGTATAGATTCTTAGCAAGTATAAGATTAGGATAGCATAGGTTCGAAGGAAGAATAGGCTAGGGCATAAGTTAGTTAGGATAGCATTGGTTCAAGAAGATAGGTTAGGGAGCTTAGGATAGCATAGGTTCAAGGATAAGTTAGATAGAACAATAGGATAGCATAGGTTCGGAGCAAGGATAGCTTAGGATAGCATTGGTTCGGAGCAAGGATAGGTTAGGATAGCATTGGTTCGGAGCAAGGATAGCTTAGGATAGCATAGGTTCGGAGCAAGGATAAGGCATAGTAAGGATAGGCTAGGATAGTATAGATTAAGGATAGAATAGGATAGCATAGGTTCGGAACAAGGATAAAGGATAAGTTAGCAAGAATAGCTTAGGATAGCATTGGTTCGAAGCAAAGATAGCTTAGGATAGCATTGAATCGGAGCAAGAATAGCTTAGGATAGCATTGGTTCGGAGCAAGAATAGCTTAGGATAGCATTGGTTCGGAACAAGGATAAGTTAGAATAGCATAGGTTCTTAGCAAGTAGGATAGCAAGGATAGCATTGGTTCGGAGGAGCAAAGATCGGCCAGGATAGCATAGGTTCAAGGAGCAAGGCAAGGACAGTTAGGATAGGACAGGTTCGGAACAAGTAAAGGGTAGGATAGTATAGAATCGGAGCAAGGATAAGTTAGGATAGAGTAGATTCGGAGCAGGATAGGTTAGGCTATCTGCATCTTTCTCTCCTCATTTACGCTTTCCTCATGATCTGAAAATAAAGGTTTCTTGAATCCTCTTCAAAAAGCCTTTATTTTTAAGTTATCACTTCTCTATATTTAATTCAATTCCAATTTTTTTTTATTAGTTCTAAATCTTAGAAGTTTTTGGTTTTTTATTTGCGCAAAGAAATTTATTTGGTTGACGTGGATTCTTTTGATTTTTCGCTATAAGATTCCCTGACAAGAAACTTGTTTTCTTGAAGGTAATCTTCTAAAATTGGCCAAAATGTAGACAAGGACTTGCTTCTGCATAGTGTGATGGGGACAGTGCAGCTACTGGGTGATGAAGATACGGCCTGGGGGGTGTAGTAAATGCAGTGACGCTATGGCCTTCGGGGGGCAATGCTTACTGCTCTCAGAAATGATCTGCCTCAACTTTAATTTCACGGTCAGAAAACGTCTTTACTTTCCAAAAATCGAGGCCTAGGAACGTTTACCTTTGTGTGAGCAGGTTTCAATTTTTGACCTCCTTGAGCTGTATTTCATGGGTTCGTAGATTTGTGATTTGGGAGAAGTTGGGAATATCGAATGCTTCTAGCCAATTTCTTGTTAATAAGATAAGGTAGTTCGGATGAAAAACTTGGATATAGACTGGGATCTTGACATTGTGATTAGTAACATTGTAGATGCATCATTTCCTTGTCTCTAGGAATAGAGTTCGTTAGTTCATGGGTTTGTTCGATTTGGTTGAATCAGAGATAAGGAACTTTGAGTCTTGGTGATCATGAGATGAAAGATAGAACAGAGCACGAAACGGGACACAGGGCGCCAAGGCATGGCGGGTGAGATGGGGGTTTTTTTTTATTTAAATTTTTGAAAAAAATTTCGGCATGACCCCTAGCCTTTTGTGTACTTTTCTCCCCCCACTTTGCCCCACCCTTATCCCCTCCCTTTTTCACCACCCCGGATATCCTTCCCCCTATTGTTGTCCCAAACCCCGTTTCAGCCTAAGACTAGCCTAATTCCTATTTACACCTATATTAATAAACGTTGCCTTATGTTAAAATTTACTTAATATTAATTATTATTTATTTAATTAATTAGTTATGAAATTAGAATTATAAATTAGCCTATTTCTAGTGAAAAATATAAGTTTTATACCTGACTCATCTGTTTCTTCTTTCTTCGTCTTGACCTGCAGATTTATACGCAAAAAAACGCAAAGACAACATAGCCTAAATTGCTTCAACAAAGTTTATAATTTGACAAGAAATATTTAAACAAATATAAGATAAAATTAACAATGAACGAATATATATAATAAAGAAAGTAATAATGATAGATGCTAAATGCTAAAAATAATAATAAACAGATAAGATAAATGAAAAGAGGAAATAAAAGTAATAATAATAAGATAAAATTGATAAATAGATGATAATAAATGAATAAATAAAAATAGAATTTAATGAATAAAAAATAAAAAAGTAATGATAAATGAATAATAATAAACAAATGACTATTAATTATAAGAATAAATAAATATGCGAATATAAATATAATGATAAACATATAAATGAATAATTTACATGGGTTCTAATGTATAAAAATGAGATAAGAAAGTTTTATCCACGAAGATGAAGATTCCAATCTAAGATCTGCGACACCATTTTGTTGACCTGCAAAAAACAAAGTTAAACTGCAAAAACAACGTTAAAAATGAAATTATTCATAGTTTCAGAGAATTTCTTTTAATTTTAATACCAAGGGACTTTTTCGATGTATAAAATTGGTTTTGGGTATTTTCCATTTGATATTGAAAACGCGAGAAGAGGGTAAGTCATTAATTACCTAAAGGCAGCAGCAGCACTGTAACATTTTGGAGGAATTTTGGAAGTAAAAAGGTAAAAGGAACTTGAAATTGGAATTATTAATACAGTTCTGTCTAACTTTTCTTTTATTTCTGTCGTCTCTTCCTTTGAATTTAGAAAGCAATGCACAATATTTTGAAAAAATGACTTCGCATGAACACAAACTCGCGTTGACTTTGTTTTGAGAGTTGCCAGGCAGAAAGAACTGTAAACTACGATAAAAGTGAGCCGAACTAACCATTTTACCCAGATATTGAACCAAATTATAAAGTTCTTCAGTTTTTGGTGTTTGAAATAAAACGGAGAAGGAACGGCGCGAAAACATTTTGCTGATGCTGACGCCATCATCAAAGCTAACAAGCTCCAACAAGCTTAGTATAAAAACCGAAAAAACACTTCTTTTCACTTGCTTTGGAGGTAAATTCTATTAAATAATTCGTTAACCAAAGCAAAAAGAGCCTTTTTTTACTAATATTTTCATAAATAAGAAGTGGAACAGGTGTTTTAGCTATACGTTCTTCTTCGTTTCTAAAGTCGTAGCGTGCCCTTAGAACGTTTCTCTCTCTTTTTGGCCCAAAAAAGCTTCCAAAGCCAGAAAATTTCAAACAAACACAAAAAATAAGTTCTAATATCTTACAGGAGAGGGATTTTTTAGCAAAATATAATAAAATTTACCGTAAATATCCTTGGAAACTTTCTCTCCGTCCTGTTTCTCTCCTTCTTCGTCAATTTTTCGGGGGAAAGAACGCGCGTGGCGAGGCACTTTCCAAAAAAGGTTACATTTTGGTCATGTGACTTTTCCCCTTTACTTTCCAGCAAGCAACACGGACTGGAAACGAATTTCATCCGTATAAGGATATCTGGGAGCATTGCAATGGTTTCATTAACTCCTGCGCAGTTACTAGTCGCTGATTTTTAAAGCAAAAAGGGTGGGAGCCAGATGTCGTTTATCGATTCTGGTCAGATTAGAAGGTGGAAGATACACACGCAAGCGCAATCTCTACGTTGCCATACCAATCAATATTCTGTTTAGATCGTTCACGTGTGAAGTCGTCAGGCCTAAATTTTGCAGAGACAGATATTAGGATGAGATGAATAAAAATGGAAGAAGTAAGCTCATACGAGAAACAGCGACAGTTGAACATTCAAAAGAATAAACAAATGCTAGAAAGCCTTGGTCTTTTAAAGCCTGTAAGTATTATTAAGAGTGCGACATTGAACAGTTTTATCTAGCACATCAAAAATGATGATGGCCATAGCACCAAGTCTGCCCCATGCTGCCCACAGGGGGTTCTTGGCTAAATTTTGTGTAGGGGTCTATTGCTTGCATATTCAAAATGGTACTTTTGGCTGGACTAATTTTTACGAGAAAGTGGTACCCTTGGCTAGTCCAATTTCTACCAAAATGATACCCTTAGATAGCTAGACAAATACGCTCAATATTGTGGGTCTTATATCTGAAAATTCAAAGGTCAACTTATAGGTACCTTCTGCCAGTTTCTTTTTAAAATGTTTAAGATGAAATTTCTTCTTTCCAAGGCTACTAAAGACAAAAGAATGGCCGCTCCATTGCCAAATATGATACCTTTTGCGAGACCAAAATTGCCAAAAAGTAAACCCTTGGCTAGACTAGAAATCTGAAAAAGTATACACTCTACCTCAGTACATCCCAAGGTACCTTTACTGTGGAAGGAACCCCCCAAGTCTGCCCAGCCCCATTGACACGTTGATCTACTGCAATATATGGCGTCTATGACATTATTTAAAAGCCAATTTGTTATGTGTGGGGATAATAGTGCTTGCCCCCAAACTGCCACTTTAACAGTGTACATGTTCAACTTTATTATTTTTAGTGGACCGATTCAGTATACGCTGGCAGGCCGACTAGTCTAACACATGATGGGCTGACTTGTCCAACATGTTGCTGATCAATTTTTAAGGGAAAGGCAAAATAGAGGACTTGAGTGGCCTACCCAAAAGGGGATAGGGAGTTTGGAAGAGTTTGAAGGGCATTGTCCAAAAGAATTTCCTAGAAGCTCCACCCCAAGATCCCCTACTAGTTTATTCCTGGACATGCCTCACTCAATATTTGTTTGAAGTGTCCTAAGAATCAAACACTGTGCTCTATCCCATTTTGCTTATTCAAGCATTTGTCATGAGCTTAATAGGTCTCATGAGGTCTCATTAGTTCCGTGTTATATGAGAAATCCAAGCTGCTGGCACTTAATATATTATTTCATCTTCACCCCTCCTGTTATCATTTCAGTTTTCAAATATTCCAAAGAATGCAAGTAATGATGCAAATAAGCAAATGAGAGAAATTTGAGGAAGAATATAGAAGAAATACCAAAGTAGACTAAAACAATGCCAAACTTGGCCTCCAGTTTACTAATTCCATTAGACAATCACTCAGAGTAAAGTGCATTGTAAGTATGATCTACATTGCCCGTCTCTCTTTTAAGTACTCTCTGTCTTTTATGCTTCCCTTTCTATCAAGCCCCTCCTCTCTAAACCTCCTCTCTCTATTAAGCTCCCCTCTCTGCTAAGCCTGCTCTCTCTGTTAATCTCACCTCTCTCTGTTGAACTTCCCTCTCCTGTCTCTATTAAGCTTCCTCTCTAAACCTCCTCTCTCTATTAAGCGTCCCTCTCTGTTAAGCCCCCTCTCTCTGTTAAGCCTCCTCTCTCTATTAAGAGTCCCTTTCTGTTAAGACTCCTCTCTCTATAAGGCTTTCCTCTCTATTAAGCTTCCTTCTCTGATAAGCTTCCTGCTCTATTAAGCTCTATTAAGCTTTACTATCTCTTTCTCCTTGATAGACCATCTTTTTGAACTACTTTATTGCTCATTTCTCTATTTCTTTTATGCCATTTACTGCATGAAATTTTCATGCTTATAATTTCTCAAGCCTACCCTCCTGTTTCCCCATCTCTTTCTCCTTGATAGACCATCTTTTTCAAATACTTTATTGCTTATTTTTCTATTTCTTTTTGCCATGTATTGCACGAGCTTGTTATACGTACAACTTCTTTAACTAACCCTCCTTTTTTGTCATCTCTTTCTTCTTGATAGAACATCGTCTTGAACTACGTTATTGCTCATTTCTTTATTTTTTCTGCCATTTACTGCATGGAGCTGTCATACGTATAACCTCTTTAGCCAGACCTCCTCTTTTGTCATCTCTTTCTCCTTGATAGACCATCTTCTTGAACTACTTTTTTGCTTATTTTGCTACTTCTTTTCTGCCATTTACTGCATGAACTTGTCATACTGTATAACTTCATTGACTTACCCTCCTGTTTCGTCATCTCTTTCTCCTTGATAGACCATCTTCTTGAACTACTTTTTGCTTATTTTTCTATTTTTTTGCCATTTACTGCATGAACTTGTTAACTGTATAACTTCTTTGACTTACCCTCCTGTTTCGTCATCTCTTTCTCCTTGATAGACCATCTTCTTGAACTAACTTCTATTTTTTGCCATTGACTACATGAACTTGCTGAATAACTTTTAACTTACCCTCCTGTTTCGTCATTCTTTTTCCTTGATAGACCATCTTCTTGAAACTGCATTTTTCTATTTGTTTTTGCCATTTGTACATGACTTTCGTATAACTTCTTGACTTACCCTCCTGTTTTGTCATCTCTTTCTCCTTGATAGACCATCTTCTTGAACTAAATTTTGCTTATTTTTCTATTTTTTGCCATTTACTACATGAACTTGTTATCTGAATAACTTCCTTAACTTTCCCTCCTGTTTTGCCATCTCTTTCTCCTTGATAGACCATCTTCTTGAACTACTTTATTGCCCATTTTTCTATTTTTTCTGCCATTTACTGCATGAAAGTATTTATTTATAACTTCTCTAACTAACCCTCCTTTTTTGTCATCTCTTTCTCCTTGATAGACCATCTTCTTGAACTACTTTTTTGCTGATTTTTCTTTCTTTTTGCCATTTACTACATGAACTTGTCATAGGTATAACTTCTTTAACTAACCCTCCTTTTTGTCATCTCTTTCTCCTCGATAGAACATCGTTTTGAACTACGTTATTGCCCATTTCTCTATTTCTTTCTGCCATTCACTGCATGGAGCTGTCATACGTATAACCTCTTTAGCCGAACCTCCTCTTTCGTCATCTCTTTCTTCTTGATAGACCATCTTCTTGAACTACTTTTTTGCTTATTTTTCTTTCTTTTTGCCATTTACTGCATGAACTTGTCATACTTATAACTTCTTTAACCTACTTTCCTGTTTTGCCATCTCTTTCTTCTTGATAGACCATCTTCTTGAACTACTTTATTGCCCATTTTTCTATTTTTTGCCATTTACTGCATGACTTGTTGTATAACTTCACTTACCCTCCTGTTTTCATCTCTTTCTCATGACAGACCATCTTCTTGAACTACTTTTTTGCTTATTTTTCTATTTTTTGCCATTTACTAACTTATCTTAATAACCTTACCCTCCTCTTTTGTCATCTCTTTTTCCTTGATAGACCATCTTCTTGAACCTCTTTTTGCTTATTTTGCTATTTCTTTTCTGCCATTTACTTCATGAACTTGTTATCTTATAACTTCTTTAACCTAATTTCCTGTTTTCCATCTCTTTCTTCTTGATAGACCATCTTCTTGAACTACTTTCATTGCTTATTATACTATTTCTTTTTGCCATCAACTGCATGAACTTTTATACTGTATAACTTCCTTAACTTACCCTCCTGTTTCGTCATCTCTTTCTCCTTGATAGACCATCTTCTTGAACTACTTTTTTGCTTATTTTTCTATTTTTTCTGCCATTTACTGCATGAAGTTGTCATACTTATAACTTCTTTAACCTACCCTCCTCTTTTGTCATCTCTTTCTCCTTGATAGACCATCTTCTTGAACCTCTTTTTGCTTATTTTTCTTTTTTTTGCCATTTACTACATGAACTTGTCATACTTATAACTTCTTCAACCTACTTTCCTGTTTTGCCATCTCTTTCTTCTTGATAGACCGTCTTCTTCAACTAGGTCATTGCTCATTATACTATTTCTGTGTTGCCATCTACTGCATGAACTTTTATACTTATAACTTCCTTGATTTACCCTCCTGTTTTGTCTTTTCTTTTTCCTTAGAAGACCATCTTCTTGAACTACTTTTTGGCTTATTTTTCTTTTTTTTTGCCATTTACTACATGAACTTCTTATCTGTATAACTTCATTAACCTACCCTCCACTTTCGTCATCTCTTTCTTCTTGATAGACCATCTTCTTGAACTACTTTTTTGCTTATTTTTCTATTTTTTTGCCATTTACTGCATGAACTTGTTATACTTATAACTTCTTCAACCTACTTTCCTGTTTTGTCATCTCTTTCTCCTTGATAGAACATCTTCTTGAACTACGTTATTGCCCATTTTTCTATTTTTTTGCCATTTACTACATGAACTTGTTAACTGTATAACTTCATTAACCTACCCTCCTGTTTCGTCATCTCTTTCTCCTTGATAGACCATCTTCTTGAACTACTTTTTGCTTATTTTTCTACTTTTTCTGCCATTTACTACATGAACTTGTATCTAGTTATAACTTCTTTAACCTACCCTCCTGTTTTGTCATCTCTTTCTCCTTGATAGACCATCTTCTTGAACTACTTTTTTGCTTATTTTTCTATTTTTTTGCCATTTACTACATGAACTTGTTATCTGTATAACTTCCTTAACTTACCCTCCTGTTTCGTCATCTCTTTCTCCTTGATAGACCATCTTCTTGAACTACTTTTTTGCTTATTTTTCTATTTTTTGCCATTTACTACATGAACTTGTTATCTGAATAACTTCATTAACCTACCCTCCTCTTTCGTATAACTTCTTTAACTTACCCTCCTTTTCGTGATCTCTTTCTTCGTAATAGACTATCTTCTTGAACTACTTTTTCGCATATTTTGCTACTTCTTTCCTGCCATTTACTGCATGAATTTGTCATACTTGTAACTTCTTCAACCTACTTTCCTGTTTTGCCATCTCTTTCTTCTTGATAGACCATCTTCTTCAACTAGGTTATTGCTCATTATACTATTTTCTTGATGCCATTTACTGCATGAACTTGATACTTATAACTTCATTAACCTACCCTCCACTTTCGTCATCTCTTTCTTCTTGATAGACCATCTTCTTGAACTATGCTGTTTGCTTATTTTGCTACTTCTTTTCTGCCATTTACTGCATGAACTTGTGATACTTGTAACTTCTTTAACCTACTTTCCTGTTTTGCCATCTCTTTCTTCTTGATAGACCATCTTCTTCAACTATTATCCTCTTATCCCTTATCCCTTATCCCTTATCACTTATCCCTTATTCCCTTATCCCTTATCCCTTATCCCTTATCCTCTTATCCCCTTAAGCCCTTACCCCTTAAGCCCTTATCCCTTATCCCCTTATCCCTTATCCCTTATCTCCTTATCCCTTATCCCTTATCTCCTTATCCCTTATCCCCTTATCTCCTTATCCCCTTATCCCTTATCCACTTATCCCCTTATCCCCTTATCCCTTATCTCCTTATCCCTTATCCCTTATCCCTTATCTCCTTATCCCTTATCCACTTATCCCTTATCCCTTATCCCTTAACCCCTTATCCCTTATCCCTTATCTCCTTATCCCTTATCCACTTATCCCTTATCTCCTTATCCCCTTATCCAGTTATCCTCTTATCTCCTTATCCCTTATCCTCTTACCCCTTATCCACTTATCCCTTATCCCTTATCCACTTATCCCCTTATCCCCTTATACCCTTATCCCCTTAACCTCTTATCCCCTTATCCCCTTATCCCCTTATCCACTTATCAAATTATCCCCTTAATGAAACTCTTGAGGTATTCCTAAATCTGCTAAGACCTGCTGCTATGCAGGATTTGGACTGCCTTGAATAATGTGCGCTTGTTACCATTCCCAAGCAATATGGATTGCAAGGCATTTGCAACTGAATCCCTTCATCCACACATCCCCTTTCTCCGCTATTCAACTTATTCATTTATGTAGTTATCAACGCATTCAGTTATTCACTATTCCACTTATCCCCTTTTCCCCTTATCCCTTATCCACTTATCCCTTATCCCTTATCCCTTATCCAGTTATCCTCTTATCTCCTTATCCCTTATCCCTTATCCTCTTATCCACTTATCCTTATCCCTTATCCCTTATCCACTTATCCCTTGTCCTTATCCCTTATCCCCTTATCCCTTATCCCCTTATCCCTTATCCCTTATCCCTTATCCCTTATCCCTTATCCCCTTATCCCTTATCCCCTTATCCCTTATTCCCTTATCCCTTATCCCCTTATCCCTTATCCCTTATCCCTTAACCCCTTATCCCTTATCCCCTTATCCCCTTATCCCTTATCCCTTATCCCTTATTCCCTTATCCCTTATCCCCTTATCCCTTATCCCTTATCCCTTATCCCTTATCCCTTATCCCTTATCCCCTTATCCCTTATCCCCTTATCCCCTTATCCCTTATCCCCTTATCCCTTATCCCTTCCCTTATCCCTTATCCCCTTATCTCCTTATCCCCTTATCCCTTATCCCTTATCCCCTATCCCCTTCCCCTATATCCCTTATCCCCTTATCTCCTTATCCCCTTATCCCTTATCCCCTTATCTCCCTTATCCCCTTATCCCTTATCCCCTTATCCCCTTATCCCCTTATCCCTTATCCCCTTATCCCTTATCCCTTATCCCTTATCCCCTTATCCCTTATCCCTTATCCACTTATCCCTTATCCCTTATCCCTTATCCCCTTATCCCCTTATCCCTTATCCCTTATCTCCTTATCCCTTATCCCCTTATCCCTTATCCCTTATCCCTTATCCCCTTATCCCCTTATCCCTTATCCCTTATCCACTTATCCCCTTATCCCTTATCCCCTTATCCCCTTATCCCCTTATCCCTTATCCCCTTATCCCCTTATCTCCTTATCCCCTTATCCCCTTATCCCTTATCCCCTTATCCCTTATCCCCTTATCCCCTTATCCCCTTATCTTATCCCTTATCCCCTTATCCCCTTATCCCCTTATCCCCTTATCCCTTATCCCCTTATCCCCTTATCCCCTTATCCCCTTATCTTATCCCTTATCCCTTATCCCTTATCCCTTATCCCCTTATCCCCTTATCCCTTATCTTATCCCTTATCCCCTTATCCCTTATCCCTTATCCCCTTATCCCCTTATCCCCTTATCCCCTTATCCCCTTATCTTATCCCTTATCCCTTATCCCTTATCCCCTTATCCCCCTTATCCCCTTATCCCCTTATCCCCTTATCCCTTATCCCCTTATCCCCTTATCCCCTTATCCCCTTATCCCCTTATCCCTTATCCCCTTATCCCCTTATCCCTTATCCCCTTATCCCCTTATCCCCTTATCCTTATCCCCTTATCCCCTTATCCACTTATCCCTTATCCCCTTATCCCCTTATCCCCTTATCCCTTATCCCTTATCCCTTATCCCCTTATCCCTTATCCCCTTATCCCCTTATCCCCTTATCCCCTTATCCCCTTATCCCTTATCCCCTTATCCCCTTATCCCCTTATCCCCTTATCCCTTATCCCCTTATCCCCTTATCCCTTATCCCTTATCCCTTATCCCCTTATCCCCTTATCTTATCCCTTATCCCCTTATCCCCTTATCCCCTTATCCCCCCTTATCCACTTATCCCTTATCCCTTATCCCTTATCCCCTTATCCCTTATCCCTTATCCCCTTATCCCTTATCCTTATCCCCTTATCCCTTATCCCTTATCCCCTTATCCCCTTATCCCCTTATCCCTTATCCCCTTATCCCCTTATCCCCTTATCCCTTATCCCTTATCCCCTTATCCCCTTATCCCCTTATCCCCTTATCCCTTATCCCTTATCCCTTATCCCTTATCCCCCCTTATCCCCTTATCCCCTTATCCCTTATCCCCTTATCCCCCTTATCCCTTAACCCCTTATCCCTTAACCCCTTATCCCCTTATCCCCTTATCCCTTATCCCCTTATCCATCTCCTTATCCCCTTATCCCCTTATCCCTTATCTTATCCCTTATCCCCTTATCCCCTTATCCCTTATCCCCTTATCCCTTATCCCCTTATCCCCTTATCCACTTATCTTATCCCTTATCCCCTTATCCTAAATCTTAAGACCCTTATGCCGGGATTTGGACTGCCTTATCCCTTATCCCCTTATCTCCTTAAGGCCTTATCAACTTAATCCCTTATCCACACATCCCTTTCTCCCTTATCCAACTTATTCCCTTATGTAGTTATCCCTTATCCCTTATCCACTTATCCACTTATCCCTTATTATCCCTTATCCCCTTATCCCTTATCCCTTATCCCCTTATCCCTTATCCCCTTATCCCCTTATCCCTTATCCCCTTACCCCTTATCCCTTATCCTTCATCCTCTTATCCCTTACTGCCCTTATGCCCCTATCCCTTTTCCCCTTATCCCCCTTATCCCCTTATCCCTTTCTCCCCTATTCCTTATTCCCTTATCCCCTTATCTTATCCCTTATCCCTTATTCCCTTATCCCCTTATCCCTTATCCCTTATCCACTTATCCCTTATCCCTTATCCCCTTATCCCCTTATCCCTTAACCCCTTATCCCCCTTATCCCCTTATCCCCTTATCCCTTATCCCTTATCCACTTATCCACTTATCCACTTATCCCTTAATGAAACTGTTGAGGTATTCCTAAATCTGCTAAGACCTGCTGCTATGCCAGGATTTGGACTGCTTTGAATAATGTGCGCTTGTTACCATTCCCAAGCAATATAGATTGCAAGGCATTTGCAACTGAATCCCTTCATCCACACACCCCTTATCCCTATTATTCTTATTCATTTATGTCCACTTATCCGCATTCCCCTTAGTTATTCACTTATCCCACTTATCCCATTATCCTCTTATCCCCTTATCCCCTTATCCCTTATCCCCTTATCCCTGCATCCCTTATCCCTTATCCACTTATCCCTTATCCCCTTATCCCATTATCCCTTATCCACTTATCCCTTATCCACTTATCCCTTATCCACTTATCCACTTATCCACTTATCCCTTAATGAAACTGTTGAGGTATTCCTAAATCTGCTAAGACCTGCTGCTATGCCAGGATTTGGACTGCTTTGAATAATGTGCGCTTGTTACCATTCCCAAGCAATATAGATTGCAAGGCATTTGCAACTGAATCCCTTCATCCACACACCCCTTTCTCCGCTATTCAACTTATTCATTTATGTAGTTATCAACGCATTCAGTTATTCACTATTCCACTTATCCCCTTTTCCCCTTATCCCTTTTCCCTTATCCCTTATCCCTTATCCCACTTATCCCTTATCCCCTTAACCCCTTATCCCTTATCCCTTATCCCCATTACCTTATCCCTTATCCCTTATCCACTTATCCTTACTTGTCTTATCCCTTATCCCTTAATGAAACTGTTGAGGTATTCCTAAATCTGCTAAGACCTGCTGCTATGCCGGGATTAGGACTGCCTTGAATAATGTGCGCTTGTTACCATTCCCAAGCAATATGGATTGCAAGGCATTTTCAACTGAATCCCTTCATCCACACATCCCCTTTCTCCGCTATTCAACTTATTCATTTATGTAGTTATCAACGCATCCAGTTATTCACTATTCCACTTATCCCCTTTTCCCCTTATCCCCTTTTCCCCTTATCCCCTTATCCCCTTATCCCATTAACCCCTTATCCCCTTAACCCCTTATCCACTTATCCCCTTATCCCCTTATCCCCTTATTACCTTATCCCCTTATCCCCTTATCCCCTTGTCCACTTATCCCCTTATCCACTTATCAAATTATCCCCTTAATGAAACTGTTGAGGTATTCCTAAATCTGCTAAGACCTGCTGCTATGCCGGGATTTGGACTGCCTTGAATAATGTGCGCTTGTTACCATTCCCAAGCAATATGGATTGCAAGGCATTTTCAACTGAATCCCTTCATCCACACATCCCCTTCCTCCGCTATTCAACTTATTCATTTATGTAGTTATCAACGCATCCAGTTATTCACTATTCCACTTATCCCTTATCCCTTATCCACTTATCCACTTATCCCCTTATCCCTTATCCACTTATCCCCTTATCCCTTATCCCTTATCCACTTACCCCTTATCCCTTATCCACTTATCCCTTATCCCTTATCCCTTATCCCTTATCCAGTTATCCTCTTATCTCCTTATCCCTTATCCCTTATCCTCTTACCCCTTATCCACTTATCCCCTTATCCCTTATCCACTTATCCCCTTATCCCTTATACCCTTATCCCTTAACCTCTTACCCCTTATCCCTTATCCCTTATCCACTTATCAAATTATCCCTTAATGAAACTGTTGAGGTATTCCTAAATCTGCTAAGACCTGCTGCTATGCTGGATTTGGACTGCCTTGAATAATGTGCGCTTGTTACCATTCCCAAGCAATATGGATTGCAAGGCATTTGCAACTGAATCCTTCATCCACACTTCCCTTTCTCCGCTATTCAACTTATTCATTTATGTAGTTATCAACGCATTCAGTTATTCACTATTCCACTTATCCCTTTTCCCTTATCCCTTATCCACTTATCCCTTATCCTCCCTTATCCCTTATCCCTTATCCTCTTACCCCTTATCCACTTATCCCTTATCCCCTTATCCACTTATCCCCTTATCCCCTTATACCCTTATCCCCTTAACCTCTTATCCCCTTATCCCCTTATCCCCTTATCCACTTATCAAATTATCCCCTTAATGAAACTCTTGAGGTATTCCTAAATCTGCTAAGACCTGCTGCTATGCCGGGATTTGGACTGCCTTGAATAATGTGCGCTTGTTACCATTCCCAAGCCATATGGATTGCAAGGCATTTGCAACTGAATCCCTTCATCCACACATCCCCTTCCTCCGCTATTCAACTTATTCATTTATGTAGTTATCAATGCATTCAGTTATTCACTATTCCACTTATCCCCTTATCCCCTTATCCACTTATCCCGTTATCCCCTTATCCCATTATCCCCTTATCCCCTTATCCCCTTATCCCCTTAACCATTTATCCCCTTATCCCCTTACCCACTTATCCCCTTAACCCCTTATCCCTTATCCCCCTTTATCCCTTATCCCCTTATCCCATTTATCCCCTTATCCCTTATCTCCCCTTATCCCTTATCCCTTATCTCCTTATCCCTTATCTCCTTATCCCTTATCCACTTATCCCTTATCCCTTATCCCTTAACCCCTTATCCCTTATCTCCTTATCCCCTTATCCCCTTATCCCTTATCCACTTATCCCTTATCTCCTTATCCCTTATCCACTTATCCCTTATCCCTTATCCCCTTATCCCCCTTATCCCCTTATCCCCTTATCCCCTTATCTCCTTATCTCCCCCTTATCCCTTATCCCTTATCCACTTATCCCCTTATCCCTTATCCCTTATCCCCTTATCCACTTATCCCTTATCCCCTTATCCCCTTATCTCCTTATCCCCTTATCCACTTATCCCCTTGTCCCTTATCCCTTATCCCCTTATCCCCTGCATCCCCTTATCCCTTATCCCCTTGTCCCCTTATCCCTTATCCCTTATCCCCTTATCTCCTTATCCCCTTATCCCTTATCCCTTATCCACTTATCCCTTGTCCCTTATCCCTTATCCCCTTATTCCCTTATCCCGTTATCCACTTATCCCCTTATCCCCTTATCCCCTTATCCCCTTATCCCGTTAACCCCTTATCCCCTTAACCCCTTATCCTCTTATCCCCTTATCCCCTTATCCCTTATCTCCTTGTCCCCTTATCCCCTTATCCCCTTATCCCCGTATCCCCTTATCCACTTATCCCCTTATCCCCTTATCCCCGTATCCCCTTATCCCCTTATCCCCTTATCTCCTTATCCCCTTATCCACTTATCCCCTTATCTCCTTATCCCCTTATCCAGTTATCCTCTTATCTCCTTATCCCCTTATCCCCTTATCCTCTTACCCCCTTATCCACTTATCCCTTATCCCTTATCCACTTATCCCTTATCTCCTTATCCCTTATCCACTTATCCCTTATCCCCTTATCCCTTATCCCTTAACCCCTTATCTCCTTATCCCTTATCTCCTTATCCCTTATCCCCTTATCCACTTATCCCCTTGTCCCTTATCCCTTATCCCCTTATCCTCTTATCCCTTATCCCTTATTCCCTTATCCCTTATCCACTTATCCCTTATCCCCTTATCCCTTAACCCCTTATCCCCTTAACCCCTTATCCTCTTATCCCTTATCCCTTATCTCCTTATCCCCTTGTCCCCTTATCCCCTTATCCCCTTATCCCCTTATCCCCGTATCCCCTTATCCCCTTATCGCCTTATCCACTTATCCCCTTATCCCCTTATTCCCTTATCCCCGTATCTCCTTATCCCCTTATCCCCTTATCCCCTTATTCCCTTATCCCCTTATCCACTTATCCCCTTATCCCCTTATTCCCTTATCCCCTTAACCCCTTATCCCCTTAACCCCTTATCCCCTTATTCCCTTATTCCCTTATCTCCTTATCCCCTTATCCCCTTATCCCCTTATTACCTTATCCCCTTATCCCCTTATCCACTTATCCCCTTAACTCCTTATCCCCTTATCCCCTTAACCCCTTATCCCCTTATCCCCTTATCCCATTATCCCCTTGTCCCCTTATCCACTTATCCACTTATCCAATTATCCCCTTAATGAAACTGTTGAGGTATTCCTAAATCTGCTAAGACCTGCTGGTATGCCGGGATTTGGACTGCCTTGAATAATGTGCGCTTGTTACCATTCCCAAGCAATATGGATTGCAAGGCATTTGCAACTGAATCCCTTCATCCACATATCCCCTTTCTCCGCTATTCAACTTATTCATTTATGTAGTTATCAACGCATTCAGTTATTCACTATTCCACTTATCCCCTTATCCCCTTATCCACTTATCCCCTTATCCCCTTATCCACTTATCCCCTTATCCCCTTATCCCCTTAACCCCTTATCCCCTTATCCCGCTATCCCCCTATCCCCTTATCCCCTTATCCACTTATCCCCTTATCCACTTATCCCCTTATCCCCTTATCCCCTTATCCCCTTATCCCCTTATCCCCTTAACCTCTTATCTCCTTATCCCCTTATCCACTTATCAAATTATCCCCTTAATGAAACTGTTGAGGTATTCCTAAATCTGCTAAGACCTGCTGCTATGCCGGGATTTGGACTGCCTTGAATAATGTGCGCTTGTTACCATTCCCAAGCAATATGGATTGCAAGGCATTTGCAACTGAATCCCTTCATCCACACATCCCTTTTCTCCGCTATTCAACTTATTCATTTATGTAGTTATCAACGCATTCAGTTATTCACTATTCCACTTATCCCCTTATCCCCTTATCCCCTTATCCACTCATCCACTTATCCACTTATCCCCTTATCCCTTATCCCTTAACCCCTTATCCCCTTATCCCTTCATCCTCTTATCCCCTTAACCCCTTATCCCCTTATCCCCTTTTCCCTTATCCCTTATCCCCTTATCCCCTTATCCCCTTGTCCCCTTGTCCCCTTATCCCTTATCCCCTTATCCCCTTATCCCCGTATCCCCTTATCCCCTTATTCCCTTATCCCCTTATCCACTTATCCCCTTATCCCCTTATCCCCGTATCCCCTTATCCCCTTATCCACTTATCCCCTTATCCCCTTAACCCTTTATCCCCTTATCCCCTTATCCCATTATCCCCTTATCCTCTTATCCCCTTATCCACTTATCCACTTATCCACTTATCCCCTTAATGAAACTGTTGAGGTATTCCTAAATCTGCTAAGACCTGCTGCTATGCCGGGATTTGGACTGCTTTGAATAATGTGCGCTTGTTACCATTCCCAAGCAATATAGATTGCAAGGCATTTGCAACTGAATCCCTTCATCCACACATCCCCTTTCTCCGCTATTCAACTTATTCATTTATGTAGTTATCAACGCATTCAGTTATTCACTATTCCACTTATCCCATTTTCCTCTTATCCCCTTATCCCCTTTTCCCGTTATCCCCTTATCCACTTATCCCCTTTTCCCCTTATCCCCTTATCCCATTATCCCCTTATCCACTTATCCCCTTATCCCCTTATCCACTTATCCACTTGTCCACTTATCCCCTTAATGAAACTGTTGAGGTATTCCTAAATCTGCTAAGACCTGCTGCTATGCCGGGATTTGGCCTGCTTTGAATAATGTGCGCTTGTTACCATTCCCAAGCAATATAGATTGCAAGGCATTTGCAACTGAATCCCTTCATCCACACATCCCCTTTCTCCGCTATTCAACTTATTCATTTATGTAGTTATCAACGCATTCAGTTATTCACTATTCCACTTATCCCCTTTTCCCCTTATCCCCTTATCCACTTATCCCCTTATCCTCCCCTTATCCCCTTATCCCCTTATCCTCTTACCCCCTTATCCACTTATCCCCTTATCCCCTTATCCACTTATCCCCTTATCCCCTTATACCCTTATCCCTTAACCTCTTATCCCTTATCCCTTATCCCTTATCCACTTATCAAATTATCCCTTAATGAAACTCTTGAGGTATTCCTAAATCTGCTAAGACCTGCTGCTATGCTGGATTTGGACTGCCTTGAATAATGTGCGCTTGTTACCATTCCCAAGCCATATGGATTGCAAGGCATTTGCAACTGAATCCTTCATCCACACATCCCTTCCTCCGCTATTCAACTTATTCATTTATGTAGTTATCAATGCATTCAGTTATTCACTATTCCACTTATCCCCTTATCCCCTTATCCACTTATCCCGTTATCCCCTTATCCCATTATCCCTTATCCCTTATCCCTTATCCCTTAACCATTTATCCCCTTATCCCCTTACCCACTTATCCCCTTAACCCCTTATCCCCTTATCCCCTTATCCCTTTATCCACTTATCCCCTTATCCCATTTATCCCCTTATCCCTTATCTCCTTATCCCCTTATCCCCTTATCTCCTTATCCCCTTATCTCCTTATCCCCTTATCCACTTATCCCCTTATCCCCTTATCCCTTAACCCCTTATCCCCTTATCTCCTTATCCCTTATCCCCTTATCCCTTATCCACTTATCCCCTTATCTCCTTATCCCCTTATCCACTTATCCCCTTATCCCCTTATCCCTTATCCCTTAACCCCTTATCTCCTTATCCCCTTATCTCCTTATCCCCTTATCCCCTTATCCCTTATCCACTTATCCCCTTATCCCTGCATCCCTTATCCCCTTATCCACTTATCCCTTATCCCCTTATCCCTTATCTCCTTATCCCCTTATCCACTTATCCCTTGTCCCCTTATCCCTTATCCCCTTATCCCTGCATCCCTTATCCCTTATCCCCTTGTCCCTTATCCCTTATCCCCTTATCCCCTTATCTCCTTATCCCCTTATCCCCTTATCCCCTTATCCACTTATCCCCTTGTCCCCTTATCCCTTATCCCCTTATTCCCTTATCCTGTTATCCACTTATCCCCTTATCCCCTTATCCCTTATCCCCTTATCCCGTTAACCCCTTATCCCTTAACCCCTTATCCTCTTATCCCTTATCCCTTATCCCTTATCTCCTTGTCCCCTTATCCCTTATCCCCTTATCCCCGTATCCCCTTATCCACTTATCCCCTTATCCCCTTATCCCCTGCATCCCTTATCCCCTTATCCCTTATCTCCTTATCCCCTTATCCACTTATCCCCTTATCTCCTTATCCCCTTATCCAGTTATCCTCTTATCTCCTTATCCCCTTATCCCCTTATCCTCTTACCCCCTTATCCACTTATCCCCTTATCCCTTATCCACTTATCCCCTTATCTCCTTATCCCCTTATCCACTTATCCCCTTATCCCCTTATCCCCTTATCCCTTAACCCCTTATCTCCTTATCCCCTTATCTCCTTATCCCCTTATCCCCTTATCCACTTATCCCCTTGTCCCCTTATCCCTTATCCCCGTATCCTCTTATCCCCTTATCCCCTTATTCCCTTATCCCCTTATCCACTTATCCCCTTATCCCTTATCCCTTAACCCCTTATCCCTTAACCCCTTATCCTCTTATCCCTTATCCCTTATCTCCTTATCCCTTGTCCCTTATCCCCTTATCCCCTTATCCCCTTATCCCCTTATCCCCTTATCCCCTTATCGCCTTATCCACTTATCCCCTTATCCCTTATTCCCTTATCCCTGCATCTCCTTATCCCTTATCCCCTTATCCCCTTATTCCCTTATCCCTTATCCACTTATCCCCTTATCCCCTTATTCCTTATCCCTTAACCCCTTATCCCTTAACCCCTTATCCCCTTATTCCCTTATTCCCTTATCTCCTTATCCCTTATCCCTTATCCCTTATTACCTTATCCCCTTATCCCTTATCCACTTATCCCTTAACTCCTTATCCCTTATCCCTTAACCCCTTATCCCTTATCCCTTATCCCATTATCCCTTGTCCCTTATCCACTTATCCACTTATCCAATTATCCCTTAATGAAACTGTTGAGGTATTCCTAAATCTGCTAAGACCTGCTGGTATGCTGGATTTGGACTGCCTTGAATAATGTGCGCTTGTTACCATTCCCAAGCAATATGGATTGCAAGGCATTTGCAACTGAATCCTTCATCCACATATCCCTTTCTCCGCTATTCAACTTATTCATTTATGTAGTTATCAACGCATTCAGTTATTCACTATTCCACTTATCCCTTATCCCTTATCCACTTATCCCTTATCCCTTATCCACTTATCCCTTATCCCTTATCCCCTTAACCCCTTATCCCTTATCCCGCTATCCCCTATCCCTTATCCCTTATCCACTTATCCCCTTATCCACTTATCCCTTATCCCCTTATCCCCTTATCCCCTTATCCCTTATCCCTTAACCTCTTATCTCCTTATCCCCTTATCCACTTATCAAATTATCCCCTTAATGAAACTGTTGAGGTATTCCTAAATCTGCTAAGACCTGCTGCTATGCCGGGATTTGGACTGCCTTGAATAATGTGCGCTTGTTACCATTCCCAAGCAATATGGATTGCAAGGCATTTGCAACTGAATCCCTTCATCCACACATCCCTTTTCTCCGCTATTCAACTTATTCATTTATGTAGTTATCAACGCATTCAGTTATTCACTATTCCACTTATCCCCTTATCCCCTTATCCCCTTATCCACTCATCCACTTATCCACTTATCCCCTTATCCCTTATCCCTTAACCCCTTATCCCTTATCCCTTCATCCTCTTATCCCTTAACCCCTTATCCCCTTATCCCCTTTTCCCTTATCCCTTATCCCTTATCCCTTATCCCCTTGTCCCTTGTCCCCTTATCCCTTATCCCTTATCCCTTATCCCCCATCCCCTTATCCCCTTATTCCCTTATCCCCTTATCCACTTATCCCTTATCCCCTTATCCCCTGTATCCCCTTATCCCTTATCCACTTATCCCCTTATCCCTTAACCCTTTATCCCTTATCCCCTTATCCCATTATCCCTTATCCTCTTATCCCTTATCCACTTATCCACTTATCCACTTATCCCTTAATGAAACTGTTGAGGTATTCCTAAATCTGCTAAGACCTGCTGCTATGCCGGGATTTGGACTGCTTTGAATAATGTGCGCTTGTTACCATTCCCAAGCAATATAGATTGCAAGGCATTTGCAACTGAATCCCTTCATCCACACATCCCCTTTCTCCGCTATTCAACTTATTCATTTATGTAGTTATCAACGCATTCAGTTATTCACTATTCCACTTATCCCATTTTCCTCTTATCCCCTTATCCCCTTTTCCCGTTATCCCCTTATCCACTTATCCCCTTTTCCCCTTATCCCCTTATCCCATTATCCCCTTATCCACTTATCCCCTTATCCCCTTATCCACTTATCCACTTGTCCACTTATCCCCTTAATGAAACTGTTGAGGTATTCCTAAATCTGCTAAGACCTGCTGCTATGCCGGGATTTGGCCTGCTTTGAATAATGTGCGCTTGTTACCATTCCCAAGCAATATAGATTGCAAGGCATTTGCAACTGAATCCCTTCATCCACACATCCCCTTTCTCCGCTATTCAACTTATTCATTTATGTAGTTATCAACGCATTCAGTTATTCACTATTCCACTTATCCCTTTTCCCTTATCCCTTATCCCTTTTCCCTTATCCCTTATCCCTTATCCCATTAACCCCTTATCCCTTAACCCTTTATCCCCTTATCCCTTATCCCTTATCCCTTATTACCTTATCCCTTATCCCCTTATCCCTTGTCCCTTATCCCTTGTCCACTTATCCCTTATTCCCTTATCCCTTATCCCTTAATGAAACTGTTGAGGTATTCCTAAATCTGCTAAGACCTGCTGCTATGCCGGGATTTGGACTGCCTTGAATAATGTGCGCTTGTTACCATTCCCAAGAAATATGGATTGCAAGGCATTTGCAACTGAATCCCTTCATCCACACATCCCCTTTCTCCGCTATTCAACTTATTCATTTATGTAGTTATCAACGCATTCAGTTATTCACTATTCCACTTATCCCCTTTTCCCCTTATCCCCTTATCCCATTTTCCCCTTATCCCCTTATCCCCTTATCCCCCTATCCCCTTATCCACTTATCCCCTTATCCCCTTAACCCTTTATCCCCTTATCCCCTTATCCCATTATCCCCTTATCCACTTATCCTCTTATCCCCTTATCCACTTATCCACTTATCCACTTATCCCCTTAATGAAACTGTTGAGGTATTCCTAAATCTGCTAAGACCTGCTGCTATGCCGGGATTTGGACTGCTTTGAATAATGTGCGCTTGTTACCATTCCCAAGCAATATAGATTGCAAGGCATTTGCAACTGAATCCCTTCATCCACACATCCCCTTTCTCCGCTATTCAACTTATTCATTTATGTAGTTATCAACGCATTCAGTTATTCACTATTCCACTTATCCCATTTTCCTCTTATCCCCTTATCCCCTTTTCCCGTTATCCCCTTATCCACTTATCCCTTTATCCCCTTATCCCATTATCCCCTTATCCACTTATCCCTTATCCCTTATCCACTTATCCACTTGTCCACTTATCCCCTTAATGAAACTGTTGAGGTATTCCTAAATCTGCTAAGACCTGCTGCTATGCCGGGATTTGGACTGCTTTGAATAATGTGCGCTTGTTACCATTCCCAAGCAATATAGATTGCAAGGCATTTGCAACTGAATCCCTTCATCCACACATCCCCTTTCTCCGCTATTCAACTTATTCATTTATGTAGTTATCAACGCATTCAGTTATTCACTATTCCACTTATCCCTTTTCCCTTATCCCTTATCCCCTTTTCCCTTATCCCTTATCCCTTATCCCATTAACCCTTATCCCTTAACCCCTATTCCCTTATCCCCTTATCCCTTATCCCTTATTACCTTATCCCTTATCCCTTATCCCCTTGTCCCCTTATCCCTTGTCCACTTATCCCCTTTTCCCTTATCCCTTATCCCTTATCCCATTAACCCCTTATCCCTTAACCCCTATTCCCTTATCCCCTTATCCCTTATCCCCTTATTACCTTATCCCTTATCCCTTATCCCTTGTCCCTTATCCCTTGTCCACTTATCCCTTATTCCCTTATCCACTTATCCCCTTAATGAAACTGTTGAGGTATTCCTAAATCTGCTAAGACCTGCTGCTATGCCGGGATTAGGACTGCCTTGAATAATGTGCGCTTGTTACCATTCCCAAGCAATATGGATTGCAAGGCATTTTCAACTGAATCCCTTCATCCACACATCCCCTTTCTCCGCTATTCAACTTATTCATTTATGTAGTTATCAACGCATCCAGTTATTCACTATTCCACTTATCCCCTTATCCCCTTATCCACTTATCCACTTATCCCCTTATCCCCTTATCCACTTATCCCCTTATCCCCTTATCCCCTTATCCCCTTATCCACTTATCCCTTATCCCCTTATCCACTTATCCCCTTATCCCCTTATCCCCTTATCCCCTTATCCAGTTATCCTCTTATCTCCTTATCCCCTTATCCCCTTATCCTCTTACCCCCTTATCCACTTATCCCCTTATCCCCTTATCCACTTATCCCCTTATCCCCTTATACCCTTATCCCCTTAACCTCTTATCCCCTTATCCCCTTATCCCCTTATCCACTTATCAAATTATCCCCTTAATGAAACTCTTGAGGTATTCCTAAAGCTGCTAAGACCTGCTGCTATGCCGGGATTTGGACTGCCTTGAATAATGTTCGCTTGTTACCATTCCCAAGAAATATGGATTGCAAGGCATTTGCAACTGAATCCCTTCATCGACACATCCCCTTTCTCCGCTATTCAACTTATTCATTTATGTAGTTATCAACGCATTCAGTTATTCACTATTCCACTTATCCCCTTTTCCCCTTATCCCCTTATCCTATTTTCCCCTTATCCCCTTATCCTCTTATCCCCTTAACCCCTTATCCCCTTAACCCCTTATCCCTTTATCCCCTTATCCCCTTATCCCCTTATCCCCTTATTACCTTATCCCCTTATCCCCTTATCCCCTTGTCCCCTTATCCCCTTATTCCCTTATCCCCTTATCCCCTTAATGAAACTGTTGAGGTATTCCTAAATCTGCTAAGACCTGCTGCTATGCCGGGATTTGGACTGCCTTGAATAATGTGCGCTTGTTACCATTCCCAAGCAATATGGATTGCAAGGCATTTGCAACTGAATCCCTTCATCCACACATCCCCTTTCTCCGCTATTCAACTTATTCATTTATGTAGTTATCAACGCATTCAGTTATTCACTATTCCACTTATCCCCTTTTCCCCTTATCCCCTTATCCACTTATCCCCTTATCCCCTTATCCCCTTATCCAGTTATCCTCTTATCTCCTTATCCCCTTATCCCCTTATCCTCTTACCCCCTTATCCACTTATCCCCTTATCCCCTTATCCACTTATCCCCTTATCCCCTTATACCCTTATCCCCTTAACCTCTTATCCCCTTATCCCCTTATCCCCTTATCCACTTATCCACTTATCAAATTATCCCCTTAATGAAACTGTTGAGGTATTCCTAAATCTGCTAAGACCTGCTGCTATGCCGGGATTTGGACTGCCTTGAATAATGTGCGCTTGTTACCATTCCCAAGAAATATGGATTGCAAGGCATTTGCAACTGAATCCCTTCATCCACACATCCCCTTTCTCCGCTATTCAACTTATTCATTTATGTAGTTATCAACGCATTCAGTTATTCACTATTTCACTTATCCCCTTTTCCCCTTATCCCCTTATCCCATTTTCCCCTTATCCCCTTATCCCCTTATCCACTTAACCCCTTATCCCTTAACCCCTTATCCCTTTATCCCTTATCCCTTATCCCTTATCCCCTTATTACCTTATCCCTTATCCCCTTATCCCTTGTCCCCTTATCCCTTATCCCCTTATCCCTTATCCCCTTATCCCCTTATCCACTTATCAAATTATCCCCTTAATGAAACTCTTGAGGTATTCCTAAAGCTGCTAAGACCTGCTGCTATGCCGGGATTTGGACTGCCTTGAATAATGTGCGCTTGTTACCATTCCCAAGCAATATGGATTGCAAGGCATTTTCAACTGAATCCCTTCATCCACATATCCCCTTTCTCCGCTATTCAACTTATTCATTTATGTAGTTATCAACGCATTCAGTTATTCACTATTCCACTTATCCCCTTATCCCCTTATCCACTTATCCCCTTATCCCCTTATCCACTTATCCCCTTATCCCCTTATCCCCTTATCCCTTAACCCCTTATCCCGCTATCCCCCTATCCCCTTATCCCCTTATCCACTTATCCCCTTATCCACTTATCCCCTTATCCCCTTATCCCCTTATCCCCTTAACCTCTTATCCCCTTATCCCCTTATCCACTTATCAAATTATCCCCTTAATGAAACTGTTGAGGTATTCCTAAATCTGCTAAGACCTGCTGCTATGCCGGGATTTGGACTGCCTTGAATAATGTGCGCTTGTTACCATTCCCAAGCAATATGGATTGCAAGGCATTTGCAACTGAATCCCTTCATCCACACATCCCCTTTCTCCGCTATTCAACTTATTCATTTATGTAGTTATCAACGCATTCAGTTATTCACTATTCCACTTATCCCTTATCCCTTATCCCTTATCCACTCATCCACTTATCCCTTATCCCTTATCCCTTATCCACTTATCCCCTTATCCCCTTATCCCTTAACCCCTTATCCCTTATCCCTTCATCCTCTTATCCCTTAACCCCTTATCCCCTTATCCCCTTTTCCCTTATCCCTTATCCCTTATCCCCTTGTCCCTTATCCCTTATCCCCTTATCCCTTATCCCCATCCCTTATCCCTTATTCCCTTATCCCCTTATCCACTTATCCCTTATCCCCTTATCCCCTATCCCTTATCCACTTATCCCTTATCCCTTAACCCTTTATCCCCTTATCCCTTATCCCATTATCCCCTTATCCACTTATCCTCTTATCCCCTTATCCACTTATCCACTTATCCACTTATCCCCTTAATGAAACTGTTGAGGTATTCCTAAATCTGCTAAGACCTGCTGCTATGCCGGGATTTGGACTGCTTTGAATAATGTGCGCTTTTTACCATTCCCAAGCAATATAGATTGCAAGGCATTTGCAACTGAATCCCTTCATCCACACATCCCCTTTCTCCGCTATTCAACTTATTCATTTATGTAGTTATCAACGCATTCAGTTATTCACTATTCCACTTATCCCATTTTCCTCTTATCCCCTTATCCCCTTTTCCCGTTATCCCCTTATCCACTTATCCCTTTATCCCCTTATCCCATTATCCCCTTATCCACTTATCCCCTTATCCCCTTATCCACTTATCCACTTGTCCACTTATCCCCTTAATGAAACTGTTGAGGTATTCCTAAATCTGCTAAGACCTGCTGCTATGCCGGGATTTGGACTGCTTTGAATAATGTGCGCTTGTTACCATTCCCAAGCAATATAGATTGCAAGGCATTTGCAACTGAATCCCTTCATCCACACATCCCCTTTCTCCGCTATTCAACTTATTCATTTATGTAGTTATCAACGCATTCAGTTATTCACTATTCCACTTATCCCCTTTTCCCCTTATCCCCTTATCCCCTTTTCCCCTTATCCCCTTATCCCCTTATCCCATTAACCCCTTATCCCCTTAACCCCTATTCCCTTATCCCCTTATCCCTTATCCCTTATTACCTTATCCCCTTATCCCTTATCCCCTTGTCCCCTTATCCCTTGTCCACTTATCCCTTTTCCCTTATCCCCTTATCCCCTTATCCCATTAACCCCTTATCCCCTTAACCCCTATTCCCTTATCCCCTTATCCCCTTATCCCCTTATTACCTTATCCCCTTATCCCCTTATCCCCTTGTCCCCTTATCCCCTTGTCCACTTATCCCCTTATTCCCTTATCCACTTATCCCCTTAATGAAACTGTTGAGGTATTCCTAAATCTGCTAAGACCTGCTGCTATGCCGGGATTAGGACTGCCTTGAATAATGTGCGCTTGTTACCATTCCCAAGCAATATGGATTGCAAGGCATTTTCAACTGAATCCCTTCATCCACACATCCCCTTTCTCCGCTATTCAACTTATTCATTTATGTAGTTATCAACGCATCCAGTTATTCACTATTCCACTTATCCCTTATCCCTTATCCACTTATCCACTTATCCCCTTATCCCCTTATCCACTTATCCCTTATCCCTTATCCCTTATCCCTTATCCACTTATCCCTTATCCCTTATCCACTTATCCCCTTATCCCTTATCCCCTTATCCCCTTATCCACTTATCCCTTATCCCCTTATCCACTTATCCCCTTATCCCTTATCCCCTTATCCCCTTATCCAGTTATCCTCTTATCTCCTTATCCCTTATCCCTTATCCTCTTACCCCCTTATCCACTTATCCCCTTATCCCTTATCCACTTATCCCCTTATCCCCTTATACCCTTATCCCCTTAACCTCTTATCCCCTTATCCCCTTATCCCCTTATCCACTTATCAAATTATCCCCTTAATGAAACTCTTGAGGTATTCCTAAAGCTGCTAAGACCTGCTGCTATGCCGGGATTTGGACTGCCTTGAATAATGTGCGCTTGTTACCATTCCCAAGCAATATGGATTGCAAGGCATTTGCAACTGAATCCCTTCATCCACACATCCCCTTTCTCCGCTATTCAACTTATTCATTTATGTAGTTATCGACGCATTCAGTTATTCACTATTCCACTTATCCCCTTTTCCCCTTATCCCCTTATCCACTTATCCCCTTATCCCCTTATCCCCTTATCCAGTTATCCTCTTATCTCCTTATCCCCTTATCCCTTATCCTCTTACCCCTTATCCACTTATCCCTTATCCCTTATCCACTTATCCCTTATCCCTTATACCCTTATCCCCTTAACCTCTTATCCCCTTATCCCCTTATCCCCTTATCCACTTATCCACTTATCAAATTATCCCCTTAATGAAACTGTTGAGGTATTCCTAAATCTGCTAAGACCTGCTGCTATGCCGGGATTTGGACTGCCTTGAATAATGTGCGCTTGTTACCATTCCCAAGAAATATGGATTGCAAGGCATTTGCAACTGAATCCCTTCATCCACACATCCCCTTTCTCCGCTATTCAACTTATTCATTTATGTAGTTATCAACGCATTCAGTTATTCACTATTCCACTTATCCCCTTTTCCCCTTATCCCCTTATCCCATTTTCCCCTTATCCCCTTATCCCCTTATCCACTTAACCCCTTATCCCCTTGACCCCTTATCCCTTTATCCCCTTATCCCCTTATCCCCTTATCCCCTTATTACCTTATCCCCTTATCCCCTTATCCCCTTGTCCCCTTATCCCCTTATTCCCTTATCCCCTTATCCCCTTAATGAAACTGTTGAGGTATTCCTAAATCTGCTAAGACCTGCTGCTATGCCGGGATTAGGACTGCCTTGAATAATGTGCGCTTGTTACCATTCCCAAGAAATATGGATTGCAAGGCATTTGCAACTGAATCCCTTCATCCACACATCCCCTTTCTCCGCTATTCAACTTATTCATTTATGTAGTTATCAACGCATCCAGTTATTCACTATTCCACTTATCCCCTTATCCCTTATCCACTTATCCACTTATCCCTTATCCCTTATCCACTTATCCCTTATCCCTTATCCCCTTATCCCTTATCCACTTACCCCTTATCCCTTATCCACTTATCCCTTATCCCTTATCCCTTATCCCTTATCCAGTTATCCTCTTATCTCCTTATCCCTTATCCCTTATCCTCTTACCCCTTATCCACTTATCCCCTTATCCCTTGTCCACTTATCCCCTTATCCCCTTATGCCCTTATCCCCTTAACCTCTTATCCCCTTATCCCCTTATCCCCTTATCCACTTATCAAATTATCCCCTTAATGAAACTCTTGAGGTATTCCTAAAGCTGCTAAGACCTGCTGCTATGCCGGGATTTGGACTGCCTTGAATAATGTGCGCTTGTTACCATTCCCAAGAAATATGGATTGCAAGGCATTTGCAACTGAATCCCTTCATCCACACATCCCCTTTCTCCGCTATTCAACTTATTCATTTATGTAGTTATCAACGCATTCAGTTATTCACTATTCCACTTATCCCCTTTTCCCCTTATCCCCTTATCCCATTTTCCCCTTATCCCCTTATCCCCTTATCCCCTTAACCCCTTATCCCCTTAACCCCTTATCCCTTTATCCCCTTATCCCCTTATCCCCTTATTACCTTATCCCCTTATCCCTTATCCCCTTGTCCCTTATCCCTTATTCCCTTATCCCTTATCCCTTAATGAAACTGTTGAGGTATTCCTAAATCTGCTAAGACCTGCTGCTATGCCGGGATTTGGACTGCCTTGAATAATGTGCGCTTGTTACCATTCCCAAGCAATATGGATTGCAAGGCATTTGCAACTGAATCCTTCATCCACACATCCCTTTCTCCGCTATTCAACTTATTCATTTATGTAGTTATCAACGCATTCAGTTATTCACTATTCCACTTATCCCCTTTTCCCTTATCCCTTATCCACTTATCCCTTATCCCCTTATCCCTTATCCAGTTATCCTCTTATCTCCTTATCCCCTTATCCCTTATCCTCTTACCCCTTATCCACTTATCCCTTATCCCCTTATCCACTTATCCCCTTATCCTCTTATACCCTTATCCCCTTAACCTCTTATCCCCTTATCCCCTTATCCCCTTATCCACTTATCCACTTATCAAATTATCCCCTTAATGAAACTGTTGAGGTATTCCTAAATCTGCTAAGACCTGCTGCTATGCCGGGATTTGGACTGCCTTGAATAATGTGCGCTTGTTACCATTCCCAAGCAATATGGATTGCAAGGCATTTGCAACTGAATCCCTTCATCCACACATCCCCTTTCTCCGCTATTCAACTTATTCATTTATGTAGTTATCAACGCATTCAGTTATTCACTATTCCACTTATCCCCTTTTCCCCTTATCCCTTATCCACTTATCCCTTATCCTCCCTTATCCCTTATCCCTTATCCAGTTATCCTCTTATCTCCTTATCCCTTATCCCTTATCCTCTTACCCCTTATCCACTTATCCCTTTATCCCCTTATCCACTTATCCCCTTATCCCCTTATACCCTTATCCCCTTAACCTCTTATTCCCTTATCCCCTTATCCCCTTATCCACTTATCAAATTATCCCCTTAATGAAACTGTTGAGGTATTCCTAAATCTGCTAAGACCTGCTGCTATGCCGGGATTTGGACTGCCTTGAATAATGTGCGCTTGTTACCATTCCCAAGAAATATGGATTGCAAGGCATTTGCAACTGAATCCCTTCATCCACACGTCCCCTTTCTCCGCTATTCAACTTATTCATTTATGTAGTTATCAACGCATTCAGTTATTCACTATTCCACTTATCCCCTTATCCCCTTATCTCCTTATCCCTTATCCCCTTATCCCTTATCCCTTATCCTCTTCGTAATTTATAAAAGTTAAACGCACCTGAACCCAGCTCAACCCAGCTGAACCCAGCAGTAACCAACCTGAACCCAGCAGGAAAAGGTTTGAACCCAGCTGCTCTCACCTTAGAACAATAAAACTTGTTAATAGGCTGTAAAATGCTTTCAAGAATACGCTCCTAGTTCTCGTTTACAAATCAGGTTTCCTCTGAGAATCTCAGGAGTCTATTGTGCAGGTTTAAAGAATTGATCAAAGTATTAAGATTTTAGGAACCTTTACATGTATCAACGTTTCCCTCATCCACTCATCCCCTTATCCACTTATCTGCTTATCCCCTTATCGGCTTGTACCTTTTTCTGCTGATCCCCTTATTTGCTGGTCCCCTTAACCACAAATCCCCTCATCCAATTTTTCTTATCCACTTATCCACTTATCCACTTATCCACTCATCCACTTATCCACCTATCCATTTATCCACTTATCCACTTATCCACTTATCCACTCATCCACTTATCCACCTATCCATTTATACACTTATACACTTATACACTTATACACTTATCCACTTATCCACCTATCCATTTATCCACTTATCCACTTATCCACTCATCCACTTATCCACCTATCCATTTATACACTTATACACTTATACACTTATACACTTATCCACTTATCCGCCTATCCATTTATCCACTTATCCACTTATCCACTCATCCACTTATCCACCTATCCATTTATCCACTTATCCACTTATACACTTATACACTTATACACTTATCCACTTATCCACCTATCAATTTATCCACTTATCCACTTATCCACTTATACACTTATAAACTTATCCACTTATCCACCTATCCATTTATCCACTTATCAACTTATCCACTTATCCACTTATCCACATTTCCACTTATACATGTATCAACGTTTCCCCTCATCCACTCATCCACTCATCCCCTTATCCACTTATCTGCTTATCCCCTTATCGGCTTGTACCTTTTTCTGCTGATCCCCTTATTTGCTGGTCCCCTTAACCACAAATCCCCTCATCCAATTTTTGCTTATCCACTTATCCACTTATCCACTTATCCTCTCATCCACTTATCCACCTATCCATTTATTCACTTATCCACTTATCCACTTATACACTTATACACTTATCCACTTATCCACCTATCCATTTATCCACTTATCCACTTATCCACTCATCCACTTATCCACCTATCCATTTATCCACTTATCCACTTATCCACTTATACACTTATACACTTATCCACTTATCCACCTATCCATTTATCCACTTATCCACTTATCAACTTATCCACTTATCCACTTATCCACATTTCCACTTATACATGTATCAACGTTTCCCCTCATCCACTCATCCCCTTATCCACTTATCTGCTTACCCCCTTATTGGCTTGTACCTTTTTCTGCTGATCCCCTTATTTGCTGGTCCCCTTAACCACAAATCCCCTCATCCAATTTTTGCTTATCCACTTATCCACTCATCCACTTATCTACTTATCCACTTATCCACTTATCCACTCATCCACTTATCCACCTATCCATTTATCCACTTATCCACTTATCCACTTATCCACCTATCCATTTATCCACTTATCCACTTATCCACTTAATTACTTATCCACTTATCTATTTATCCACTTATCTACTTATCCACTTATCCACTTATCCACTTATCTACTTATCCACTTATCAACTTATCCACTTATCCACTTATCAACTTATCCAATTATCTACTTATCCACTTATCCACTTATCAACTTATCCACTTATCCACTTATCTACTTATTCACTTATCAACTTATCCACTTATCCACTTATCCACTTATCAACTTATCCAATTATCTACTTATCCACTTATCCACTTATCCACTTATCCACTTATCAACTTATCCACTTCTCCACTTATCTACTTTTTCACTTATCAACTTATCCACTTATCAACTTATCCACTTATCAACATTTCCAATTATCTACTTATCCACTTATCCACTTATCCACTTATCCACCTATCCATTTATCCACTTATCTACTTATCCACTTATCAACTTATCCACTTATCAACTTTTCCACTTATCAACTTATCCACTTATCAACTTATCCAATTATCTACTTATCCACTTATCCACTTATCAACTTATCCACTTATCAACTTATCCAATTATCTACTTATCCACTTATCCACTTATCAACTTATCCACTTATCAATTTATCCAATTATCTACTTATCCACTTATCCACTTATCAACTTATCCACTTATCAACTTATCCACTTATCTACTTATCCACTTATCCACTTATCCAGTTATCCACTTATCAACTTATCCACTTATCAACTTATCCACTTATCAACTTATCCAATTATCTACTTATCCACTTATCCACTTATCCACTTATCCACCTATCCATTTATCCACTTATCTACTTATCCACTTATCAACTTATCCACTTATCAACTTATCCACTTATCAACTTATCCACTTATCAACTTATCCAATTATCTACTTATCCACTTATCCACTTATCAACTTATCCACTTATCAACTTATCCAATTATCTACTTATCCACTTATCCACTTTTCAACTTATCCACTTATCAATTTATCCAATTATCTACTTAACCACTTATCCACTTATCAACTTATCCACTTATCAACTTATCCACTTATCTACTTATCCACTTATCCACTTATCCAGTTATCCACTTATCCTTGTAAGAAATGTTTGTTTCATTGTTTTCTCCAATTTTCGTTTTGGCGAGGACTCCACGCTCAGTCGCGTTACGCAGAGACTGGATATGTGGGATGTTGCCTTCAGAAACGTGGAGCAGCCTTTCGCAAAAAACGATTTCTATACTTAGTTGTCCAACAGATTTTAATCAGGGCTATTTCTGGTTGCTTCGCAACCACAATGAAGTCAGGATAATTTTCCTTGACGATTATTTTCTTTGATTTGGACTTGTAGTAGGCTAATACTAATGCAGTAACCTTTCCGATTTCGTTACACCCGTTTTGCGACTACAAATTTTTGAGTTAGGATGATTTTCAGAAAAAATCAGGTAAAATTTTGAATGTTCTACAAGAGATGTTTATAAGTTTGAAGTTTATGTTGGTAAAGTCCCCTCCCTCTAAATGCTCGGCTTCAACCAGAAATATAAACTCGTTCAGTTGCAAAGTTTTTATCACTCTGGTATAATCGGCTAACAAAGAAATTTCATCAAGGCCCATGTTCCAACTCCCTGCTTGTCATATCAACTCCCTGCTAGTCATCTGAAAGTAAAATTGCAAGCAAATTGCAAGAAGACAGTACTAGTTTAATCCGCCATTGAATTAATTTCGGATTCATAGGAATCGTATTTATGTTGTGCAACTATGTCTCAGCTACAGCTTTTACAGTTCTTACAAGCATATTCTGTAGTTTTACAAAAATTTATTTTTTCCAGCAGGGTACTGGTTTCAAGAGATTGGAGTTCATTGGGAGGTGCTCAATGTGCGTGAGGTGGAGTAAGTCGGCAACTTACTGTCGACTTACTAAACGGCACACAGCTGTTCGCGCAGCTGCATGTGCCAATTGCTATGCAGTAGGCAACAGCACTACTGTATGCCGCAAAGAGCTGCGGCACGATCATCAAAATGCTCATACAAGTAACATCATTGTTCAGGATTTGATGAATCCTGAGAATCTGCTGGATATCATCAAAGAAAATGATCTACCGCCTTGCTTTGGTGAATTGCACAGCCTGACGATAGACTGTGCAGAAGTAAGCAGGCAAAGAAAAAAGCCAGACATGGGTGATGACATCCATCCTCGCAAATCAAATGATTATGCGCGGGGTTACTTGCACCCATACACGGAAGAGGCCTGGGAGCAATGGCTTCAAAGATTCAGCTCCCAGGCCAATTCCAAGTTCTCAAAGAGGACTGGAAAAAAAACAAACAAAAGGGGCGAGCATGGGCTCGCCCTTTACGATAAGTCGCTACTGAGCTATACAGCTGTGGAAACACAGCTGTATAGCTGCGCCTACGGCGGGAAGCCGAGACGTAAAGATGATGAAGTGAGATCGAAGATGCTGGGCTGCCCAGCCATACTAGAAACCAAATTAATTATCATCGACGATGACTGGAAGGTGCTTGAAATTACAGCACCCAAAATTTCAGCGCACCTTCCAGTCCATTTTCCTCCTGAGGATGACTGAGATTCAATGGAAATTTAAATTGAATTTAATAATTTAATTGAATTTAATAATTTAATACTATATGTTCTATGCTCTGATGAAGGCTTTAAGCCGAAACACAAAGAAACACCTTGGCTGTGGAGGAGACCTGTGGCTGGAAGGACCTCGAGTTAGGCTGGCTACTTCATTGCACTGTTTAGTGCATTGGAGTAGTCACCTGGCTTGTTGTCCAGAAGGTCACTGGTTCGAATCCCAGTCAAGGCAATTATAACAATTGTGGTAGCCCACTTGTGATGAATAAATATCCTGTGTCAGCATATGTTCAGTTCATATATAACAATTGTGGTAGCCCACTTGTGATGAATGAATTTAATACCGTATATCCTCGAATAAGCCCTAACCCCCGAATACGCCCCCTCGGATAAGCCCCCACCTAAGAATTCATTTTTGCATATAAGCTAAGCCCCTCTCTCGAATAAGCTAAGCCCCACCCATGCATATAAGCTAAGCCCCTCTCTCGAATAAGCTCCCATTCGAAGGCCTTGCGAATTTTGTTTTGCCTATAATGCATCTTTTTTAACACTACAAAAGCTAACAGGTTTTACTATCAATTCAACCATCAATTGGCTGCTGGCGAACATCTGTTTTTGATTATTGAATACATGTAATTTATCTGTCGAAAACCTACTAGAACTATTGAACTTTGAAATCAGCCCCCCTGAAATAAGCCCCGTCGCAGATAACCCCCTACCGAAAAATTCATTTTTCAAGTAAGCTCTCTTTGGCTTATTCGAGAATTTACGGTATGTTAAGATTTATCAAACAAAGTAGGCCAAAAAGTTTATCAAATAATATCTGTAGCGACATTAAGTTATTCCTTTGTTAAGTTATTCTATGAAGTGGATTATGTAAGATTTGAGTTATCTAAATCTATGGACTGTCTTATATTTTGTTTTGATTTGTTGCTGTTGTTGTTCTTATATTGGATTCTTTATTTGTTGTTGTTTTCGAATCAAATGTGTTTGTTGCCACAATCCAGTGGTGTTGAACTCACTCTCCTCTTGACTATGTCCTCATTCTCATGCAGTAGTGTCATCGTCTTCCATTCTCCAGAAACAAATAAAAGCTCTTGTAATATTGGTAGAATACTAATTATCCCTATATGTGCTTGCATTACAACCTTCTTACACATGACTTCAAGTTTCAAGTCATTCCTTAGGTATACTTAAGTCTTTGATAAGGAGGCTATTTTGTTATCCGGCCAACTGAAGACACGAGATTTTTTTTTGATATGGGTGCCAACAAGAAATAAATTCAATAAATTTATCTATTTCTGATAAAATCAGAAATAGATAAACAAATAAAACATTAACAAAATGCAAGGATGCTACACCAGTCAATTCAGTCAGCAAAGCTTTAGGCATAATGTATTCGCGGGACCAAGATAAAAAGTAATGCAGTTTTTATGTCAAAGGACATAATAGACCAAATCAGCTAAAGTTGTTGCCACCCATTTCAGGTCACATGGTCATACCCTTGATGAACGATTGCTTTGTTGCAAAATTAAGAGTGCGAACCGCGCTTTTCATGGCACAAAATTTAGAATTCAATTAAAAGGAAAAGCTCCTCAAGAGTATGTCCGTGTCATGGGACTTTGATGGGTCTGTAAGAGGGTGTTTGTGGAACGCATGTGTGTATGATGTATTTAGTACGTAGGTATAGACACACAGACGCTTTTTCTGCCAAATGTCTTGCAACACAAGTCTCTGTTATACTCTTTAGAATTGACAGGTTTAACACCCTAACGGCTTTGAATGATGATGATTATGATGATGATGATGATGATGGTGATGTGGAGGTTAAGGAGGCTGATGATGATGATTATGATTATGATGATGATGATGGTGATGATTATGATGATGATGATGGTGATGATGATGATGATGATGATGATGATGATGATGATGATGGTGATGGTGATGATGATGATGATGATGATGATGATGATGATGATGATGATGATGATGATGATGATGATGATGATGATGATGGTGATGATGATGATGATGATGATGATGATGGTGATGATGATGATGATGATGATGATGATGATGATGATGATGATGATGATGATGATGATGGTGATGATGATGGTGATGATGGTGATGATGATGATGATGATGGTGATGATGATGATGATGGTGATGGTGATGATGATGATGGTGATGGTGATGATGATGATGATGATGATGATGATGATGATGATGAGATGATGATGGTGATGATGATGATGATGATGATGATGATGATGATGGTGATGGTGATGATGATGGTGATGATGATTATGGTGATAATGAAGATGGTGATGATGGGGATGATAATGATGATTATGATGTTAATGATGATGATGACGATGATGATGACGACGATGATGAACTAAATAAACAATGAAACTTTTTAAAGTCCTTTGTTCTTTGTAGCATTTTTCTTTGTTCATTGCAATTAGATTTGAATAGGTTATTTTATTTTTTTTGCTCTTCATGATTTTCTTGTTGGAATGCACGCTTTTTCCAACTAATTAACGCATCATTGACCCATTCGTTTATAAATGTTGAGACAGCACTTAGTAACGTTCTTTCTGTTCGTTTGGTTGACAACTGTTGGTGGCATCTGTCGCAGCAGAACTTCAACAAATTTTGTAAGTTTTTAGGCCTTTTTCAACCTTGTTTTTCACTTATATTCCCGAGCTAAATTAACTGTAACCGTAGTTTTCTTACCGTGTCGTGAAGCAAAGCTGCTAAAGACGTTGCAACTCATTGCTCGTACTTTACTTGCAAGGTTTTCTCGCAGGCCCGTCAACGAGCTTACAAATTTTAATATTTGGTTTTGAGATTTTTTCGGCATTAAATGATAACTAGCAACAGCAAGGTATCATTTTTTAAATTAATAAGATGTACAAGCGTTTTCAAAAATTAATAACGTACTAGCCCTTGCCCGCCAATAGGCTGAAGAAGAAACTCGACACAAAAGGAATATCATAATGGGTGTATAATTCCAGATTAGTGCTTCACTGTCCCCCAAAGCCATCCTCGAAGAGAAATATGGAGGGGGGTTTGCGTTGAGAATTCAAATCCTGTTTTTGTTGCTCAGAAAACTATTCCTCTGTTGGGTATCTAATTGGTGTGGATTGGTTTAGATTATTATTTAAGTTTATGGCAAAAATAACAAACATGCTGCATTATTGGCAAAGCAAAATGTGTTTGTTAAGTCGTTGTTGGTTGTAGAATTTCTAGACAGCTTTATTATGCTATGTTAATGTCACATGCATCAGATGGAATAGAAGATTTGAACTGAGAATTAAAGCATTGAAATAAGTGGCTGAAAGATGCGGCCGCATTTTTGGCGCCATTTTTAGACTCGATTTTCGAAAAGGGCAGCGTTTTATCCAAACCAGCCACTGTAGAAAGGTCAAATGGTATGGGGTATGATAATGCCTAAAACATATTCATTATTAAGAAAAGCCTAGAAAAAGCGCAAATAAAATGCAAGTTTCATTTTAAAGGAAAAAGACAAAGAAGATCGAAGGAAAAAGACCGAAAAGATGGCTGCAGCCAGTGAGTAGCTTTTACTGTATAAGTTTTTTGATCCCCTATCGAAATATCTAATCACCTTTCCATGGCATGCATGGATAAGTTTGTAACGATGGTACAGGTTTTTAATGATGGTGAATTTCCTAAACGCATGGTTATCATAAAATCACAGATTCAATTGACGCCACCTGGTCGTAACAGTCACTGTACTTATGATATCCGTTAAAGTTGTATGGACATCCTCCACTATACTGCACATCCTCTATGTTACTGGACACGACGTTGTACGGAGTTAAAATAAAAATGTAAAAAGATCTAATAAAATATCTTTGCATGGTGATACTAGCCTATTGGCGGTAATGGCCCATGTTCAGGGGTGGATAGATACAGTAGATCACTTGTTCTGCCGATTCTTCAACGACAAGCTATGATTTGAACTTATGATCTGAACCTATGATCTGAACTAATTTTATTATAAAGCTTTAAAGTCAATTTATTCAGAGATTCTAACCCATATCATCATGATATTTACTTGATATATCTCACTTGAGTTGAATATCATGTAGTATTAATTTCATGAAATTCCAACTTAAGAATGAATTATTTGTAATTTATTTAGTTAGGGGGTCCCTTTTTGGGCCACCCTGTATAATACATAACATTTATGACGTCATACATCTTCATGACGTCATATTTCAAATGAATATTGAAAAAGTAGTGAAATTCAGTTTAAACAGCAAAATTCTTTCTTTCTATGCAAATAAAACTGATATGGACGTTTAACAGAAGGATAATTTCGACCGTGTACAGTAATTGGGAAGACTGCAGCTATTGGATAATTAAATCCAAATAATATGGTAAAAAACATATTTAGTCCATGAATTTGTCAAATTATGCTAGCAGTTCATGTATTCTTGTTATTATTACCTAAATTGATCATTTTCATAAAAATTGTCAGTGAGAATGGGAAGATTTGCTCAAGGAGCAGAAATTTCAGTACTGAGCTTCATATAATTGGTCACCTTTAAACAAATCACGTGACTAACACCATTGTCTTACTATTTTTAGAACAAAAATGGTTGGGTGTTTAATTGTACAAAGTTTGAACTTCATAAGTGCTATGGCTGCTGAGATAACTAGGGGGGCGAAAAACGCCTCCCCCCGGTCAAGAGCATCAAAAAATTTGCCCGGTTAAAATAGGGTGAAGCTAGAGACCGCTTTCTTCTTAGCAGCAGACAAGACAAAATTAATAGTTGATTTATTTCTTAACAGAAAAAAAAAGACAACCACGAACAATTTTTACGAGCGACGAAATTACAAGACTTAATGAAGAATTTCAAAAAAACAATTACATAAAATCACCCGAAAGGCTTGAGAACGAGCTTAGAATTAATAAATCTAAGCTGCAAAAGTGGTTCGAAAATAAACGAAGAAAAGAAAAGAAAAAATAAACTAATGGTATGAATTTATAACAATTTTTTCCATATATCTGAAAATAAAATTATTATGTCTCATTAAGACGGTTTTCTAGACTTATTACGCTAGTCCTTGTTATCGCACATAAAATGTTTAGTTGATGTTGTTGTTAGAAAGCTGCTCAAACTGGGACTCATGTAGACTTACAACTTGAGTCGTAGTTATCGCTATTGAATTAAACTGCTGGACGCTCAAAATACGACTCATAATCGACCGGTTATCTTTTTAGATTAACTTTTTCTGCCTCGTTCTTATATAACCATGCTTACAGTGACGTCAACGGTAATTGGTTGAAATAGACCGAATCTACCGGATCTAAAACGCCGTGAAAACAATGTTTATATGTCTCAAAACTGATTTTACTATTTGTTTTGCAGAAAGCTATTGCCAATCATGCTTATTCGCTATTCGTTCACAATTTTTTGCGTGATTTAGTACCAAAACGGCTGCCGAATTGTGTTTCAACCAGTCCCAGAAAAAGTCCGTAATATTATGAGTCCCAGTTTGAGCGATCTCTGGTGCTAGTCTTGGTTTCATGTGCGATAACTGGCACACAGTTAATAAGTCTAGAACTCGTGGCTTTTGCAACAAAAAAGCGGCCACTCTCTGCCAAAACACTGGCGGCGCGAATCAGATTGCAGCACTTAATTTGTTGCATTTTTACTGGCGAAAAAACTATTAAATTGCAATAGAAGACAAGGAAGGATCCAGAGCAAATTTTATGATGGTTCCTAGGGGTTTCAAACATTTTTGGGCAGACAGAACAGAGCGTGAATACCAAGATTGCTCATAATTTTTGGTGCAACACGCTTCTCTTTTTTTGCTCGCTTCGTTGTCTCCCTCTTCATGCGTTCAGCTCGCAACCGGGTCACCAGGCTCCCCACCTATTATCTCATCTCCTTGAATATCCAATAAGTAATCCATGCCTACAAGCTCATCATTCTGCAAAGAATCTTCACTCACACAAACATCTGAGAAGCAAATATTAAAAGGATGTTTATAAAATTGGGAAAAATAGCGGATTCATTTTCGGGCATACTTAAAAGCTTTTTTCGTCTGACACTCCTCAGAGTATGAACGTCAGAAACAGACCGAAACAATAGACTAAGGCGGAATTTATACCCAGATGCGACTTGAAATGCACCAATCAGAAAGAACGAAAAGCTGAATTGGCATTGTGTTTCAAACACCAATCAGCTGGTCGGATACAGCGGGAAGACCAATAGAATTATTTGAAGAGTCCAAGTGAGAAAACGAACTCTTTCTGTCTACACAGAACCGGCCTTTTGGTTTTGATGTGACGGATTCCAAAACCCCTAAGTGAAACAAAGATCTTGCTTTGCCAATAATTCTGAAACAATATTAATATTTTATTTGAGTTTATAGCACAAGAAATTTGTTCTGTATAGTTTTTACAAGATAATGCCTAGACCAGACGTAGTCATTTCACCCAATATTGGACAACATTCATGTTGGGCAAAATGTTGTTAGCGTTTGACCCCTAGTTGGATGAGCCAACATCATGTTTGGTGATACACCTTTTTTTTGTCATAAGAAACCGGTTTATAAGAAACCTAGAACTAGACACCCAAAAAGTTAAGAAACTTTTGAACTAGGAGGGAGAAGTTAAGAAACTGTAGAAACTTTTGCGTCCGTTTTCCAACATACTGATTCACATTTGTGGAGGTAGTAATTAGTTCTCAAGCATTTCTATGCTATTTCTCACACCAGAGTAGCTAATTTCGTGCGATTTCTCGCATCTGTAAGCAATTCTGTATCCCACAGAAGGTTTTTTGTCGTTTTTACTGCAATTTATTTCAATTAATTAAGAAACTGTTAAGAAACTTTTAGAACTAAAATTGGGCCAAAAATTAAGAAACTTTTAGAACTAGGCCCCGAGCTAGGTTTCTTATAAAAAAAAGCGTGTATGTTGGATGAAGTTTGATTAGAGTAAAAAGTTCATCCAACATTTCAGAATGCTGGCTTCGTTGGCCATGTGTATTATTATATTAACGGTATTATTTGACATTTTTATCTTAATTCGATAGACGGAGAATCTAATAATTCAGATAAAAACATAGAAAAATGTTGAAAAATTGCGAATCACAAATAAACTTTGTCACATTCATGAATGCATGCATAGGTTTCAGATTTTTCAGCTTTTCATTTTCCATCAAAAGACCAAGTACAAGAATGTTTCTATACTTTAAGCAGCTAATGAGGAACTAAACTAAACAAAATGAAATGAAAACAATTCAAGTTAACAACAATACAGTATTAGCTAAACAAGCAAGCAGAGTAGAGAACGAAATATCAGTTTACAATAATTATTTTAAATTCAGGTGATACTGCTTATAATGTTATAATGCAATATTTTGTTGCATATTTAATCATTATTTGTTTTATTTTCAGGTATAATAATGTGGGGATCACCTGTGGAAAAAGTAATGGAGGACTGCAAGCTTCCTTTAAATCAAACGAGATTCGGAGAGCTTATATCTCCTGTCAGTGTCTTACTAGAAGATTAGCTTGTACTTAGAAATACCCATACTTTTGTCACTCTATTAAGCCATTCTTTGCAACTAGGACTTTCCTGGTCCACGCAATTTTGGCTCGTTTATCTTAAAAGAGATCTATCAGCTAACGTAACCATTAGCTGCATTTCTGTTTTTATTTAGATGTTAACTTTCCGGCAACTGATATTCTTTTAATAATATGTACAGGGTGGCCCAAAAAAGGGACCCCCTTAGGTAAATAATTTCTGAATAAATTTTCTCAAGGAAGAATTTTATCAAATTAATACCCGGTAATTTTCAAGTCAAGTGCGATATCGTGTAGAAATATGTTGGTGATAAGAGCTTTCATCTCAGCGCAATGGGACATTAAATTCATGATGTCCAAAAACCAGCTGTTTATATTCCATCATTGCGGACTGTACTGCAATCGTGCGTGAAGGAGAATCATTATCCGAGAGAAAAATTGTCACAACCATTAATGTATGGTCAGTCGTCTTAGAAAAGTGTATTGAGCAGGATTGAGGGGCTATTAGTAATCACCGGCCCCGGCCCTGCAGCCCCGGCCCCGGCCCCGTCCCCGGCCCTGGCCCCGGCCCTGATTTTTCAACATGAATTTTTTTTGTAATTTACGGCCCCGGCCCCGGCCCTAATTTCCAAAACTTTATTTTTTCCGATTTCCATAATTCCGTTATTCTTTATAGCTAACTTGAATAAAAATATTTTATTTGAAGTTTTTAGTAACTTGTTAGTTGAGATATTCATGCTCAAATTTTCCGCCACCCTCAAACCACAGAAATGGGTGATTGGCCTAAAAACATTCTTGTGTGGGACAGTTATGTAACTGATGAATGTCAATAGTACAGAGAATAGGGTTTTAGAGAGAAAGAAGGGTACAGTAATGTACCGGCATTTTATATCATGAGTTATCATTATTATTACTCCTTCATATCGTTCAATACACTCGATATGGAGGAAGCACTCAATGTTCCATTCAGCCTGGAAAGACAATAAACAAGTAAGTCTAAAACGCTTCTTCTTTTAGGTGTGAAATCACACCTTTGGCCAGCCACGACACGTAGTTTTATGACAAATAATTTCTTCAGATCCTTATTCGTTTTAGCAGGTTAGCGTGGTTTTTGTAGCCTGAGCGCAGGCTAGGTTTTGTTAAGTTAGTGAAAACTATGTTAAACTGTGCTAAAGTTTGTATAAGGACGCTCATTTGTATTGTATGGCGAAGCCACGAGTTATTGTTTGGTTGAATTGGTCCCATTAATTGACCCCACTTCCTATCCTATTCATATTCTTTGTCATTTCCACCATAAATCACGTAATGTTTGCATACACTTTTATTTGTCTTAGTTTTGAGTTCTTGTATAGGTAAATCAAAAATATAAGAAACACCGGGCAGGAGAACATCCGGAAAGCAGGAGAAATAAAATCAGGGCCGGGACCGGGGCCGCAAGGCCGGGGCCGGTAATTACTAATAAAAAATTACATGTTGAAAAATCAGGGCCGGGGCCAGGGCCGGGGACGGGGCCGGGGCCGGGGCTGCAGGGCCGGGGCCGGTGATTACTAATAGCCGGATTGAGGACATTTTGAATAACTTTGACTGGAAGAATGAGTTATTGATTTTCCTGTTTTTTTTTTGCGTAAGGATTACGTAAGGGTGTAAAGTTGCACAGTTGCACAGTTGCACAGAGATTCTAACCCATATCATCATGATATTTACTTGATATATCTCACTTGAGTTGAATATCATGTAGTATTAATTTCATGAAATTCCAACTTAAGAATGAATTATTTATAATTTATTTAGTTAGGGGGTCCCTTTTTGGGCCACCCTGTATAATACATAACATTTATGACGTCATACATCTTCATGACGTCATATTTCATATGAATATTGAAAAAGTAGTGAAATTCAGTTTAAACAGCAAAATACTTTCTTTCTATGCAATTTAAACTGATGTGGTCGTTTAACAGAAGGAAAATGTCGACAGTGTAATTGGGAAGGCTGCAGCTATTAGATAATTAAATCCAAATAATATGGTAAAAAGTATATTTAATCCATGAATTTGTCAAATTATGCTAGCAGCTCATGTATTCTTGTTATTATTTCCTAAATTGATCATTTTCATAAAAATTGTCAGTTAGAAAAGGAAGATTTACTCAAGGAGCAGAAATTTCAGTACGAAGCTTCATATATCACCTATCAACAAGTCACGTGACTAACACAATTGTCTTGCTTTTAAAAACAAAAATGGTTGGGTGTTTAATTTTACAAAGTTTGAACTTCATAAGTGCTATGGCTGCTGAGATAACTAGGGGGGCGAAAAACGCCTCCCCCCGGTCAAGAGCATCAAAAAGCTTGCCTGGTTAAAATAGGGTGAAGCTAGAGACCGCTTTCTTCTTAGCAGTAGACAAAGACAAAATTAATAGTTGATTTATGTCTTAACAGAACAGAGAAAAAGAAAAGCGCGAACTGTGTTCGACGAAAAACAGCTAGAAAAATTAAATAAAGAATTTAAAAACAACAATTATATGCAATCGCCAGAAAGGCTCGAAAGTGATATTGGCATTTCTAAAATAAAATTACAAAAATGGTTTGAAAACAAAAGAAGGAAAGAAAAGCAAAAATAAACTAATGGTAGGTATGAATTTATAACAATTTTTTCCATATATCTGAAAATACAATTATTATGTCTCATTAAGACGGTTTTCTAGACTTATTACGCTAGTCCTTGTTACGGCAAAAGTTTAAGAACAGCCAGCCTCAATCAAAATTTCCTGGTTCTTACCTATATAAAAAAAGAGTGTAGTCCCAGTTTGAGCGATCTCTGGTGCTAGTCTTGGTTTCATGTGCGATAACTGGCATACAGTTAATAAGTCTAGAACTCGTGGCTTTTGCAACAAAAAAGCGGCCACTCTCTGCCAAAACACTGGCGGCAAGAATCAGATTGTAGCACTTAATTTGCTGCATTTTTACTGGCGAAAAAACTATTAAATTGCAATAGAAGACAAGGAAGGGTCCAGGGCAAATTTTAAGATGGTTCCTAGGGGTTTCAAACATTTTAGGCAGACAGAACAGAGCGTGAGTACCAAGATTGCTAATAATTTTTGGTGCCACACACTTCTCTATTTTTGCTCGCTTCTTTTTCTCCCTCCTCATGCGTTCAGCTACTGGCGTTAGTCTCTTGCAGTGTCAATAAGTAAAGTCTCCTGATCTGTGGAAAACTCTTCCTCGACCCAAAATCTAAGGTTGACGACGACAATGTTTTATCGTCTTCCGGGCAGTTCTGCATTTCACTGTTGTTTCAACTTGGGAATTTTCTGCCCATAGCTGCATTGAAAATTATTTTTGCCTTAATAATAAATATTAAATATCTAAGTCAACGTTCAATCAAGGCCGTTATCTAAACATGGGAAATCTACACTCAATAATGTAGACCTCTAATCGAGTCTATACTCCACGCTCTCCTCCTTTTGATTTTGCCACTCTAACAGACCGACGCCTGGAAACGAATTTCATCCGTATGAGGATATCTGTGGAGCATCGCAATGGTTTAATTTCATCCCGCGCAGTTATTAGTTGCCGATTTTTGAAGCAAAAAGGGTGAGACTTTTCGGACTGGTCTGGAAAATGTTAAGTTGCTGGGGCCGAAATCAAGACCCAACTGACCCGATTTCAGTGACTATTAGGCCAGGCTGGTAACAATAAGATATTTTTGGACTCAGAAACGCTTTTATTCTGGCTTCAAGGCAAAATAAATCGAGTTTTTAATAAAAGTAACATTATTTTTCAACCCACTTTAGTTTTTCCGAGTTTAGGCCAATGAGAGTCTTAAGCCGGAATGTCGTCCGTCTTGAACATAAGTTGTGAGTCTTGTAAAACAGATAGAAGCAAGCCGAAAACATAATTAGATTTGCTATGAAATTTTACAACAGAATTTGAAGTAAACATTGGAATTCATTCTCGAATAAAGGCAAGAGAGCCTTAAGAGTCCCTGGTCGGTAACATTCCGACTTTTACACAAAATGGTAAAATGAAAACGAGGCAACTCTTTTTTGCCAGTTCCAGAGCTGTAAGGACACGAGTCTCTGTTCGAGTGACAAATCAAAATAAGGGGAGCGTAAACTAGAGACTAGTGTAGTGAGTCTAGTTGTTTAGAACAAAATAATTATATTTGTGACGTGATGGAAGTTCATTCATTTTCGCAGAGAAAAGTCTTTTTCATTGTCGGGGTTAGCCCCCTAAAAAATTAGACCACGACATGATCAGAGTGTAACTCCCTTCCGAAATTGGACCGTGGTAGCCCACGATAAGCTTTTGGACTCAGGAATTTGTTGTTGCTATCAGGCAACAACATGTCTCTCTCGAAACACATTGTTATTTGAAAACAAGGATATGTTCAGGAAAATTGGTCAAGAATCAAATGGCTCATGATGAAACATTGTTTTCGAAGAGTACAATAAATCATTTCAACCCATCTTCCAGGCTATAATAAAGATATTCAGCTAAAAAAAACTGAAAGATAAGACCTTCATAATCGGCCATTCATTTTTGTCGAGAAGGCAAGGCAGAGAGGGACCAAAAATCAAGGTTTCTCAAATTGCTACTAATCATCTATAATAGCACTCGAAGAGTAAAAACACCATTCCGCTGCATTTTCGAGGGTATTATACAGGAATTTATTCAATGAACTCGAAAACATCATACCCTTAAATTTGAATAGAAGCAAGGCTTTAAGGCAAAATGGTGAAAAACCGCCTGAAATTGAGGGGGGTTTTTAAAATGGCAAATTACATACACATTTCGGGAACACTTTCGTAACCTAAGGTTCCCAAGCACGCAAAATCTTTATCATGACCTCGATCCAGATGTTATTTTAAGGATTGTAAACCCTGTCACTGTCTCCTGAGAACAAGTTTTCAGAGCAACAAGAGCTCACAAATGATTCCAGTCTTTCTGGCATCTTGCTGTTGCACCTTCTTGCATGGCAGGTTTTAATTTTAAACAATGAAATATGGAACTTCTCTGTTCTTTGCTATTCTTTTCTTTGTTCGTTGTAACATTATTGCATGGTTTTCTCTTCTTTTTGTTTTGTTTTCCTGTCTTTGTAAAACGTGCTTCTTAAATTCACGCTTTAAAGCATTCAATTAGTGAATGCATCGCTAACTTCTTCGTGCAATTAGTGATTGCATCAGTAATGTTTGTCGTTCGTCAGAGGCCAGAGCTCTCTTTGCCACGTTGTTTCGTCCAGGACGGTCGTTGCTGGCCTAGCAGTATTTTGGTGACACATTATTTTCTCAAGTAAGTCTTTGAGGTACTCTTTCAAGCAGCCTTCATGGTTCATAATACTTTCATAACACTTGCACTTGCATATTATCTGTTTGTCGTTTTTAAGGCGTAGGTAATTCTCTTTTACAGAATGACTTTTCGTTGCGTTATTTTGCATTTTCAAAATTTTTGTTGTTGATTTTGGAGTTTCTCAAAAATTGTGGCTTCAAAAGACTGATTTGTCTTAATGTTGAAGGTGCAGATTTTAACCTAGAAATGATTTTTTTCGTGCGTTTTTTTCTAGCTTTCCTCACCTGTTGAAGAGAAGTGTATACAAGATGTTTTTTGGCCTTTATTCACTACAAAACTACGAAGACCTTCGCTGCCCGTCTTCAATTCTGAGGTATGTACCTAGCTTCATTTGAAGTCAAATTCTTTTAACTAGGAAATTTCCTTCATCTTCAAAAAGTTTGCGAGTTTTCTCCATTCGATAATCCTGTATTGCCGAGGTTGGATTGCATTGCCTATGTAAAATTTTTCAACATGTTAGGTTTACGTCTTTGATTTAGATGCATTTTCATAAGGAAGCAGCTTCAGCTGGGATATCCAATTATCCGGTCCTGTGGGGAGAAACAAGTTTTCCTTGGCCAATCACTTGCCGTAAATAGACTTATTGTGTAGGAAAATTATCTGCAGTAGTTTGTGAATTTGAAAAGGCTTTTCGGTGGATCGCCAAAGCAATGAGTACCTACATCTAAAATTCTCATAAATGAGATAAATAATGTTTGGACGTTTGACTTTGGATATTACTTTATTTTTCTTGCTGATTGATGTTAAATATCCTCTCATTTATATTTTGCTTCGGACTCGCAGCTTTGCCTCCACTTTGACGCCATTTTGTTGTTCGCAGCAAGAAGCGGGCCGACAACAACCGCAACAACATTGCCGCACACAAACACGACACTTACCTACAACTTGACAAATTTCCAGTTTGTGCAAGAATATACTGCTGCTACGCAGGCGCTTCGCGCTGCATCGCATCAAAATACCTTTGCGTGATGACAGTAGCCTATTGGTGGTCATGGCCTATGGTCAGGGGTGGGTAAATACAGTAGATCAGTTGTTCTGCCGATTCTTCAACGACAATCGATGATCTGAACTGACAGTTAACTTAATTAGAGACACTTTCCCTCTTCGATACACTAGGTACCCATAAAATATGATCACTTAATTTTGTAGGGACAAAAAGAAAAAGAAGAAAAAGAGGTATAACTCTTTTCAGATTTGGACCAACAAGAGGAAGAAGAGAAAACAGTATTCTTTTATCTCTTTTCAGTTGAAGAAAAAAAAGAAGAGAGAGAAGAGTATGTTTATTGTTCACTTTTTCAACATTCAGTATATCATTCCTGATGTGAAATTTATAAAGGTTTTTCACATCCATTCATTCGTTGGGTGATAAAGAGACCTTTTCAATCATATCTGAATCAGCGGGATATTTTTCTGTAAGATGGCGGATATGTTAAGTCTGAAAATCATCTCCGCGTGCAACGAATTTTATTGCGGACGCTTCAGGAGAGGTAGTGCAGCAAATTTGGCTTCAAATTCACCGTTTATTGGAGTAAAACTGAAAGACAGGATTCAAATTCCAGCTTGTATGCTCAAGGAGGCATTTAAATAAAGAATTTTTCTTTTTGAAAGCTATTCGCATCTAGCTTCATGAGTTTCTGTAGACATTTTCAACATTGATAGTTGCATATTCCTGTTCTCTTCTTTTCTTCCATCATTGGTGAATTCGAAGAAACATTTGCTGCACTACCTCGCTTTTGGCGACCGTAATACCAGTCGTTGCACGCAGTTCAACAATGTTACACAAAAATTCAATTCAAAAATGATTTTTTAAGAGAAGTAGTTTGTTTTTACAAACTATATTTCGCCGCAGCCTTGTTTTTGGGCCCGAAAGACTTATATTAAGGTAGTCTTCATCCGCATATTCACTCTATACTTTGGGTAACTCCCTGGTATTTGCGTTAAAAATATTCCGAAAATTCACGATTATTTTCCTCACCGTTTCAAACACTAATTGCATTGCTCGAATCATGATTGCAATTTTTTTATTCCGTCTTTTGGAATGGTGCATGAGACAGTATTTAATTGAATAAGAAATTCATATACTAGAAAAGTACAATGGCTGATTTGACCCACATCTTGCCACCATTGTCACCGCGTCTTTCGAAAAATGCGGCCGCACACTTGACAAACCGATGATGCAATGTTTAATGCTTAGATTACACGAGAGAAGGTAATTATACGGTACTTCAAAGTGGCCGAAAGATGCGGCCGCATTTTTGGCGCCATTTTTAGACTCATTTTTCGAAAAGGGCAGCGTTTTATCCAGATCAGCCACTGTTGAAAGGTCAAATGGTATGGGGTATGATAATGCCTTAAACATGTTTGTTATTTAAAAAAGCTCATATAAAATGCAAGTTTCGTTTTAAAGGAAAAAGACAAAGATGTAGAGACAGCTGATGCTAGTGAGTAGCTTTTACTGTATAAGTTTTTCGAATAAGTCAGAGAATTTTTTTTAGTTGTGCAGAATATTGCTTGAAAATCATGGAAGGCTTTATAAACGGGGACTTTTGTTGGACTCTTAAATTTACTCAACTACCGCGAAGGTGGCTACTTAAAATCCCCTATCGAAATATCTAATTACCTTTCCATGGCATGCATGGATAAGTTTGTAACGATGGTACAGGTTTTTAATGATGGTGAATTTCCTAAATGCATGGTTATCATAAAATCACAGATTCAATTGACGCCACCTGGTCGTAACAGTCACTGTACTTATGATATCCGTTAAAGTTGTATGGACATCCTCCACTATACTGCACATCCTCTATGTTACTGGACACGACGTTGTACGGAGTTAAAATGAAAATGTAAAAAGATTTAATATAATTTCTTTGCATGGCGATACTAGCGTATTGGCGGTCATGGCCCATGGTCAGGGTTTGGTAGATACAGTAGATCAGTTGTTCGGCCGATTCTTCAACGACATCCTATGATCTGAACTGAGGGTTAACCTAATTAGTGACACTTTCCTTCTTCGATACACTAGGTATTCATAAAATATGATCACTTCAGTTTGTAGCAACAACAAAAGCACCATCTAACAGGAGGAAAAGGAGAAAAGGGGGTATAGTTTCTAAATTTTAATTTGGTCACGTAGATAACGTGGAACTCATGGAATGTATTCTTATTGGCAGTTGTGAAAGTCATTTAATGGGATTCCTGCTTTAGTATTCTAAGATGAGGCATTATATTACGGTTCTTACCTTTATGTTTCGGATGTTTCTCTGACGACAACTTGATGATGTAGGTAATGGATCTTGTTATCAACCTTTTCAAATTCTGGTACTTTCTGGGTGATACCCGTGTCCACTTGCTCCTTAATTATCTTGTTGCATGCATCACTCACTGTAGAATTTTTCTTGAGTCTCTTCATCTGACTTGCCCAACCTTCCAGGGCAATTGTACTGAGTACCTCTCACCTGCGAACGATATTGTATCCAACAAATCTCCATGCACTTCATCCTCCTGAACCTGAAGAATCCCCATACTTTTTAAATCTCAAAGTTTCATTGCATTTGCATCCATTTGAATCTGCTCTTGCAGACATGTGGAAACTTGAAACACATTTTTTGGCATGCCAAGACCAAGACTTGCATTGCAATGTTCTGACCTGTTTAATGTCATACCTTTACGAGAGCCTGATAGAAACCCAGCCCAGTTTTGTTTTTATCGCAACCGGGTCACCAGGCTCCCCTCCTAGTATCGCATCTCCTTGAATATCCAATAAGTAATCCATGCCTACAAGCTCATCAATCTGCAAAGAATCTTCACTCACACAAACATCTGAGAAGCAAATATTAAAAAGATGTTTATATTCATCTTTAAAGAGCTCAATGTTCATTTTGAACTTCAGAAATTTGAAATAATGGATTTTGGAAAGAATAGGTCAAATGCAAAAACTTACTGTGGTTGCGTTGCCGGAATGAACAACAAATTGTTGAATTCTGCACCGTGTAGCATCGATATCGAAAGCTGCTTGTTGTTTCCTCACTAATGACAATTTTATATATCCCTTTTCAGTTGAAGAAGAAAATGAAGAGGGAGAGAGAAGAGTATGTTTATTGTTCATTTTTTCAACATTCAGTATATCATTCCTGATGTGAAATTTATCAAGGTTTTTCACATCCATTCATTCGTTGGGTGATAAAGAGACCTTTTCAATCATATCTGAATCAGCGGGATATTTTTCTGTAAGATGGCGGATATGTTAAGTCTGAAAATCATCTCCGCGTGCAACGAATTTTATTGCGGACGCTTCAGGAGATGTAGTGCAGCAAATCTGGCTTCAAATTCACCGTTTATTGGAGTAAAACTGAAAGACAGGATTCAAATTCCAGCTTGTATGCTCAAGGAGGCATTTAGTTAAGCACTTCTATTTTTGAAAGTTATTCGCATCTTGTTTCTCGAGTTTCTGTAGAGATTTTCAACATTGATAGTTGCATATTCCTGTTCTCTTCTTTTCTTCCATCATTGGTGAATTCGAAGAAACATTTGCTGCACTATCTCGCTTTTGGCGACCGTAATACCAGTCGTTCCACGCAGTTCAACAATGTTACACAAAAATTCAATTCAAAAATGATTTTTTAAGAGAAGAAGTTTGTTTTTACAAACTATATTTCGCCGCAGCCTTGTTAAGACTTATATTAAGGTAGTCTCCAACTGCATATTCACTCTATACTTTGGGTGACTCCCTGGTATTAGTGTTAAAAATATTCCGAAAATTCACGATTATTTTCGTCACCCTTTGAAACACTACTTGCATTGCTCGAATCATGATTGAAATTTTTTATTACGTCTTTTGGAATGGTGGATAAGAAAAGTATTGAAATTGATAAGAAATTCGATGGAAAATTTAAAATAAATTTTAACAAATTGGGGAGGGGGTGGTTATGCGGTACTCCAAAGTGGCCGAGAGATGCGGCCGCATTTTGGAGGTCATTGTTTGCCACGTTTTTCGAAAAGGGCAGCGTTTTATCCAGATCAGCCACTGTAGAAAGGTCAAATAGTATGTGGTATGATAATGCTTTAACCAATTTTGTTATTAAGAAAAAGCTCATATAAAATGCAAGTTTCGTTTTAAAGGAGAAAGAAAAAGAAGAAAAACAGATGGCTGCAGCAAGTGAGTAGCTATTACTGTATAATTTTTTCGAAACAAGTCTGATAATTTTTTTTAGTGCTGCAAAATATTGCTTGAAAATCATGGAAGGCTTTATAAACGGGGACTTTTGTTGAACTCTTAAATTTACTCAACTACAGCGAAGGTGGCTACTTAAAATTCCTTTTGAAATATCTAATCACCTTTCCATGGCATGCATGGTTAAGTTTGTAACGATGGTACAGATATTTCATGATGGTGAATTCCTTAAACGCATGGTTATCATAAAATCACAGATTCAATTGACGCCACCTGGTCGTAACAGTCACTGTACTGATGATATCCGTCAAAGTTGTGTTGACACCCTCCACTATACACTCTTTTTTATAGGTAAGAAACCCGTTTATAAGAAACTTAGTACTGAGATCGATATTGGTTAAGAAACTTTCAGTACTCGACACAAAATGATGAGAAACTCGCAGGTCTCAACAATCTTTAGAATTAGAAATATAGCATCAAAAACGAACTTCTGTTACACCATAAGTGTCTATTTTTTACAAAAGAACGGCTGATGTATATGTGAATTGTATTGCTTCTTCTATTTGTAAAAATTTAGTGTCAATTACCTGTTCTGGCACTGAAAAATTTTGATCCCTAAGAAACTGCTAAGAAACTTTCAGTAAAAAAATTGTCCAAAAGCTAAGAAACTTTGAGTACTGAAAAATAATCTTAGTTTCTTATAAAAAAGAGTGTACTGCACATCCTCCATGTTACTGGACATGACGTTGTACGGAGTTAAAATGAAAATGTAAAAAGATCTAATAAAATATCTTTGCATGGCGATACTAGCGTATTGGCGGTCATAGTCCATGGTCAGGGGTGGGTAGATAGATCAGCTGTTTTGCCGATTCTTCAACGAAAACCTATGATCTGAACAGACGGTTAACTTAATTGGGGACAATTTCCCTCTTCGATACACTAGGAACCCATAAAATATGATCACTTCATTTTATAGGCTCAAAAATTTAAACAACAGAGGTATAGTTTGATGAATTTTAACTTGGTAAGGTAGATAACGATCATGATGATGTTGATGACCACGATGATCATGATGCTGGTGGGTAGGGGTGATTGTAGTGGTAGGATAGGTTTGGTGGTGGAGGTAGAGGTGATTGTTGTGGTTGTGATAGGGATGTCTGTGGTGATGGTTGTAGGGATGATTTTGTTGGTGGAGCCGTTCATTTAGATCTTGCCGCAGCCACACCGTCAATGACGGCGATGGTAATCATGATGACAATGATGATGATGAGGATGATTATGATTACAAATAACACGGAACAACTATATACAGCGATATCTTAATACTTAATGACCTCTCTTGAATGGATGAGTTGTAACTTGACGAATACACTTTTTTTCAATAAGCAACTTCACTTTGGTCCAGCCCTCAAGAGTTGCTTAATATATCTAGGATTTCAGCCGTCACAGAATGACTGGTACCCCTTAAACCTCTTATTTTGGCTCTTTTCTGGCTTCTCAATGTAATTGACAAGTTTGCAAGGATGTACTGTATAAAGAAAGCTATTTCACCAGAAATTTTAACAAAATCTCAGCTCTGGTTGCTTATTGAACAGTTGCTTATTAAGAAAAAGAGTGTAAAGCAACTGGACTATGGTCCAGCCCTCAAGAGTTGCTTAATATATCTAGTACGTCAGTCCTCACAGAATGACTGTTATCCCTCTAAGACCTCTTATTTTGGCTCTTTTCTGGTTTTCCAATGTAATTGACACGTTTGCAATGATGTACAGTATAAAGTAGGCTATTTCAACTAAAATTTTAGAAAAATCTTAACCCTAGTTGCTTATTGACCAGTTGCTTATTAAAAAAGGTGCAATACAGTGAACAATACTGCGCATAACACTACGAATCGTTTCTCGAACATTGTGTCCTCACACTGCGTGAACGTTCCTTCAATCGCTCTCCTAGAATCTTGACCTTGCTTCTTTTCTTCTCCTCGAATTGCATTAAGGGATAACTAACATAATTTGTGTTGTTGTTCTTTTTGTAACGATTCCCAACATTTACAATGGCGGCCCTCAAGTGGCAAAGAGCGGTAATTTCAAAACAGTTTTCAAAAACAAATCATCATTATTATCACCTTTACTATTAATATCGTCATAATCATCACCATTATCGTCATCATCATGATTACCATCACCATAATCGACTGGTGCGGCATGATTTAACGGAACGGCACCACCACCACAACTATCCTACAACCATCACCCCAGGGGGTAATCATTAAGTTTGAATACGGGGCATTCTTGCCAATATTTGGGTCCGAAGTCTAAAGCTTATTCAATATTTCGGGTCTTTGAATGATAATATGGACAAAATTCAATATTTGGGGTCCACATATCTGAAAGAACAATTGTTAAACAATTAATTTCTAGTTTACTTTGCGTCATATTTTCAGTGTTCCTTTAAGTGTTGTATTTAGCACTATGGTTGACAATCCCTTGTCCGGTTGTCAATAGCTACCTTTTGTCACTTTAATTCTGTTTGTTTTCAAGAATGTGTAATGTATTTATCTATCGTACCACGTTGTTAAACTAGAGTCGCTAAGTGAATTGGTCGTGTTCGGTTGTGAAATCCTTGTTGTTGAAGATTTTTAGAAAGCGTTGTTTTTATGGGACACGAGTTTAAATTGATAAAGAGAAAAGGCCACGAACTGCAGACTGTCCAGTTGGATCTTTCGTTTCTTGCGGCGAATAACATAAAATAAAATAGTTAGGCAGTGACGCTGCAAAGCGACGAGAAGACGAAGCAAAAAGACGAATTTTTTAAAAACTAATATTTCGCCCCTGCATTCAGGACTTCACCATCTTTAGCTATAGTTGTTGTCAGAAAGCTGCTCAAACTTGGACTCTTGTAGACTTATAACTTGAGTCGTAGTTATCGCTATTGAATTAAACTGCTGGCAGTGGCGTAGCCAAGGTCTTTGGATTGGGGGGGCAAAAGAATAAAAAATATGGGGTCCGGGGCTTGCCCCGAAAATTTTTGGACAATGCCCTTCTACAAGTCGTAAAACGGCCCTTTATAAAAGAGATTTGACGGGCTTTCAAAAGGAAAAATATGTTGGACAATTCTTGCTTTGCACAAAAATTTCATGACAACAGACCTACAATCTTCGTGTAGGGTCTATTACTATGCCAGGGATAAATTGTTCTAAGACCTTTGAAATTCATGAAAGCTAGGTACCAAATATCTACGTTGTAACTACAAAATTTGTTACAAAGCGTTTTTAAGCATGAAAACATGGAAATAAAAGTTTCAAACTAATTAATGAGAAAGACACAAAATTAGGGGGGTCCGGGGGTATGCTCCCCCGGAAAAATTTTCATTCTTTACCTCTAGAATGGCATAGAATGCATAATTTTTGCTTGCCGAGTGTGTTCCTACTGGGTATCCGAAGACATCTCACCTCACCTGTTTGTTGGAAACACTTGCTTTCTTGTTGATGTAGAACATTCCAGCCAAGAATACATACTTATTATACGAAGCGGTGAAAATTTTCATTCTACGTTTATCTACTAGAAACATGCACTGTGTTGTGTGATCTTTCGTTTACTCTACTAATTTCCTCGTGTTTTTGCCTTTTCGTTCTATTTTGTTTTATTTCGACAACGAGAGAGAGAGGAGATTAACGTTTTGAATTTTTTTAACCACATCAACAATACGGAAGAGAGAGAGGGGTCTTTTGAATAAACTTTAAATCTGTCCGACGGGACCGTAAAAACACAAGAAAGGGTCCGTACCTTTAGAACCCTTCAAACATCGAGACCTATTGCAACAGGAGGGGCGTGTGGGTTGAACAATAGACAATAGTAAACACGTGGCGCTAATTGCCCCATAAAAAATAGTAGTAGAACACTTTCCTGGAACCGAGCAGGTTGGATCGGCTTGGATGATATCTCTAACGGTTGTTAGAATGTCTCTTACTCCCCCACTGATTTAATTGCAGAAATGGACTTTTCTAAAATACCAACTTTTCAACTATTGGGGGGGCGACCGCCCCCCCTTGCCCCCCCTTGGCTACGCTACTGACTGCTGGACGCTCAAACTACGACCATTAATCGACCGGTTATATTTTTATATTTACTTTTTCTGCCTCGTTCTTATATAACCATGCTTACAGTGACGTCAACGGTAATTGGTTGAAATAGACTAAATCTACCGGATCTAAAACGCCGAGAAAAACAATATTTCTATGTCAGAAAACAGATTTTACTATTTGTTTTGCAGAAAGCTCTTTTCCATCCTGCTTATTCGCTATTCTTTCACAATTTTTTGCGCGATTTAGTACCAAAACGGCTGCCGAATAGCGTTCGTATGTTTTGCTAAGAGGATGCAATAAACCAACCACGTATCAATGGGGGTCAACTTTGTGTTTCAGCCAGTCCCAGAAAAAGTCCGTAATATTATGAGTCCCAGTTTGAGTGATCTCTGGTGCTAGTCTTGGTTTCATGTGCGATAACTGGCACTCAGTTAATAACTCGTGGCTTTTGCAACAAAAAAGCGGCCACTCTCTGCCAAAACACTGGCGGCAAGAATCAGATTGCAGCACTTAATTTGCTGCATTTTACTGGCGAAAAACTATTAAATTGCAATAGAAGACAAGGAAGGATCTAGGGCAAATTTTATGATGGTTCCTAGGGGTTTCAAACACTTTTGGGCAGACAGAACAGAGCGTGAATACCAAGATTGCTCATAATTTTTGGTGCCACACACTTCTCTATTTTGCTCGCTTCATTGTCTCCCTCTTCATGCGTTCAGCTACTGGCGTTAGTCTCTTGCAGTGTCAATAAGTAAAGTCTCCTGATCTGTGGAAAACTCTTCCTCGACCCAAAATCTAAGGTTGACGGGACAATGTTTTATCGTCTTCCGGGCAGTTCTGCATTTCACTGTTGTTTCAACTTGGGAATTTTCTGCCCATAGCTGCAATGCCTTTTAATTAAGCAGAAGGCATTGAAAATTATTTTTGCCTTAATAATAAATATCAAATATCGAATTCAACGTTCAACCAAGACCGTTATCTAAACTATTTTCATTTTTGCATTTCAGGAATTTAGAACAAAATTTTGGAACTTTGTATTATAGTTATGTGTGTTTTGTTTGCGTGTCATATTTTTTGTATTTATTTTGTATTTTTTGTAGATATCTTAATTCAGAGCACAACAATGTATTTTAATCGTATTGAAGTCGTTAACCTTATTTTCGTTTTCTTTGAACATGAAATTAAACATACACGTCTTTTTTATAAGGAACCTTAACTCTGAGTTGAGGCTGGAGTTCCATTAATTTTTCAACAAAATGAGGCTGAAGTTCCTTATGCTGTTCCTTTTCGTGAGATATGTTTGAATACTTGAATACTTAACGACCAGAATCTTGATCGTTTTAAGATAAGGCGAGGCAGCAAATTTTAACCAAAATCTGCAAATAATAAATTGTGAAAATACCTTGAGAAATTCAGGAGACAAGATGCAAGCAGCTCACAAGCAGGAAAATACAGTACTTCATTGCATCCTAAGAGGATTGCATCCTAAGAGGATTGCATCCCAAGTTACTGTATTCCATCCTACCAGTATCAAAATAGAACTACTGGATCCGATCCACTTTAGATTCGATCTCCTTTCTCTCATGTAAACTCAACCCCGGACATAGCCAGTGGCGTAGCGGAGGTCTGTGGGGCCCTTAGTGACGTTGTGGGACTGGGGCCATTTGTACCGATGTCTAATTAGGAACAATGAAGCTGAAGTAGGAAATAGGGACCAAGCACTAGGAAAAAGGGACTAGGAAACTGCTGGTATATCGTAAAGATTTTTGGACGTTCGTATATCAATTTTCATCTATCATAATTATAGAAAATTACATGAAAGGCAAATGCCTATAGATTAGACAACAGGCAAAGTTTGCTGATCTCATTGGATGTTGAAGCTTCAGTTTAAGAACAAATCTTTCGGCAGTTGCAATAACTATTCAAATCATTACACAGTAGGGTCAGTTCATAAAACCTTCAGGTAATGATAAAATTATCCTGCTCTAAAGCATAAACTTTGTTGGAGGCCCTTTGAGCCTTAGTTGTATGCCCTTAAGGTAACTACCGTCAGTTACGCCACTGGCACGTAGCCCAAGTTATTGCATCCTGTGAGAATTCTCTTTCTGGAAATGTCTACCTATCATTTTCAAAAACAACATTGAGTATTCTTTGAAAAGGTCTACTTGATATTCAACTTGAATTTATAAATTTTGAGATAACATATTTTACTTAAGAGAAAAGAAGAGAAAAATGTTGTTGAATGATTGAAATTAAATTCATGTACTTGATGCGGATTTGGTAATTTTCATGTTTTTCTTTTCCCAAGGCATTGGAAATCTACACTCCATAATGTAGACCTCTAATCGAGTCGTCTACACTCCATGCTCTCCTCCTTTTGATTTTGCCACTCTAACAGAGCGACCAGACCAATAGTGATTTTAGGAATCTTCTATCTTTTTTCTGTCCAAGAACCAAAAGTGTTTACATAGGTAAAATTCTTTATGCCTGGAAGGAGGACGCGAGAGCGCTTGACTGGAGGGCTTGTAGTCTCCCCCGCGCGAACTGTTTTACTTGATTCTGTCTCATTTTGCAAATTGTTGTCAGCAATTTGTCAGCAAATTTTGGTCAAGTTGGAAAAGGGCTCATCAAAACGAGTCTTGGAAATTTGGTGGACGTTGACTGAAAAATGGAGGCTCGTATTCTCCGACGTGGGGGTAGCAAGGAATGCAGTTCAATGATGCACCCTAGCAGTCAATGTCAATAGATCATTTCGGTATGACTTCAGACAGCATTGAAATTTTTCGAAATCACATGGTATCGAGTTTTTTTTATATGATAATCTTATAAAGCAGCCAAAACTTAGTCTAGTTACAAAGTTCACTGTCCTAGAGCTTGTGTCATTAATTTTATGAGCATTCAAAGTTCCCGATTTCATAAAGGCTTTGATCGCAAAAAATTAACTTGGTGAAACTGTTTACCCCACGTGGTCAAAGCCCTTATAAAATCGTTAATTTTGGACGCTCGCAGAATCGATAATACACGCGCTGTGATAGTAAAACTTTGCACTTAGACGAATTTTTGGGTGCTTTATACGATTTTCGCATCGAAAGATTGATATTTTGCAAAATCGAAAAATTGAAATTCTTCCGAAATGATCTATATCTCCTGCTTGTTGCAGACGCTAGATTTTCTGAAATATTTCAGGAATGCTGTAAATTTTGCATACGAATTGGAAGATTCTTTGGATTGGAAAATTTGTTTTCCAATGAAATTCTAGCACTATCTACTTTAGTCATTCTTAATTTGTATTGAAATATTCTTTATACTTACTGTCGATAAAATTCCCGGTTAATTCCCAGCATTTCCTGCTTCCGGGCAGGTATAGCAAGCGCTATTTCTAGTACAAAACTATGGAAATTGACAATCCAGTTCCACATATTTGAAAAACAATGTTTGAAGGTTCTCCCACAGTAAGTCAGAATTGTCTATTCCATGTTCCCTATTCCATTTTCCATTACTCTTTGTTCCATGTTCTCTCTCCTTGTTCCATCATTCCATATTCTATCAATTTGTTCTATTCAATGAACGTCATTGCTCGTGACCAGTTTGTTTCCGGTTTGAATTCATTGAGGCCGTTGTTGAAGATCATTTCCGGCCTAAGTCGTAACAAGATTAGAACACCAGAACACGAGAGCAGTCAGCGTGTGACAAAATGGCCAGCACTTTACGTCTTCTATTAAATGATGGCATTGCGATTCCTTTGTTTGGGCTTGGACTCTTTAATGTCACAGAAAATGTGGCATCAACTGTAAAAGCTGCTGTGGACAATGGTTACCGACTATTTGATACAGCAACTTTGTATGGGAACGAGAAAGAAGTAGGCCAAGCCCTTCGCTCTTGCGGGTTAGACCGGAAAGATTACTTTGTTGTTACGAAGCTATGGATTTCTGAACATGGATACGAGAAGACGAAAGCCGCTTTTCAAACTAGCCTTCAGAAACTTGGCCTAGAATACATAGATCTTTATCTTATTCACTCTCCAAGCGGTGGTAAAATCGTCGAGACTTGGAAAGCAATGACTGAATTGAAAAATGCTGGTCTTACAAGAAGTATCGGGGTGTCTAATTTTAACACGTATCACTTGGAAAGGCTGAAAGCTGGCTGTGATGAAAATGATCTGCCACTTCCAAGTATCAATCAGATTGAGCTGCATCCCTGGCTTCAACAGAGAGCTGTTGTAGACTATTGTAAGAAGTTAGGCGTGCATTTGATGGGGTACTGCCCCCTAGCAAGGTGTAAAGAGTTTGGCAAAGATCCTGTTTTGCAGGATGTGGCCAAAAAGTGGGGCAAAACAGAGGCACAGATTCTCATACGTTGGGGGATACAGAAAGATTTTGTCACAATTCCTAAATCATCTAATCAAGGTAGAATCAAAGAAAATGCTGATGTGATTGATTTTTCATTGTCTGACGATGAAATGGAAATGTTAAATGGTCTGGAGAAAGGTCTCAGGGTTTCTTCAGATGCAATCACAAAACCATGGGTTGATTAATGCTGTATGAACAATGTTGAAGTCGTAGTATAATATCACGATAGTAACTAAATGCTCTCCTGAAAGAAAAATATATTTATATTTGTAGTACAGTAGCTGCTTTACAGAAGCTAAAACAAAAACATTATTTTGTCCTTTAAATTTCATATTTAAAATGTAGTTCTTATTTTGGCTTTTTTATTGGAAAAACAAGTATCCTGAACTCTTGTAAGCAAAACTTTTAGATATATGGTTTTTGAGTTACAATTTGTTGTTGAATTTTTTTTTCTTTGCCAAGAAGAAATGTATCTTGAATTTCTGCCTCATTTTTTTTGTTTTTGTTTTTGTTTGTGAAAAATTTCATAAACAGACAATTAAACAAACAATCACAGTAAACAATTAAAACAAAAGCAACAATACGGATTTTCTAAGTCAGAACGAGATTTGAAGTTATGCAGGATCAACGAAAACGAGGTTTTGGGAAGCCACGTATTCTTTTCTTTCAGTTTTTCAGGAACTGAAGTGAAGTTGAAGCTGTTTTTCTTGATCATTTTATCAAATAAAAACATGACGGCGGCCGAGTCATCTTGTTACACGCTAATTAATTACCCGATTGAAAATGAATCGATCTCGGAGGCAAAGCTGAAAGAAGATCTAGGTGAGTATAAACCACATATAAATGGTATACCTGCTCCAACTTTAACTTTAGGCCTACTTGGGCCTAGGCTATATATTGCCTTATCATTAATAAGCCCATAATACCAAAATATCAAATCTTTCAGGCCTTAGCCTGGCCTGCCTGATTTTACCTCACCTGATTTCAAAGGAAATATGCCCACAATTTTCTTTTGAAATCAGATTTGGTGTGGTTTATGGTGGTAATCATCATACCTAGAGTCACGTCGCCCTGATTCGGCACCCAAACAAACTTCGCGTAATTCTTACAACGCTAACCAATCGCAAAATATAAAGGTCTTGGGCCTAAACTGATCCAAAAAAGCCGGCAAAAATGTTTATTGACGCTAGTCTGGTTGTTTTTAATTTGAAACGTGTGTTTTTCTTGTCTAAGTATGTCATTATAAAGATTTTTCGAGGCGTACCTGTCGAAGAACGGCTTGTAAACTTAGAATTTTTGCTTCCGTCTCTGCTCTCAATGTTTTCAAAATTGTTTTCTCTCTTTTTCCTCCGCAACGTAATCCGAAAAAATTTTTATTTAATTAACAGCGTAACCATTTGACACAAAATATTTGAGGAAACCTTTACGATGTTTTGACTATTATCCATAGAACAGCGATAAATGTCGAAAGTAGTTTGGTGGTTAAAGATGTCGCCCTAATTCGCCATTAGTCGCAAGTTATGGTAAAAACATTGATAACTCCACAGGCAAAAAAATTACCTAGGTATTCTAACATTGAGTTGAATTGTTTTGAATTGAATGGCCTAATGGCGAAATGGGGCGACGGTAAATTGAAACTGCAACGTTGAGCACTTTGACTTTTGATTAGATTTTGAGAAAGAGAAGTTGATTGATTACCTTTTAATTTTACACATTGTTTTCAGAAGGGATTAAGGTATATTGTGATGAATTAAATATTTCCTGTGACACAATTATTACAGCTTCTGTGTGGGAATTTTCCTTTAGGGTGCTGAATCCGGGCGACACGACTCTACTAATCATTAGATCTGCAGAGCAGGTCTGGCTTGTGCACGCACGAGATAAACAATAGAACAATAGGGAAGAACAATGGAAATATGCTTCTGCAGGCACGAGATCTCATAGTGAGCTTCTGTACTCCGCAGACTGGACACATAGGTACAGCAAGTAAAGTGACAACCAGGGTACATTTCCCATCCTGTGTTACGTCACCTGAGATCTCTTGGAAATCTGCCACAAAATCCAAAATCAATGGTACCATTCAATGATAATGACTTTCATTGTTTATTGATTTTGCACTTGCATATAATTGACATATTTATCCCATCATATGGGTTGGTTCACTGAAGCTCCTTCATGTGCGAAATTCTTATCCTACCAATGGAAGCTGAGCACAGTAGTGAGATCTCACCTAGGTAGGATAGTATAGTCACATACAAATCTCAGTATCAACTAGATATAACCTTGATGGGCTATCCTGCCTTAGGAGACTATCCCACCTCATATAAACAAGCCCTGACTGTAAACTTTTATAAGTTAATCAAAACTTTTCTTTTGCTTATCAGAGAAAGGGAGCATTCCTACAAAGATTTCTGCTTTGAAGAAGGTGATGTATCTGATAATAAATGGAGAGAAAATGCCTGGCATCTTGATGACAATCATCAGATTTGTTTTGCCATTGCAAGATCACACCATCAAGAAATTACTGCTGATATTTTGGGAAATTGTACCAAAGACACAACATGATGGTAAACTTCTTCATGAAATGATCCTTGTCTGTGATGCTTACAGAAAGGTAAGGATGTATTTTAGCTAGCAAAAAAGCTATTATTATTTTTAACAATGTCATGTGTGTTGTTCTAGACTTGTATTCTGTAAGGCATATTGATCACTTCGGTAGATGGCTGGCTGCATTCAAATTATTCGATATCACAAGATATCAAGTTTTCGATGCAAAAATCTTATATAGCATCCAAAACTCAGTCTAGGTACAACATTTTACTGTCCTAGCACTTTTGTTTTTAATTTTATGAGCATTCACAGTTTCCGATTTCATAATGGCTTTAAACGCAAAAATTCAGCTTGGTCAAATTTTTTACCCCACATGGTCAAAGCCCTTATAAAATGGCAAACTTTGAACACTCATAGAGTCGATAATACAAGCACCAGGGTCGTCAACCTTGCACCTAGACTAATTTTGGGATGCTTTATATGACTTTTGGATCGAAAAATTGATTACTTATGATTTGAAAAATTTTATTTCTACCTAAGTGATCTTTTAATGCCCTGTATACCCATTTAGTAACCAGTTTTGTAAGTTTCAAGGTTGTGAACATTTAATAGAAACTCTGTTGTTTTCACTGACATTGTTGCCTGTGCGAAAAGGTATAAAAAGTGAAATGCCCCAAAACACATTGGTTCAAAAGGAAACCTAACCTTCAGGGCTGTTGAAAGGCAGAGTGGCCCCTGGGGTTATGTAATCATATCTTGGAGGTTTTAGTTGAAGAATTAAGAGAATTTCAATTTCAAAGCATGTCCCCTCACAGCCCGGGCCCTGGACCTCTGACCCTGCTGGACCCCTTCTTGACGATACTGATAACCATGCTATTTTATCGAAGAAAAAGATCAATAACAGGCTGTCTTCTGGCTCCACAGATGTTTGTGTCGGAGAAAGTAGATGAAAATTGATTTGGAGAATTAACACAAAATGGCAGACAAAACAAAAAAATAGTAATAAATAGGGTTTTTCTTTTCTTCTGCGGTTTAAATGGTATGCTATATCCTAGAGTATGTGTATAAGCGAGTACATTGTAGCCAGATTATACTGTGGTATGAATATAGCACTAGTATGAATATCTAACTGTTTTTAATTGATGTGTCTTATCTGCTGTTTGGTGTTGTTTCTCTAAATCAATTTGTATCCATTATATTTCATGTTAAAGAAATTTAACTTACCAAGCTACTAGTGTTTAGAGAGCTAGATTATTTCTATTATTCATATTATCACTGTTTTGTTTCAGGACTTAGAGCATCCAAATGAGTTCATTCGAGGCTCCACATTGAGGTTTCTTTGTAAACTCAAGGTTAGATTTAAAGAAATTAACATTCTAAAATAAATGCAATACACTCTTTTTTGTAAGAACAATTTTATAAGAGCATGAGTCTGGATTTTGCCCAGATTTTAAGAGCAAATTAAGAACAAGCCGAGGCTGGTCTTTTCAAAAGCCCTAAGAATATCAGCTAAATATGTTAGCAAGACAGTCAGACTGAATGTAAAAAGCAAGCAAACAAAGGAATAGACAAGAATGCTGCATTTTCATACAAACCTAGTACCACCCTAGACATTCATTGAAAATATAGACATCCAAGTAGCCAAGGAATTAAGAACATCTCACGCTCAAAAACAGCAAAAACGTAAGAACAGCTAGCTTTCATTGAAATTTCCTGGTTCTTATCAAAAAAGAGTGTAATAGTGGAAGTATCTTTATAGACCTACTGACTAAAAGCTCTAATGTCTGATACTTCTTAATCAACATCAAATATTCAGTGAAACTAGAGTACTAGACTTAATAAGAAAATGGGCCTGGGTCCAAATTTTTGCTGCAATCACCTTAACTTGCTGTTATTAGCTGTTATTGTAAAGAGGCAGTGGAAACTGGGACTCATAACCTACCTTCACAAAAGTGGCCAGTCATGTGCCCAATTCAGATTGCAATGTTTTCTTCCTGTCATTTATTATTTCTCAATTGTGATTTTGAGTGCTGAATTGCTTTTCTGTTAGATTGAAGAAACTTATATTTACTTAGGTTACATCTCTATATTATGGAACTGCCATCGTTCTAAGTCTAGATATTATAAGTAGAAACTGAGACAATCGTAATAAGTCTAGGGACCATATAGAATGACTGATGTTAAGAATGTTTTGGTTTCATCATTTGCAAGCAATTTTCGATCAAGTGAAGTTAAATGCAAATGTTCTTTTTCCTGGATGTGATATGGTCGTATTATATCAATGTTTTTGTTTTCCGTTTTCTCAGGAACCTGAGCTATTGGAACCCCTGATGCCTGCAATAAGAACATGCCTTGAGCACAGACACTCCTATGTGCGCAGGAATGCAGTAATGGCAATCTACACAATTTACAGGTTCGAATCTTATCATAATCCATATTGTAAAAGACCTAGTTTAGTAATGTTTCATCATATTGGGATAAGTTTAGAAGAACATAGATTTAAATGGAAAATCATATTTAGATGCAACATTGTGTATTATATATCCAAAATTTCTTAGAAGCAGCACGTCAGCTAAGGTTTGGGTTGGTATGGATAGGGTTAGGGTTGTGTTAGGATTAGGGTTAGAGTTTAACGTCAGAAACGACAACTTTGAGTCTCAAAAAAGTCTGAAACATGTCCGAAACTTGCAGACTCGAAGTTGTCGTTTTTGCTGTTAAATTCTTGAGATACAAAATCCTGATCATCAGTTTAAGATTTTCTTGAAGAACAGCAAGGTGTGCTAACGAAAATGTTGCTTGTCTTCTCGAAATTTTGAGAAGCAAATTTTGAGATTGCAAAGACTCTCAAAATATTTTGTTATGGTTGACTTTTATATTTACAGGAATTTCGACTTTCTGATTCCTGATGCACCCGAGCTTGTCTTCAATTTCCTTGAGAAGGAACAGGATGCTTCTTGCAAGCGCAATGCTTTCATGATGTTGATTCATGTTGATCAGGTTGGTAGATGTTCTTATCATTTTCATCATTGAAGGTGCAGTTGCATCGTGGTGTAATCCAGCTGACATGTAGAGTCAGAAGCTCAGAGGGTCAGGGTTTGAGCCCAGCCACGGAAGGGTCACAGCCAGGGTCAAGGTCTCGATTAGTTAACCTGAGCTGGACCTGTAATAGACTTATTATAAGAATCGTAGTTATCGCTATTGAGTCTATGCTGGCACTCAAACTACAAAAAATGTCGTGACCACTTTTTCAGCTGAAAGTTTATGAGTCCCACTCTGAGCAAACAGCGATATGGGTGTTGTTGTTTGCTGCTGTTTGCGAAGAGTGGGACTCAGGTTATCATTCTAGCCCTGTAGCATGTGTTGTCAGATTGTTATTCTAAATGAATACCCTACTCATTTTTTTCAACGTCGTAACATTTTGTACGACATATTCTTATATGTTAAAACATATATTTTCCTCACAGGAAAGAGCCCTTGATTATCTTAGCACATGCATTGACCAAGTTCACTCATTTGGCGACATCTTACAGCTGGTCATTGTTGAGCTGATATACAAGGTACGTAAGTCGTAAAATTAGAATCCTAGGGATGTAGTTTTTAATTTATCCCATTCAAGCTTTAACCTATCTATTTTTTCCTGTCTTTACATATTGCACAAAATAGTCAATAACAAATTACCAAAATTGCCAACTGTAAATTCGCACAAAGCTTTTCTTAAACAAAACGGAAATTCAAATAGTGTATTCCAGCTAATATACTTTTATTAAAGATTTGCAAGCAACGATTTTTGATTCTGAATCAAACGAGAGACGATCCAGTTTCTTTCGTGTAAACGGGGAATAAGGAAAGGTAAGGGATTAACCTATATTTTGTACGTACATAAATATTTGGTGGTATTGTAATTTAAAGATATGTTTCTTTTAGGTTTGCATTGCTAACCCCTCTGAGAGATCAAGATTCATAAAGTGTATCTATAACTTGCTTAATTCATCATCAAATGCCGTCAGATATGAAGCAGCAGGCACGCTTGTTACTCTCTCCTCAGCACCTACAGCTGTCAAGGTAACAGTTGTTCTTAGAATAGTTTTCACTAGACTTTTTCATTATGGTTGAAATGTGCTTTCAGTAGAAAATGTAACTATTGATACTACTTAACCTATTGATCGACGGTAACCATGTATATCTTAATTAACGACTTTGGTGTTCAGATTGACAAATGTCTAGTGAGTCTTGTCTTGGACTTTCTGGACAGTCTGTTGAATTATATCCATAAGTAATTTGAAGGAGTTTGTCTCATTTTTGTATTTTTAGGCTGCAGCTGCTTGCTACATTGATCTTATTGCCAAAGAAAGTGACAATAATGTGAAACTAATCGTGCTGGATCAGTTGATAAAACTCAAAGATAATCCTGCTCATGAAAAAGTTCTGCAGGTACAGTGAAAAAAGCAAAACATTTGTTCTTAACCCTTTTCGTAAATTTCTGCAGACATCCCAAGCTAGAAGTGTAATATAGCCAGCAAGTTTTCATTTCTTGTATGGCATTTTACGCTAGTTCTTGCAGCTATCCAGTCTTCCAGGATCTGACTGCCACATTTCAGCCAATATCTAGATTTGTATTTCCGTTGCCTGTTGCATTGGTCATATTCTGGAAAATCAAGATGAAAAGTTTTCAAAAAATATGCACAATAGTGATAACGCATGTTCTCAATGAGAGTGAATGCATTTCCTGGATATTAGGGATCAGGATCATTCAGTATGTTCTAACTAATAATCGTCAACATGATTTTTGACAAAGAGACCAACCAGCCCTCCATTCTAAGAAACAACCAACCCTTAAGCATGATTTTGCCATACGACAACATTCACTGTATCACCCAGTGCAATAAATTACAGTAATGATTATTTTCGAATAATTGGCAAAACTAGATCATTGTTTCATTTTAGCGTTTTTGAATCTGACCATAGCAGAACTAAAAGACCAGTTCTGTAGAGACAGAAAGAATTCGTTTTCTCACCTAGACTCTTCAATTAATTTGATTCGTCATCCGTTTGTATCCCGCAAGCTGATTGGTGTTCAAAACACAATGCCATTACAGCTTTGCTATTCAATTGGTGTATTTTGATCCGCGTCTGGGTATAAATACTGCCTTGGTCATTTATTTCGGTCTGTTTCTGACGTTGATACTCTGTGTGCCAGATGAAAACAAGCTTTTAAGTATGTCCAAAGGTGTTTCCACTCTTTCTCTCAATTAAGAGTCAATACACTTATGAATTTATCTTTTCATTTCATTTTGATTTAGGAGTTAGTTATGGATATCCTCAGAGTGCTCACAAGTCCTGATTTGGAAGTCCGAAGAAAGACCTTAGATCTTGTTTTGGATCTGATGACAACCAGAAACTGTGAAGAGGTAGGGTGTGAACCATGTTGCAAGGAAGATAGATCTCATTTGATTTTTATAAAATCCCATATTCTGTATTTAATGCTGATACTTCTGATGCCACTGTTGCCCCTGCAAATATTGCTCTCACTTTTCAAAAAAATTTTACTGCTACTGTTGATATTTCAATGACTATGACCTATAACTATAACTACAGTGCAAGCCCACAAATACGAACCAGCAGTTTAGGACCCAACACAGTCAAGAAACATCAAAGTTTCCAAACCTTGTTCATGATGATTTGGAGATCAAGGAAATCACTTCAATTTATGTTCCCTTATCACGTTCGTTCACGTTTTGGGGTTTGATATTCCTCGTTACTTTAAGATTAAGAGAACATTTAAGAACCACTAAAACACTGGCTCTTAATTGTTTATTGGTGGACTTGCACTGTATTAACGTTATTTTTGCTGCTATTATTACTATTGCTATTACTATTACTATTAATATTCATATTACTATTAATTTTACTTTTACTATTACTATTACTATTGCTATTACTATTACTATTATTATTATTATTACTATTATAATAACTTTTACTGTTACTATTACTATTACTATTACTATTACTATTACTTTTACTATTATTATTACTAGTACTATTACTATTACTTTTACTATTACTATTACTATTACTATTACTATTACTATTACTATTACTTTAACTATAACTATTACTATTACTTTTACTATTACTATTACTATTATTATTACTTTATCTATTACTATTTCTATTACTGTTACTTTTACTATTACTACTACTATGAAGGAGTATCTTTTTATTTTTCGCATCTGTATCTATAGGTCGTCATGCTGTTGAAGAAAGAAGTAACCAAAACTCACACAGAGACAGAACAAGATGGTTCTGGCAATTACAGACAGGTCTGTATAAGCTCTTCTGACCCTTTTAGTGAATTTAAACGTTCGTAGTTATATATCACGTTTCATTGCGTGATTGTGTCTCTTTCACCTGGTTTCTGATTATCATAGCATGTTCAATAAGTTTATTTTCAATGTCTATTTTGCAGATTTTGGTACGCACTCTTCATTCCTGCAGTGTAAAATTCCCAGAGGTTGCACCATCAGTTGTTCCAACGGTATGTGTTAAGTATGTTGATGAATCAAAGAGTTATTTATATAAAGTTGTGACATATTAACAGCTGCATATTGGTTTTTACCGATTACCCAACCTGACTGTCGTTACTTTATGCCATTGTGAATTCTTTGAACCATCAAATAGGCATGCTTCAACACATATCACATTTCACTATAGTTAGTTTGCTGCTTCGGTTAAGATCCAAGCATTCAGATGCATCAAGTGTTGATAGACGATTGTGTTCTGCTATTGACTCTTTTGGAATTGTACAGCAATAGCATGCCTAAGTTTTTGTCTGTTTAACTTTTTATTCGTTGACTGGAACTAAGGAACGTTTAGTCTTAGCAATGGTTGCATGTAAGTTTGATATTCATTTGTAATCATTGCTGTAGTTGATGGCCAGAGTCCCAAGAAGGCCTGTAATTTCACTTTCTGCTTATGCAACTCACGGATTTAGGTAACAAACATTCTGTCTCTAATTCCAAATGTACTTTGCCATGTTTCCTTACGAGCGTTACCACTGGCAAAGTCATGCTTGACCATTTTGGCTGTGCTATTGAGGCCTTATCGGGACCGAAGTTTTTTTGGTTCTAACTAAATGAATCCAATTTTACTAATTTTTGTTATATATTTTTCAGCTCACTGAATTTCTTGGTGATAGCAACGAGCAAGCTGCTCTTCATGTACTGTTGTTCATTCGTGAAGCAATACAGAAGTTTGAAGCTTTGAAGCCAGTTATCCTTGAGAAACTACTGGAAAGTTTCCATACAATCAAATCTGTCAAGTAAGTTTATAAAGCTTTCTTTATCGAATTTGCTCATCTTGTCAATCATGTCATTTGTGTTTTCATTAGCATGGATAATCATAGCCACCATCTTCTTTATTGTTATTCTTTATTGGTGTCGCCATCATTAGTGTCACCAAAATCATTGTTTGTCGTCATCATCATCGTCGTCGTCATAATCGTTGTGGTCATCATCTTCGCAATCAGTCTGTTTGTTGTCATCGCCATCATCTCTATCATTTGCATTATCATCACGGGTGTTATCATCAGTCATCATCATTATTAACATCACTATCACTAACTAGTAACTAATTAACTAACTAACTAACTTACTTACTATCTAACTCACTAACTAACTAACTATCTAACTAACTAACTAACTAACTAACTAACTAAATAACTAACTAACTAACTAACTAACTAACAAAAAAATACCTTACTAGCAAACTAACTAACTAACTAACTAGCTAATTTATTAACTAACTAACTGACTAGCTAGCTAGCTAATTAACTAACTAACTAACTCACTCACTCAGCCACTATAGCCACTCAAAATAGTTGATTAACTAAAATAGCTACCAAATGAACTAGCTAATTAACTAACTAACAAACCAATCAAATAACTAAATACAAGTTTCCTAACGACCAAACTAACCAACTACCATCTAGCCAATCAGCCAAACCACCCACATTACTATCACAACATTGTAATCTTTTTTATCAGCTTTATTTTCTGGGCACACAATTGTTATTCCCAAAAATTAAAATTTTCGATTAATGCGTTTTTCATATCTCTTTATAACAATTAACACTTATTACTTCTTTAATGTAATTGCAGGATTCATCGTCATGCTTTGTGGATTCTTGGAGAATATTGTATGAAACCTCGTGATATTTTAGCTGTCATGAAGGAAATTAAAGATGGCCTTGGTGAGGTAAGTCTCGGCTACAACACCGTTTGTTCTTTCACGTAACCAAAGATTCAGGACAAATTTAATTTCATCTTATAAGAATGTCTATCCTTTTTCCAAAGCCTTTAAATACCAGTGTGTTTTCAGAAAAGTCCTACCTCATTGTTTAAATAATTAGTTAGCGTTATTCTGTGTAGGTTTATTTAATTATAGTGTTTAATGCAGTGGTTTTTTTCTAACACATCTTTGCCTCCATAGATACCAATGGTTGATGATGAAATACGGAGAACAGCTGGCGATGAAAAAGAAGGTATGATTGTAAAGCTACTGCAAAATTAATCATTTCTGTTAAAGATCTTTGCCTCTCATACGCTGCTCATACATTCACATGTGTTTAATTTATTCTAAGACAATTTATCGCCAGAAATTGAAGCATAATATTGCTACTATTTTTGCAAAGTTCTTTTCACATTATTTGTCTTAATTGTCAGGAAGGGCCAGGTGAACCATAGTTGATCAACATTAAATTCTGCATTATATTGTTGTGGGAATCTTCTAGGAAATTCTTTCAGCCAACTCGTTGGTTATAATAAGATTCATGGAATAGTGGTCCTGCAACCCTCTGTTTCCGACGAACATGAAGAAGAGAAGATCTCCATTCATATCTCAGTCATTTAATTAGAGCTAGTAACGAAGTTGTAAGTAGGTCCCATTTATATTCGCTAGGTATTATAGGCTAAAATCTTGGACAAAATATATCGAGACAACCAGAAGAATACTAGTAATTCCGAGTTATACTAGCAATTCCTTAACTTTAGCTTCGCTTATCAGTAATACACTCCCCCTTCCCCCTTGGATCAATGTTGAGTTACAATGAAAACAATTCCACGCCATATGATCAACATTGAGTGAATGCGAAGGAATGCGAAGGACAAATATTAATGCGAAGGACAAATATTAAAGAATGGGGGGAATGCGAAGACAAATATTAATGAAAACTTCAGATTGTCTCATAATTTTTGTCGAAGATTGTAGGTAGGAGAGTAGGATAATTGCCATAAAATCCAATTGTACCCCGCGAGCTACAATTTTTTGCCATACCCAGCAAATATTTTGAATCATTTTGCTGTTTATTAAGATTGTAGATTACTCCATACCTCGACCCATAATTTTCCCATATTCTGAACTTAAAACCAACTGATTTTCTTTCATTGTACTCTTGGTGCCAGAGCCTCGAAGGGTCACAGGGAGTGGAAAATGAGAAAAGTGGAAAAGAAAGAGGAAAAGATATTTTAACTTTCTCTTTTCCTTGTTTCTCATTTTCCACCCCCTGTGACCCTTCGAGGCTCTGGCATCCAGGGCACTCTCATTACTACTGTTTCTTTCATTTTCTTTCTTTAATTGCTTCAGTTTCTCTTTGTGTTGATGCATTACATTAATCTAAAATTTAGGTATGATTTTCTTCATTTAAGCTCAAGAAGAAGTTAAAGGTGGCAGCCAGAAATTAGTGACTGCAGATGGAACATATGCGACCCAGAGTGCCTTTACAAGCAAAACTGGTGGATCTGCTGCTTCGGACGAAATTAAAAGGTAACTAACTTCAAGTTGATATTATTATGAAATACGGCGAGGTTTAATAAAGCTATTGGCTGCTACTACAGTCCCAGCAAGTAGAGTCTTGCTACCAGTTTCGCCAGTCGTACATTGCCATCAGAGAAAAGTAGGCACTTCTGTATTAGTGCATCATGCTGTTTAAGCTTTTTAAAACCTAGCAAAACATGGGCCTGCTTGGAATGTAGACGAATTTTTTTAAATTTAGCGAACCAATTGTATCTCTATATAAGCCACTATTTGGCTTTCATGGAAATGTTGTATAGTGAAAGGTTGGATTAAAGGCAAGTTAGATGGGTAATACTGTGGCTTAAAGGACAGATGAAAAGCTTGTTGATAACGGCTCAACAGAGTAGGACTTCAAAAACAGGCAATAAGGGAAAGACTTCGATGCAGTAATGGCTGTTTGCCTCTTATTCAAGCCTTTTGGTTTATACCATAAATGGTACAGTGGTGTATTATGAACTGTAACTTGCCCTAAGATTAAGATTAGGATTTAATGCTTTTTACTTTTCCTTGATCATAAGTTCTTTGATCTTAGCCGTATATCCCTGTATCCTTCCAACCTGTCGTTCAGTTTAAACATGACAACCATTATTGTAATGTCTTTGCGTTTAGGCCACCGCTTCGTACTTACTTGATGAATGGTGATTTTTTCGTTGGATCAGCGATTGGTAGCACATTGACAAAATTAGCTTTGCGTTTTACAGAGCTCGAAGGAGATGTCAAAAAGCAGAACGTGAGTCTAATTTAATCTAACTTCTTTACAATTGATTCAGTTTTCTTTTTGGTAGCGAATCATAGACGTTTAAGGTTTCTCGCTTGGACTGATGTTGATTTAAGAAACGATAATTTGGGTCTTATTTGCTTCTTATGTTGGTCTTCAAAACCGCATTTGCAGATCTTCTGCCAAAATAAATGATTTTGGTTCACCCATCGATGACTCAAAGTTCATGACACAAAGAATGGGTTGGGACCTCCCTTGTACCGGCGTTGTCTACAAGCGATTTATGAAGCTATACTTCGAGTCGGGATGCCAAACTGTTTGAAAGTAATAAAACGAAACTCTTTGTCGCCACGACTATTCGGGCAGGGAGGTTGTATTTGGGTATCTTGACTCATTTATAACTTTCGCTTAGCTGTCCTCAGAGCCATACTTTAGTTAAGTATTTGTTCTTAAAGTATAAAAGCTGAAGTCTAGTGAATGATCTTTAATATGACGTGTGTATTTGTTCTTAATGCTTGCTACATACCTGGTAAACCAGCCATATTCTTTTGTTGCTCTGTTTAGGCATTCTGTGCTGAATCAATGCTCATTATTACAAGTATCATTCATCTTGGAAAATCTGGACTAACGAAAACGGTACGTTGCTTATACCTAAACCCCATGTATAGAATAGAAGCCTACAACGTCGGACCTCACCCTTTTGCGAAATTACTAATTTCTTTAAAGCTATTGCTATTATTGATATTTAAAGCTTACTCGGGATGGAATGTGAAGTGGAGTACTTCAGATTAATTTTCACGTTACCATCGGGGCACTGACTTTCACTTTAATAGGTTTTACCCGTTCTCCAAACTGCCTTGGCGTCTTGTAACTGAAAATCATCTTCCCGAAGTAAAAATCAGTCTAAAGGGGAATCCAGTCTAGTGTTGTTTATATAAGACTATGTCAATGAATTTAGTTATCCCATACCCCCAGAAGGAAAGATAAGCGTGATACATTGTTTTAGAAAGGAAGGTATTTTGTGGAAAGTTAGGATTGCAGTACTGCATAAGTTAGAACCCAAGGGAGTATATAAGCTTGTGAGTGATCAACATCTCTCACACGTCGATAGCAATTTCGTTGATTAGTAAGATTGCCCCCACCCAACCCCTTGCTTTGAACAGACGGTCAGGGAACGATGTATTATACTTGGTGAGATCGAAACATAAAAACGCTAGACTGACTTAACTATACTTGTAAGATATAATTTTTGTATTGTATCTTAGCGTAAAGTAGATATAAGTATGATAAGTAAGTAAAGTTATTTTCTTCTGAATTTATGAATAAGAAAGTAACTAGACCTATTGTTATTATTGTGGAGATTTTTTCGACCATTTTGCACCTAATGTATATAGGTTTAAAGAATTCGGCCTAATTTCAGCTTATTGTTTGTTTTAGCCAATCAGTGAAGATGATGTTGACAGACTTGCCACGTGTGTGAAAGCTCTTGCAGAACGAAATCCAGTTTTGAAAAGCATTTTCAGTAATGAATGCAGGAAAGCATTGTCTGTTATGTTGGAGGAAAATGCGCAAATTCAAGACACAGGAAAGGTATGTTTCTCTCATGTTGTTTGCTATTCAGTTGGGCTTCTGTTTGGGAAACTTGGTCTTTTCAGGGAAAGCTATCTTAGGATAATCCTCTCTCACTTATCACGACCGCACTACAATCAATTTTAGAGACCTTACTCTGTTTAAAGGTAATTTTACAGTGCTTCTACAAAAGATTGCGGCCTTTTCCGTCAATCCTCTGCTTTTTTTAAGGATTTTCGAAGGAAAGTCTGGGAATAATCATTTTGGTTATGAACTCAACGTGTTTTGTGCTCAGCTGTCATAGCTAAGGAAATCATTCCCAGAATTTCCTTCAAATATCCTTAACAAAAACAAAGGAAAAAAACACCCGCCATATTTTACAGAAGCCACAATTTCTAGAAAACAAGCTTTTTATTTGACTCTATTGCACCTTTGTCACTTCTACCATTCCAATTCCCCTTCTATTAACACTTGCACTGAGGAGCACTTTCGCTATTCCGGACCTTAAGTATGCAAGAAGAGCTTGTCTAACATTCGCTTATACTGTGAACCATTAAAATGATCGCAGGATTTAACCCGATACAACTTTTTCACTGAGCAAACGACCTCCCAAATCTCTTGACTAAATCAGATTTTACATGAGCAGCGCTGTCGATCCTCGTATATAAGAACCTGCTTTGTGAAGGTTGGGCTGAATGCGGTTCTTATTCAATAGACCAATTTATTTTTTTTCATGGCACTTAGATCAATTTCGTGATATAATCGTGCTTTAAGTTTCTTAAACTGAAGGGTCCCCGACAATCCTTCGAACGATCTAGTGACCAGTGGTGTAATCCAGCTCTAGTGGTGTAATCCAGCTGACTCATGGTATCAGAAGCTCAATGTGGTCAGGGTTCGAGCCCAGCAACTGTAGTGTCACGACCAGGGTCGAGGTCTTAATTAGTTTACCTACTACTGAGATCCAAGCGACTGGCGCTAAAACACAATTTCACCTTCACCTCCCTTCACCTTCACCTTCAGCCTAGAAAATCCTAGAGTAAAAAACAACCTTAAAAATTTTCTGTCTCTTTCCCTTGCGGTGGTACGATATCTATCAGACTGAGACAGTTTGTTGGTTAAATTGTGCACAATTACGGAGAATAGCTTGAATTTTCTTATATTTTGTGATTCACTAGGCATCTCGGTTCTCTCATAACTGAAAACTGCTTCTTGAAAGCAGTGCATTTGACAATTTTAGAGTTCATAAGAACCATAGTAAACTATACTGGTGATAAAACCATCAGACTGAAACATGTTCTAGGTTCAGGGTGAATAATTTCTTCAAGTGTTTTCAAGTGGCTTATAGGTTTTTATCACAGTAAAACAAATTAAACCTAAAGTTTCGTTACCCGACCATTTACTGTCCCTAAACTCTTATTTGTCCCTAAATTGACCCGAGAATTTTAGTTATCGTCCCCAATATTCGGGTTAGAAAACAATATAAACAATTTGGGGATACTTTCAATGTTTGTCCCTTTTTCGCCCCTAATGCAAGATCCGAGGTAAATTTATTTTGCCCGAAATTATTCGTCCCTAAATCATTTCATCACTGTTTGATCTTCAACCCATCCCTAAATTGTCCCTAATATTTGCATTTTGTAAAGTTTAAAAGAAAAAGCTCGCGAAATCAAAAGTTTAACCGTCGACTTCATCATAACGAACGATGATATGCAGGGATTTATTTATTGGTTGTGTGGAAACTGCGTTTTCGCATAAGTGCTAAACAAACAGATATGAAACAAAAGTTGATATTTTCCTACAATAGCCTCATAATTCTAGTATAACATACAACTACGATCATCTACCGTTTATATTTTCTGTATTCTGTAACTTAAAATAATCTGTAAGCTTCTAATATCAACAGTCCTGCGTTGCTATATAAAACGATCAAGCCTCTGTTAACTCGAGGATATTGATTACAGTTATGGATTTAGGTACAGAATGCTAATTGAAATGATTTATAATAAAGCAGTACAGCTGTTGCCGTGTAAAATCAAGATATAGTTATTCTTATTGATGAATTCTTAGTATTTAAAAGTGGTTACAAAACCACATTTAGGCCTCCTCTTGTTCTTCTTCGTCCGGCTCTTCATCAACCGCTTCGTCTTCGATGTTTGCATCTTGATACTGTTGATATTCAGCTATCAAGTCATTAACATTAGACTGTGCTTCGGTGAACTCCATTTCATCCATACCTTCGTTAGTATACCAATGAAGAAATGCCTTTCTGCGGAACATGCTTGTGAATTGTTCATCCAATCGTTTGAAAATCTCCTGCATTGCAGTGTTATTTCCAATCAATGTTCCAGCAATCTTCAGACCTTTAGGAGCGATATCACAAATCGCAGTTTTTATGTTATTTGGAATCCATTCAACAAAGTTCGCGCTGTTTTTGTTTTGGATAAGCGCGGCTTGGTCTTCGACTTCTTTTGTTGACATTCTCCCTCGCAAAATCGCTGCAGCGGTGAGGTATTTGCCGTGCCGCGGATCACACGCGTTCATCGTACTTCCTGCATCAAACAATTGCATGAACAGATCATGCACGGACATTGACTCGTACGATGTTGCTGATTTACTAAACAGCGGGGCATATGATGGCATGAAGAAATGTAGCCGCGGGAAAGGTACCATGTTAACCGCGAGCTTTCGCAGATCTGAGTTCAGCTGGCCAGGGAAGCGGAAGCATGTTGTTATTCCACTCATTACATGAGATATAAGGTGGTTTAGATCTTCATATGAAGGGCTTGGTAGCTTCAATTTCCGCATGCAGATGTCATAAAGGGCCTCGTTGTCGACACAGAAACAACTATCTGTATGCTCGATTAACTGATTAAGCGCCAGAACCGCATTATATGGTTCAAGAACTACATTTGATACCTTTGGTGATGGGACGATACTGAAGCTATACATCATTCGGTCCGGGTATTCTTCTCTGATCTTTGAAAATAGCAGTGTTCCTAGTCCGGATCCTGTGCCACCCCCAAGAGAGTGCGAAAGCTGAAATCCTTGTAAGCAATCACAGGCCTCGCCTTCTTTTCTCACTACATCAATGATCTCTTCGACCAGCTCAGCGCCTTCTGTGTAATGCCCTTTTGCCCAGTTATTTGCAGCCCCACTTTGGCCGAAAACGAAGTTGTCTGGCCGGAACATCATGCCAGCAGGACCGGATCGAATAGCATCGATTGTGCCTGAAATTGATATGAATCAATTTAAGGTGGCTATCGTGAAGATGAAACAGATAACGGCTTTTTGTAATAGTGAGCGCCTGGCCAATTGTTTCATAATGTTTGTCAAGCATCTAACATTTTCTTGTTAAACTAAATGTTAACGTTTAGTTACGATAAGTAACATTACTGGTCAAACATTTCTGCCCGTTTGAAGCAGTTTGCATGTTTACAATTGCGTTTGTCAAGCATTGTTTTGCGACCTGGCGAAACGGCCAAACATTGCTTGTGAAGCAAGTCTCAAGGTTAGCCTGGAAGCAAATGTTTCAGATAAGTTTCCATTTGCAGAGGTAAACTGAAAACTAAAGACTTTGTGCCGATGTAATTGTAGAAAACAACAAGATGTAAGGTGATTGAAGTCATAAGACATTTCAGGTTTAGTGAAGTAATAATTGCAGTGTTTTGGGATGTGAAGCCGTTGCCCAGTGCATATACTTATGTTCTATTCCAAAATCGTTTGCTGTTAAGGTTGATTTCCTCTTCACGGTATGGACAAAGAGCGGTAGCCAGTACAAGGAAGCTTCAAAACTAAACTTTCAAAACGGTATGCTTAATGGTATGATACCAAAAAAAAATAAGATACGCTTTCCGTTTTGGAAGTTGAACTCAAGTAAATTTTGGTAAGATGAAGAATCTGCCTGCCGCTTAACGTTTAGTGTTTACCATTTACTGTTTACTTTTAAACGTTTATTGCTTACTGTTTACCGTTTACGGTAGTTTGTTTTCTATTCGCCGTTTAACGTTCACCATGTACGTTTACTATTTACCATGTACTTTTTTTAAAACGTTTATTGCTTACCCTTTACAGCTGAGTAATAACCGTTTTTTGTTTACCGTTTACTGTCTACTATTCATCGTTTCCCGTTTACTGTTTACCCTTAATTTTGTGCTTTTAAACGTTAATTGCTTACCGTTTTCTGTTTACCATTCACCGTTTACCGGTTGTTATTTACCGTTTACTGTTTACCGTTTACCGTTCCATATCGTGAAGACGAAACTCACCTACACTACACTTACCTGGTTCTAGATCAACGATGACCGCTCTTGGGACATACTTGCCGCCAGGCGCTTCTCGGAAATACACCTCTGCTCTCTCCAACTGAATATCTTCTGCATCTTTTGCGGATGCTCCCGTTGAATCTATAGCATGCTCTTCAGAAATCATTTGCCAGAATTTTGAGCCAACCTGAGTGCCACATTGGCCAACTGGCAGCGATATTATCTCCCTCATGCTTGCGAGGGACTTCGATTCGGAACGTTTCTTCGCAAAGTTATTTATGCCTAAGAAAACAGGGAAGCATTATTTCGCCTGTTTACGATTTTCCTGGAGCCAGTTCTCTCTTGCACCATCCACTCTTAAGAAGCCTTGCTTGGCAAGGCAAAATATTAGTAACCTTTGAAAAAAACATAGTCATCTTTTGTTCTCATGCGCCGCGGTGTTTCTGCTCTCCCCTTCATCCCTGTGTAAGTATCCCCCGTTCCCACTTCGATATTTGCGCATGCAGAGGCCACACTGTATATCATAATGACAGTTATCCGAACATCTGAGAATGGAATGTTTTCCGGGCGTTAGTTGTTGTCTGAGCACCCTGTCACTTCCTATAAAGGCTAGCGAGCAAACAACTGTTGTTTTTCATGGAGCTAAACGGATATGTATTACCATCTTCATCTCCTTATCAGGCCCTGTTTGTTTTGTCTAAACTAACTATTAAACCTACAATGACTCGTGTGCAACGAAATACGTTTCACAGCAAATTCAAATGCTTGCAAATTGGGGCGTGGCAGCAGGCCTAAGTCTGAGCAGGGTCCACTGATTTTGCTGCAAGCCAAGTTATGTCGGATTCTAGAAACGAGTAATATCTAAATAGATAAGTCAACTTGAAATCACCTCAATAAATGGCGGTAAAATGATCATTTTACCTTAGTTACTATGACGAAGGGCTGCGCGCGCATAGTCGGTCAGGAATGACTGCTGACTTCCTGTTACCCCCCTCGAAGAACAAGGCACGTGCTTGCCCGGTTGCTTGCAAGGCCTATCCTTGTTATTGCAAGCAATTGGGAAACATAATTTATGCAGTTATTACAGCTTTAGCTCCTGGTTTTCCCTCCCTTCCCTTCCCTACTACTTTCTTAATCTTCTTATTCTTATCTTTTCTCGGTCCTTTTTACTATTCTCTTCTTTTCTCTATAGCACCATATGTGGTATCTGTGTGAGGTGTGTTGGGCGAAAGTCAATTTCTTCTCCAATCACCAACCTTAACGAGATATTTGCTCAGGCAGCATAGGCCAATGCACCAACGGCCAGCTTCCTGAGAAAGCATTAATGTGATTTCATGATATGGAGTTATTTAATGCAGTTATTTGAAAAATAGGTATTTATTTCAACTGCACACTGCACTTCAGGATCTTAATACTGACCAAATTACTTAAAGTGTGATAAAGAATTTCATGCAAATGCAGTTATCTTGCAGTTGTTTTTTAAATACTGTAAATACCTTCTTTCTTTCTCAATTTCTGAAGCTTTTTCGTCTACCAAGTTGCAATTGATTTTATAATTGCCTAAAAGCACCTCATAAATGAGAAAGTCTGTTGATAATCAAGGCAAAATGTCTAGCTTACTTGAGACCGAACGCGACAATAAACATCTCACAGCTGTCATGATTCTAAAATAGCTGCATTTCATAAAGTCTCGTTAATCTGCACGGGGGAGATGCTGATATGCAATAAATAACAAGGTTATTTCGGATTGTCAACAAGCGTTTATCAGATTTTTCATTTACAATTTATTTTATTTTCAATTATGACTTTCATTTGTAAATAATTGCAAAAGAGTTATCAATGAGAGTTCTTTAAAACCTTAAAAGCCATTTCTAATTTAAAAAAACTCGGTACACGTTCTTCTAGAAGAAACCTTTGCTCTTTGGAGAGATGTTTGAATATTAATTTTTACAGCGAATTCATTTTAACTTGTTTCGTTTTCTAACATTAAATATAATTGGAGTCCTTGGGGGAAGTAAGATGGGAAATATATATCACATTTATACCTGTAAAAACCTTGAAAAAAGTAATTCTTAGGCCTTCTTAGTCTTTCAGTCTTTCATCTGATTCCCGATGGTTCCGCAATAATTCCTGAATTTTTTGGAAATTTTTAATCCCTTGCAAGTGTATTACAAGCAGCGTCTATGAAGTATGCCCCCCTGTTTCATATTTGCCTCATGCTATTCTTTCAAAAGCAATTTGTGATGATAATGGCGATTAGAACTTTCTCGATGGGCTTGATCGCTCATATGCTGTTGCATTCTGGGTTTGCAACGTGGATCTTCTGACCCGGCGGACTTCGACCCCCCGGAGGATTGCGTCATATGATGAAGATGGTTGCATTCGATGATGTCATAGCTTTTTATAACCTGATTTGAATTATCTTTTGTGTGCTGATGCTGTTTTTCGATCACCTTAATTTTCGGAAACAAATAGCAAGCATGTCTTTGCTTCATGGTCGCTTTACTTGACTTGCCTTGGCTTTGCCTGTTGACTGTGAATCTTGGCTTTGCTTTGACTGTAGGCTAACCTAGCTTGCTTTGCCATAGCTTCTTTGGTATAATGGCTTGGCTTGTCTTGGCTTTCACTCTTGGCTTGGCTTGGTTTTTCTTTGCTTTGTCTGTAGGCTTACCTTGGCTGTGCTTCTTAACTTGGTTTGTCTTTTCTTGGCTTTGCCCGTTGTCTTGCCTTGGCCTTGCTTCTTGATTTGCCCAATCGGCTTGCCTCGCTTGGCCTTGCCTCTTAGCTCGGCTTGGTTTTTTCTTGGCTTGGCTTTGTCTGCACGCTTACGGTGGCTGTGCTTCTCGAACTGGCTTGTCTTTCCTTGGCAGAGCCAGGAAAAAGTTACGGTCACACGGTCACTGACCGGAGGAAGGTCAATTAGAACAAAGGAAAATCTTTTGCCACACCCGAAACACGCCTAATTTTCATTGTGAAGTGAGGAAGGTTTGAACTAGGGGTTTATTTGTCTGGAGGAAGGTTGAACACTTTTCTGGTCTCTGTTCCTTGGCTTTGCCTGTTTTCTCGCCTCGGTCTTGCCTCATGGCTTGGCTATGCCTGGCTTGGCTTTGCTTTGCTTGTCCTTGCCTCTTAGCATTTCTTGGTTATGCTTGGCTTGGTTAGGGCTTGGCTGTGCTGGGCTGTTTTGGCTTTGCCCGTTGTCTTGCCTTGGCCTTGCTTCTTGACTTGGCTATGCCTGGCTTGGCTCCCTTGGCCTTGCCTCTTAGCTCGGCTTGGTTTTTTCTTGGCTTGGCTTTGTCTGCACGCTTACCGTGGCTGTACTTCTCGGCTTGGCTTGTCTTTCCTTGGCTTTGCCTGTTTTCTCGCCTCAGTCTTACCTCATGACTTGGCTCTGCCTGGCTTGGCTTTGCTTGGCTTGCCCTTGCCTCTTAGCTTTTCTTGGTTATGCTTGGCTTGGTTAGGGCTTGGCTGTACTGGGCTGTTCGCTTTGCCTCTTAGCTTGGCTTGGTTTTTCTTGGCTTGGCTTTGTCTGTACGCTTACGGTGGCTGTGTTTCTCGACTTGGCTTGTCTTTCCTTGGCTTTGCCTTTCCTTGGCTTTGCCTGTTTTCTCGCCTTGGTGTTACCTCATGGCCCGGCTCTGCCTGGCTTGGCTTTGCTTTGCTTGTCCTTGCCTCTTAGCTTTTCTTTGTTTTGCTTGGCTTGGTTAGTGCTTGGCTGTGCTGGGCTGTTTTGGCTTTGCCCGTTGTCTTGCCTTGGCCTTGCTTCTTGACTTGGCTATGCCTGGCTTGGCTCCCTTGGCCTTGCCTCTTAGCTCGGCTTGGTTTTTTCTTGGCTTGGCTTTGTCTGCACGCTTACCGTGGCTGTACTTCTCGGCTTGGCTTGTCTTTCCTTGGCTTTGCCTGTTTTCTCGCCTCAGTCTTACCTCATGACTTGGCTCTGCCTGGCTTGGCTTTGCTTGGCTTGCCCTTGCCTCTTAGCTTTTCTTGGTTATGCTTGGCTTGGTTAGGGCTTGGCTGTACTGGGCTGTTCGCTTTGCCTCTTAGCTTGGCTTGGTTTTTCTTGGCTTGGCTTTGTCTGTACGCTTACGGTGGCTGTGTTTCTCGACTTGGCTTGTCTTTCCTTGGCTTTGCCTTTCCTTGGCTTTGCCTGTTTTCTCGCCTTAGTGTTACCTCATGGCCCGGCTCTGCCTGGCATGGCTTTGCTTTTCTTGTCCTTGCCTCTTAGCTTTTCTTTGTTTTGCTTGGCTTGGTTAGTGCTTGGCTGTGCTGGGCTGTTTTGGCTTTGCCTGTTGGCTTTGCCTCTTAGCTTGGCATGGTTTTGCTTGGCTTGGTTAGTGCTTGGCTGTGCTGGGCTGTTTTGGCTTTGCCTGTTGGCTTTGTCTCTTAGCTTGGCATGGTTTTGCTTGGCTTGGTTAGTGCTTGGCTGTGCTGGGCTGTTTTGGCTTTGCCTGTTGGCTTTGCCTCTTAGCTTGGCATGGTTTTGCTTGGCTTGGTTAGTGCTTGGCTGTGCTGGGCTGTTTTGGCTTTGCCTGTTGGCTTTGTCTCTTAGCTTGGCATGGTTTTGCTTGGCTTGGTTAGTGCTTGGCTGTGCTGGGCTGTTTTGGCTTTGCCTGTTGGCTTTGCCTCTTAGCTTGGCATGGTTTTGCTTCGCTTGGTTAGTGCTTGGCTGTGCTGGGCTGTTTTGGCTTTGCCTGTTGGCTTTGTCTCTTAGCTTGGCTTGGTTTTTCTTGGCTTGGCTTGATTTTGCCTAAAGATTTACCATAGCTTTGCTTCTTTGCCTGGCTTGGTTAGGGCTGGCATTTTCTGGGCTGTTTTGGGTTGACTTGACTTGGGTTCGCTTGCCTCAGATTGGTTGGGTTTGTTTAGCGTCATTTTGTTTATCTTTTCTCAGTTGAACCTTTAATAGCTTTTTGTTATACATTATCTACTGAGATCCTTATGTTTTTTATTGTATACTCTAATAGGTAGTAATGCTCTTAGTCATTTAGTCATCTTGCTTATCGACACTAATTGATATTTTCAGGCGAGTTCAGACAAGAAGACTATAATGAGTCAGCCAGACGATTCCATATCATTTTTGCAGCTGTTTTCAAAAGGCGACCAAAATGTTGCAGAAGTAAGTCATCTCTAATACATCCACTCCAAGGCCCTGCCTGGAAAACAATTAAACATTGTTTGTCAGAAATTTGAAATTTGCTTGTCGAAAATTGCATCTGGCCACATCACAAAACATTGCTCGTCAAACGGTTTTTCTTAATTCAAGCATGCACGAATTCTGCTTGCGAAGAAATGTTTTGTGAGGTGGCCAGGTGGTTAAAAATTGCTTCTGAAGCAAAGTTCAAATGTTTACTGTTAAATCGTTTGGGCAGGCAGGGCGTTAAAATAACAGTATTTTCAATATTACACTGCTTCATTGTATCAAGTGCCAGCTACATACCCGTTATACATTTACTGATATTATTCTGTTTACTTTTAATAGAATCAGTTTGAATTGAGCTTGCTGCAAGCCATTGGTAACCCGATTTCAAGCAAAGACGAAGATCCAAAGAGCTCTAAACTTAGCAAGGTAGCTTTCCTCTTACTTTTGCTCGTATTAAGACACCTTCGTTACTATTTCTTATATTCTGCTGAACAAGGCAAACACACAGCTTCTTTTGCAATGGAAACACAAGAATATGAGAAAATATTTCCATGATCAGTATATTTCAGAGCTGCTTGGCTTAGGCGTTTCCCAAACGATCGTTAGTCAAATTTCTGCAATTTGTTTGTCAAGCAAATTGTTTGACCGTTTGGCCACTTCACTTTTTCGTGTTTGTCAAGCAGAAATTGTTTTCGAAACTTTTCAAAAGCATGTTCAAGCAAACTGTTGCAGCGTGGTCAAGCGGTCTAACATAAACATTGTTTGTGAAACAAAATACTTGATTGTTTGGCCACGTCGCAAAGTATTGTTTTTCTTTTGACATGCAAAACTTTTTTTTGGAAATGTTTGAAGTTTTCAAACAATTGTGCAGAAAGCTCCATTTGTCAAGAAATGTTCTGTGATACCCAAATAACAAAATATTCCTTATAAAGCAAATCTCAAATGCTTAATAAAAATTTTTGATCGCTTGACCAACGCCTCACGCCTCGAAAACCCCTCTTCATTTGAATAAAGCCATGATGGAAAATCAGTTAAAAGAGTGAAACAAAATCTGGCGTTGATTATTTCTTGCTACGCTAGCCACAATCTTGGCCAAAATTATAGAGACACTTTGAAGTTTTTTAAGCAGCTCCACTTTGTCGAAGCCCCCTCTCCCCCATATCAGTGTTGGAGATGAAATCTAATTCCTAAGCGACAGGTCATACCATTGTCTTGAAACACAGGCAACATTTGATACAGGAGGAGGGGTGGTCCTTCCTATTTCTAATGATTTGTAACAAGTTTTGTGTTGCACGGAGAAAGTCTCTATGAATTTTGGCCAGGATTGTCTATAAACTGATTTTTTTCATGAAGTTGAAAAGTCAATTTGCCTTTGGCACTTGTGTAACGAGTTATGACTTTCTGCCCTTTTAGGTTGCACAGTTGACTGGCTTTTCAGATCCAATCTACGCTGAAGCATACGTCAATGTTAATCAATATGACATTGTTTTGGATGTTCTTATTGTTAACCAAACTGGTGATACACTTCAGAATGTTACTTTAGAACTAGCTACACTTGGTAAGTCTTCAGATCTGTGTATATTTCTGCAGCTCTTTTCACCTTCACATTGCCGTGCAATACAGACGTGCAGCAACCTGGTTGAAGATTTTCACACTCTGCCCTGCACTTTGCACCGAGGAGCGATTCACTCCTTGCAATCTCGTACACCTTTGTTAAAAAATCTATTGTTTTCACAGAGATGCTTTAGAAATCCGTTTGTTTTCATAGAAATCTCGAACACCTTTTTGAGAAGTGAATTGCCCCTCGCTTTGCACTACCGTCTGCGTTAAATAACGCAAATTTCTGGACGAACAGGATGAGAAACTGGTCGACGAACTTATTTATTAAATCCGTCCTCTACTGTGCTTACCTAAAAGCCGAGTAGATGTCATCAGACTGGTTTTTTGTTTCTACCAGCAGCTGTCAATGCTCCACCTAAAAGGTTAATCGATCCCTACAGCCCAAGCAAAATGTAGCCATCTTTTCACCCAACATTGCCCAAAATTAATGCGTGGAGAAATGTTGGCAACGTTTGGCCACCTAGGTGAGTGAACCAACATCATAGTTGGCGATGTTGGCTCAAGTTTAATCAAGATCAAAATTCACCCAGCATTACAGAATTCTCTCCTCATTTGGACACTTATATCCAAGCTTGCATACTAGCTAAGGCATTCAATTTTGGAACCAAAATAACAAGAACAAGCAGCTTTCACAGTCTTTACTTTGCTGTTTGCAATTTACATTGAGAAGACAGACCCAAATAAGAAATTCCTATATTAGTTCAATGCTCTTTATCAAGGCCACTTAGTTGATAAAACCTGAAATGCTGGCTACGTTCAGCCAGCGTTGGCCTAAAAAAGCAGCCAACATGAGCGCAAAGAAGAAGCTGGGCAGGATATTTGGTGTAATGTTGGTGACGTTGGCCAATTCTTTACCCTGTTTTGTTGGCACTGTCAGTTTGTTTCACGATATCATTCTGCTGAATTGAATCTTTCATTTATCAAAACGCATGTTCGATGGTAGTTTTGAAAGCACCGACCCATCAATGCTTTTGAAAATGTCAAATTTTGCTACAATATTAATTATGACTGAAGAGCTTATCTTGCAAATGCCTTTTTCTAGGTGATCTTAAGCTTGTCGAAAAGCCTTCTGCAATTACACTGGCACCACATGATTTCTCGAATATCAAGGTAGGGAATAAATTCATTTACCTGTAAATCTGTTTACATGCTGAACCGGCTAAAACAAGGTTAAACAATGTAGAAACAAGTTGCCCATGATGAAACTGACATTGTTTGATTGTTGGAAATTGAAGCGATGAATCAAGCCTTCTTGACTGGTACAAGTAAAAGTTTAAATTAAGAAGAGTAAATAACTCGCAGTAATCAAGGCTGTCCTTGCACAGTAGCTAATAGACGTTTATCAGGGTAACGTTGGTGGAGAGCTCCTTCTCCCATCATAAGGCAATGACAAATGGATTCTTCTCCTATTTATTGCATAGATTAATCGAAAAGCCGTGAAAACGCTAACCAAACGTACTAGGAAGCTGGGATTCTTGGCCAGCATTTGCTTCTGTACAATCTTTGATGTTATTCCACAAGATTAGATGGGATACCCAATGTATGATACTTGACGGACACGTGGACACACCGTTGTGATTTGACAAACGCAATAAATAGCAACAGGACAATTACATTTTTCTTTGCTCGATAATGGGAGGCCAAACTCTCACGAAACTTTGCCTCATCAAATATATCAAAGGCTTGACATGATAAACAGTGATTTTTGGAAAATACTTTTGATTTTACCTGGGCTTTGGCGTCTGTATTGTTGGTCATAGGCTGAAAGCTGCCTGAGCAAATGAATTTATTATTTTATAATTCGATATCAAACTTTAGTTATGAAGCCTGTTGTAAGGAGATTGTTTAAAGGAATACTTTTAACATAAGCTGTGTAGAATGGAAAGCTTCAGAAACTGAAGAACTTCATTTGTTTGTATTGGCATCTTGAATGAAATTATCGAGGTATATATTGTTTTTAGGCAAGCGTGAAGGTTGCTTCAACTGAGAATGGCATTATTTTCGGGAATATTGGTAAGTATTTTATTTGTGACACTCATCTCTGAAATTCACTGTGTCCTTATGTTGCGACGAGTTGTATTTTTTCACAGCTTGCGATCTCTTCGTCAGACCAACAGACTCGACCAAGGAAACTGGAAACCCTGCTCAATAAGACTTTACATATGTGAACTTTCACCCAACTATTGTCTTTTTAGACTTCTAACACTAACGTTTCACTTTGGTCCAAAACTATAAAAAGCATTCCTGAATGTTTTAGTTAATAAAGAAGTTAGTGAACTGAGTGTGCGTCAGCTACTCTTAACACATGGCCATTATCTCCAATAAACACTTTGTAGCTGCATAGCGCCCTTTCAAAACAAGGAGCTATACGGAATACTAGCTACTTCCAATAGAAGCGAATGTAGAAATCCGCAGTCTTAAGCTAACACTTAAATCATTAACGATATTGCCTCTGACGTCCTATAATCACCAAGACACGTTAACTGAAAAAAGACGTTGCGGTATGGCAGTCGTCTGACAAATAGAATGAGATGCAGTTATCTCTCTGATGCAGGTGCTTAGAACTAAATTGCTGTGGCTTTTTTAAGCACTTTCGGCTTTTATAAAATTTTCCTTAAAATTTCTCTCCTGAGATTATTCTTCTTTATTCACTAAGAAAAGCTAACCAAATACATCCATTGTCATGAAAGGATGTTGCGTGTTATTGATGTTATTTTCCCTTCTTTTTCCAGTGTATGATGTATCTGGAGGATCTGGTGACAGAAACTGTGTTGTTCTGAATGATATACATATAGATGTCATGGATTATATTGTTCCAGCCACGTGCACTGATACAGAATTTAGAACCATGTGGGCTGAATTCGAATGGGAAAATAAGGTATGCAGTTGATTTGGATTGGTATGGAGTTGATTTGGATTGGAGTTTGAAGTTTTATTTTAAATGTGTTAAAACACTAACTAAAGGGGGATTTTTATGTGGCAGTGCAGGCAATTTCCAACACTGCCTGGGAACTCATTGAGTGAAAGCTAAGAGGACATTAATATTTTTAATCCGAATCGATAAGAAATGGCCTTTTTAAATGACTAATATTCGCTCCGCTGAAGCAGAATAAGATAGCCTAATAGCCTATTGTATCTTCTGCATATCGAGTCTATATAATCAATATGTTTCGCCACCCGACACTGAACAACACTGAACAATATTAGGACTTGTTCAGTGAACACGTTCTGTACGTATGGTCGGGGTTTTAGTATACAAACGAAAGACTTGATGGCAAAACTCAGGTTTCGATAACTCTATGCAATGTTGCTTTGCCCCTTAAGGATATTTGCTTTGCATTGAAAGCTTACAGTCATTGACTGTATGAAATCTTCTAGGATTATCATTACAATTGCTATTTTAAATGTTTTTTTAGGTTTCAGTGAACACTAACATTACAGATTTACGAGAATACGTTGACCATCTTGTTGCATCTACAAATATGAAATGTCTCACTCCGGAAAAGGTAATTGTTTAGACTGTAATGCTGTTTTGGCATGCCTAAGTTTCAGTAGTGGAAAGATTGCAGATAATTTGGGACTAGGACTGGGCTACCTGATACTAAGGCTAGCATTCCTCGACCCAAAACGTCCGTTGAGGTTCTTGCTGCAGCCACTTAGGCCCTGGGCAAATGAACTGAACAATTTACTAAACATCCCTCTGAACGTTTTACGCCATGTTCAGTGCCGATTGGCCAAATGAACTTAACATTGCACTGAACATTTGCTGAACTTTTCCCAACCACTGAACAAATGTTGTTCCCCAAACATTTTTTACCCCTATCAAACATTCACTGAATAATGTAAAGTGTGACCAAATGACCTGGCATCAATGTTGGACGATGTTGGGTGGAATGTTCGGTTCATTTGTCCAAGGCCCTAACTATTCAAAGTCGAAGATATATGTGTTGTTTGTCCGTGAGAAATATGCTGAGTTGTTAAGGCAAGTTCTTATGCCCTGAACAGCAGAAACATTGAAAGATTAGGTGGACAGTGCCTCATGTTTGTTCCTTGAAAGGGATACTGCTGGCATTCACCATTTATAAACTAACTAGCCTTTTTGGTATTTGAGCCTTTAATTAAAGACTCGAGTTGTTTGGACAAAATATTTTCGGGATAGGTAACTGCACGGTTACTAAAGATGTATATGTCTTCTGTCTTATAGGCTCTGTCTGGTGAATGTGGCTTTATGGCTGCTAATTTCTACGCAAAAAGTATATTTGGAGAAGATGCTTTGGCAAATTTGAGTATTGAAAAGTCCATTGACGGTGGTCAAGAAGCACATGTAATTGGGCATATTAGAATCAGAGCAAAAAGTCAAGTAAGTTCTCTTTCACCAGTTATTTTTTCTTCTGGCAGTTAATTTTATAGTTTGTATTTTATATTTTATTTAAAATTTTATAGTTTGTTTACACGTACACGTTTACACGTTTTTTTTAATAAGAAACTCTTTGTAGGAAACCGAGACTTTCGAATGTCTAAAAATTTTAGCAACTTGAGTACTGGAAATTTTTTACGTCGGAAACTTTTCACCTCAGGCAGCGAAAGATTTTCTTTTATTTCCTGTATTTCGTCGGCAGTAAAGCATTTCTGTGACAAGCAGAATTGGCATTGTGTTTTAAACACCAATCAGCCATAGGACAACAATTCTCAAGTTTTGTACAAATCAAAACTATTTATACCTTCTAAAAGGTACTTTGCATTCCCAGAGAAGAAAGACGGCTACGCGATTAACAACAGATGTGATTTGTAGATTGATATACAGATTGAGCTAGATTACCTTGATTATTTGAAACTATGCAGCAACTGACAGCCTGTTTTATCATTCTGCAGGGTATGGCATTGAGTCTTGGTGATAAGATTAACTTGTCTCAGAAGAAGTCAACTTAGTATCCGTGAATATAACATTCATATCAGATGTATTATGTAGTCTAGTGATAACTAGTACTAGCTCTATATCAATTTCTATTGATTTTTTCAGTCTGCGTGAGTGAATGCTGTCTTTATGTCATAGTTTTCTGCTATCTAGCTCTGCCCAATCCGACATCATTTGCTTTTGTTGGATGTATATAACTACACGTATCAGAGAAGTAAACGTTTTTAAGAGTGGATAAGGCAATGTTGCGTAGGCCACGTGAAACCTCTTTTTGTTCGATAACTCTTACGTGAGTCATCTGAAGATCTCTTTCATTTTTCTCATAGGATTTTTTGGGTGGTCAGGGACGTTAGGGAAACAAAAGCCCAACCTACCTTATTAACCCGCTTTGCCAATTAGATGTGCGAACAAGATTTGTTGCAATAAATTAACACTGCAACTTTTTTGCAAAAACTCACCCGCCCACATTATCCCGCTTTGTGCTTTGTGCATTAAATGTGCGAAAAGACTTGTTGCAGCTGTTTCGTAAGGAAAATCGATCTAAATTTCCTTTGATTTCCCAAATGCAATGCAAATCGTAAGCAATTCTGTTCAGATCTTTCAATGTCATAAAACGATTTTCAAGCATGTTAGATGCAGTTCGATGCCGATCTTTTCTAAGTTCTTGTTGTTTTTTTTCATCAATTTCCCTTGATTTCGCACATGCAATTCAAACAGTAAGCAATTCTGTTCAGATCTTTCAATTTCATGCAAAAATTTTATTCCATGTCAGCTGCAGTTCGATGCCAATCTTTGCTAAATGCTTGTTTTTATTTTTTGCACTCAATGTCCTTTGATTTCCCACATGCAATGCAATCCATAAGCAATTCTGGTCAGATCTATGAATTTCATGCAACGATTTTCAAGCATCTTAGATTCAGTTGGATGCCGATTTTTTCTAAATGCTTGCTTTTATGTTTAAAAGACTCAATGTCCTTTGATTTCCCACATGCAATGCAATCCATAAGCAGTTCTTGTCAGATCTTTGAACATCAAGCAACGATTTTCAAGCATCTTGGATTCAGTTCGATGCCGATCTTTGCTAGATGCTTGCTTTTATGTTTAAAAGACTCAATGTCCTTTGATTTCCCACATGCAATGCAATCCATAAGCAATTCTGGTCAGATCTTTGAATATTATATAACGATTTTCAAGCATCTTAGATTCAGTTCGATGCCGATCTTTTCTAAATGCTTGCTTTTATGTTTAAAAGACTCAATGTCCTTTGATTTCCCACATGCAATGCAATCCATAAGCGATTCTGGTTAGATCTTTGAATATCATATAACGATTTCCAAGCATCTTAGATTCAGTTCGATGCCGATCTTTTCTAAATGCTTGCTTTTATGTTTAAAAGACTCAATTTCTTTTGATTTCCCACATGCAATGCAATCCATAAGCGATTCTGGTCAGATCTTTGAATATCATATAACGATTTCCAAGCATCTTAGATTCAGTTCGATGCCGATCTTTTCTAAATGCTTGCTTTTACGTTTAAAAGACTCAATGTCCTTTGATTTCCCACATGCAATGCAATCCATAAGCAATTCTGGTCAGATCTTTGAATTTCATGCAACGATTTTCAAGCATGTTAGATTTAGTTCGATGCCGATCTTTTCTAAATGCTTGCTTTTACGTGTAAAAGACTCAATGTCCTTTGATTTCCCACATGCAATGCAATCCATAAGCAATTCTGGTCAGATCTTTAAAAATCAAGCAACGATTTTCAAGCATCTTAGATTCAGTTCGATGCCGATCTTTTCTAAATGCTTGTCTTTGTGTTTAAAAGACTCAATGTCCTTTGATTTCCCACATGCAATGCAATCCATAAGCAATTCTGGTCAGATCTTTGAATATCATATAACGATTTTGAAGCATCTTAGATTCAGTTCGATGCCGATCTTTTCTAAATGCTTGTCTTTGTGTTTAAAAGACTCAATGTCCTTTGATTTCCCACATGCAATGCAATCCATAAGCAATTCTGGTCAGATCTTTGAATATCAAGCAACGATTTTGAAGCATCTTAGATTCAGTTCGATGCCGATCTTTGCTAGATGCTTGCTTTTATGGTTAAAAGACTCAATGTCCTTTGATTTCCCACATGCAATGCAATCCATAAGCAATTCTGGTCAGATCTTTGAATATCAAGTAACGATTTTCAGCATCTTATATTCAGTTCGATGCCGATCTTTTCTAAATGCTTGCTTTTATGTTTAAAAGACTCAATGTCCTTTGATTTCCCACATGCAATGCAATCCATAAGCGATTCTGGTCAGATATCTGAATATCATATAACGATTTTCAAGCATCTTAGATTCAGTTCGATGCCGATCTTTTCTAAATGCTTGCTTTTATGTTTAAAAGACTCAATGTCCTTTGATTTCCCACATGCAATGCAATCCATAAGCAATTCTGGTCAGATCTTTGAATATCAAGCAACGATTTTCAAGCATCTTAGATTCAGTTCGATGCCGATCTTTTCTAAATGCTTGCTTTTATGTTTAAAAGACTCAATGTCCTTTGATTTCCCACATGCAATGCAATCCATAAGCAATTCTGGTCAGATCTTTGAATATCATATAACGATTTTCAAGCATCTTAGATTCAGTTCGATGCCGATCTTTTCTAAATGCTTGCTTTTATGTTTAAAAGACTCAATGTCCTTTGATTTCCCACATGCAATGCAATCCATAAGCAATTCTGGTCAGATCTTTGAATATCAAGCAACGATTTTCAAGCATCTTAGATTCAGTTCGATGCCGATCTTTTCTAAATGCTTGTCTTTATTTTTTAGGACTCAATGTCCTTTGATTTCCCACATGCAATGCAATCCATAAGCAATTCTGGTCAGATCTTTGAATATCATATAACGATTTCCAAGCATCTTAGATTCAGTTCGATGCCGATCTTTTCTAAATGCTTGCTTTTATGTTTAAAAGACTCAATGTCCTTTGATTTCCCACATGCAATGCAATCCATAAGCAATTCTGGTCAGATCTTTGAATATCATATAACGATTTTCAAGCATCTTAGATTCAGTTCGATGCCGATCTTTTCTAAATGCTTGCTTTTTAGTTTAAAACACTCAAATGTCCTTTGATTTCCCACATGCAATGCAATCCATAAGCAATTCTGGTCAGATCTTTGAATATCAAGCAACGATTTTCAAGCATCTTTGATTTAGTTCGATGCCGATCTTTTCTAAATGCTTGTCTTTATTTTTTAGGACTCAATGTCCTTTGATTTCCCACATGCAATGCAATCCATAAGCAATTCTGGTCAGATCTTTGAATATTATATAACGATTTTCAAGCATCATAGATTCAGTTCGATGCCGATCTTTTCTAACTGCTTGCTTTTATGTTTAAAAGACTCAATTTCCTTTGATTTCCCACATGCAATGCAATCCATAAGCAATTCTGGTCAGCACTTTGAATTTCATGCAACGATTTTCAAGCATGTTAGATTTAGTTCGATGCCGATCTTTTCTAAATGCTTGCTTTTATGTTTAAAAGACTCAATGTCCTTTGATTTCCCACATGCAATGCAATCCATAAGCAATTCTGGTCAGCACTTTGAATTTCATGCAACGATTTTCAAGCATCTTAGATTCAGTTCGATGCCGATCTTTTCTAAATGCTTGCTTTTATGTTTAAAAGACTCAATGTCCTTTGATTTCCCACATGCAATGCAATCCATAAGCAATTCTGGTCAGATCTTTGAATATCATATAACGATTTTCAAGCATCTTAGATTCAGTTCGATGCCGATCTTTTCTAAATGCTTGCTTTTACGTTTAAAAGACTCAATGTCCTTTGATTTCCCACATGCAATGCAATCCATAAGCAATTCTGGTCAGATCTTTGAATTTCATGCAACGATTTTCAAGCATGTTAGATTTAGTTCGATGCCGATCTTTTCTAAATGCTTGCTTTTACGTGTAAAAGACTCAATGTCCTTTGATTTCCCACATGCAATGCAATCCATAAGCAATTCTGGTCAGATCTTTGAATTTCATGCAACGATTTTCAAGCATGTTAGATTTAGTTCGATGCCGATCTTTTCTAAATGCTTCTGTGTAAAAGACTCAATGTCCTTTGATTTCCCACATGCAATGCAATCCATAAGAATTCTGGTCAGATCATGCAACGATTTTCAAGCATCTTAGATTAGTTCGATGCCGATCTTTTCTAAATGCTTGCTTTTATGTTTAAAAGACTCAATGTCCTTTGATTTCCCACATGCAATGCAATCCATAAGCAATTCTGGTCAGATCTTTGAATATCAGACAACGATTTTCAAGCATCTTAGATTCAGTTCGATGCCGATCTTTTCTAAATGCTTGCTTTTTAGTTTAAAACACTCAAATGTCCTTTGATTTCCCACATGCAATGCAATCCATAAGCAATTCTGGTCAGATCTTTGAATTTCATGCAACGATTTTCAAGCATCTTAGATTCAGTTCGATGCCGATCTTTTCTAAATGCTTGCTTTTATGTTTAAAAGACTCAATGTCCTTTGATTTCCCACATGCAATGCAATCCATAAGCGATTCTGGTCAGATCTTTGAATATCATATAACGATTTTCAAGCATCATAGATTCAGTTCGATGCCGATCTTTTCTAAATGCTTGCTTTTATGTTTAAAAGACTCAATGTCCTTTGATTTCCCACATGCAATGCAATCCATAAGCGATTCTGGTCAGATATCTGAATATCATATAACGATTTTCATGCATATTAGATTCAGTTGGATGCCGATCTTTTCTAAATGCTTGCTTTTATGTTTAAAAGACTCAATGTCCTTTGATTTCCCACATGCAATGCAATCCATAAGCAATTCTGGTCAGATCTTTGAATATCAAGCAACGATTTTCAAGCATCTTAGATTCAGTTCGATGCCGATCTTTTCTAAATGCTTGCTTTTATGTTTAAAAGACTCAATGTCCTTTGATTTCCCACATGCAATGCAATCCATAAGCAATTCTGGTCAGATCTTTGAATATCAAGCAACGATTTTCAAGCATCTTAGATGCCTTTCGATGCCGATCTTTTCTAAATGCTTGCTTTTATGTTTAAAAGACTCAATGTCCTTTGATTTCCCACATGCAATGCAATCCATAAGCAATTCTGGTCAGATCTTTGAATTTCATGCAACGATTTTCAAGCATGTTAGATTTAGTTCGATGCCGATCTTTTCTAAATGCTTGCTTTTATGTTTAAAAGACTCAATGTCCTTTGATTTCCCACATGCAATGCAATCCATAAGCAATTCTGGTCAGATCTTTGAATTTCATGCAACGATTTTCAAGCATCTTAGATTAGTTCGATGCCCATCTTTTCTAAATGCTTGCTTTTATGATTAAAAGACTCAATGTCCTTTGATTTCCCACATGCAATGCAATCCACAAGCGATTCTGGTCAGATCTTTGAATTTCATATAACGATTTTCAAGCATCTTAGATGCAGATCGATGCCGATCTTTTCTAAATGCTTGCTTTTATGTTTAAAAGACTCAATGTCCTTTGATTTCCCACATGCAATGCAATCCATAAGCGATTCTGGTCAGATATCTGAAGATCATATAACGATTTTCAATCATATTAGATTCAGTTGGATGCCGATCTTTTCTAAATGCTTGCTTTTATGTTTAAAAGACTCAATGTCCTTTGATTTCCCACATGCAATGCAATCCATAAGCAATTCTGGTCAGATCTTTGAATATCATGCAACGATTTTCAAGCATCTTAGATTCAGTTCGATGCCGATCTTTTCTAAATGCTTGCTTTTATGTTTAAAAGACTCAATGTCCTTTGATTTCCCACATGCAATGCAATCCATAAGCAATTCTGGTCAGATCTTTGAATATCAAGCAACGATTTTCAAGCATCTTAGATTCAGTTCGATGCCGATCTTTTCTAAATGCTTGCTTTTATGTTTAAAAGACTCAATGTCCTTTGATTTCCCACATGCAATGCAATCCATAAGCAATTCTGGTCAGATCTTTGAATATCAAGCAACGATTTTCAAGCATCTTAGATTCAGTTCGATGCCGATCTTTTCTAAATGCTTGCTTTTATGTTTAAAAGACTCAATGTCCTTTGATTTCCCACATGCAATGCAATCCATAAGCAATTCTGGTCAGATCTTTGAATATCAAGCAACGATTTTCAAGCATCTTAGATTCAGTTCGATGCCGATCTTTTCTAAATGCTTGCTTTTATGTTTAAAAGACTCAATGTCCTTTGATTTCCCACATGCAATGCAATCCATAAGCAATTCTGGTCAGATCTTTGAATATCAAGCAACGATTTTCAAGCATATTAGATTCAGTTCGATGCCGATCTTTTCTAAATGCTTGCTTTTATGTTTAGAAGACTCAATGTCCTTTGATTTCCCACATGCAATGCAATCCATAAGCAATTCTGGTCAGATCTTTGAATATCAAGCAACGATTTTCAAGCATCTTAGATTCAGTTCGATGCCGATCTTTTCTAAATGCTTGCTTTTATGTTTAAAAGACTCAATGTCCTTTGATTTCCCACATGCAATGCAATCCATAAGCAATTCTGGTCAGATCTTTGAATATCAAGCAACGATTTTCAAGCATCTTAGATTCAGTTCGATACCGATCTTTTCTAAATGCTTGCTTTTATGTTTAAAAGACTCAATGTCCTTTGATTTCCCACATGCAATGCAATCCATAAGCGATTCTGGTCAGATCTTTGAATATCATATAACGATTTTCAAGCATCTTAGATTCAGTTCGATGCCGATCTTTTCTAAATGCTTGCTTTTATGTTTAAAAGACTCAATGTCCTTTGATTTCCCACATGCAATGCAATCCATAAGCAATTCTGGTCAGATCTTTGAATATCATGCAACGATTTTCAAGCATATTAGATTCAGTTCGATGCCGATCTTTTCTAAATGCTTGCTTTTATGTTTAGAAGACTCAATGTCCTTTGATTTCCCACATGCAATGCAATCCATAAGCAATTCTGGTCAGATCTTTGACTTTCATGCAACGATTTTCAAGCATATTAGATTCTGTTCGATGCCGATCTTTTCTAAATGCTTGCTTTTATGTTTAAAAGACTCAATGTCCTTTGATTTCCCACATGCAATGCAATCCATAAGCGATTCTGGTCAGATCTTTGAATATCATGCAACGATTTTCAAGCATCTTAGATTCAGTTCGATGCCGATCTTTTCTAAATGCTTGCTTTTATGTTTAAAAGACTCAATGTCCTTTGATTTCCCACATGCAATGCAATCCATAAGCAATTCTGGTCAGATCTTTGAATATCAAGCAACGATTTTCAAGCATCTTAGATTCAGTTCGATGCCGATCTTTTCTAAATGCTTGCTTTTATGTTTAAAAGACTCAATGTCCTTTGATTTCCCACATGCAATGCAATCCATAAGCAATTCTGGTCAGATCTTTGAATATCATGCAACGATTTTCAAGCATCTTAGATTCAGTTCGATGCCGATCTTTTCTAAATGCTTGCTTTTATGTTTAAAAGACTCAATGTCCTTTGATTTCCCACATGCAATGCAATCCATAAGCAATTCTGGTCAGATCTTTGAATTTCATGCAACGATTTTCAAGCATCTTAGATTCAGTTCGATGCCGATCTTTTCTAAATGCTTGCTTTTATGTTTAAAAGACTCAATGTCCTTTGATTTCCCACATGCAATGCAATCCATAAGCAATTCTGGTCAGATCTTTGAATATCATGCAACGATTTTCAAGCATATTAGATTCAGTTCGATGCCGATCTTTTCTAAATGCTTGCTTTTATGTTTAGAAGACTCAATGTCCTTTGATTTCCCACATGCAATGCAATCCATAAGCAATTCTGGTCAGATCTTTGACTTTCATGCAACGATTTTCAAGCATATTAGATTCAGTTTCTAAATGCTTGCTTTTATGTTTAAAACATTCAATGTCCTTTGATTTCCCACATGCAATGCAATCCATAAGCAATTCCGGTCAGATCTTTGAATTTCATGCAACGATTTTCAGCATCTTATATTCAGTTCGATGCCGATCTTTTCTAAATGCTTGCTTTTATGTTTAAAAGACTCAATGTCCTTTGATTTCCCACATGCAATGCAATCCATAAGCAGTTCTTGTCAGATCTTTGAACATCAAGCAACGATTTTCAAGCATCTTAGATTCAGTTCGATGCCAATCTTTTCTAAATGCTTGTTTATACTTTTTAAAGACTGATTTTCTTTTTATTTCCCACATGCAATGCAAATTGTAAGTAATTCTGTTTAGATCTTTCAATTTCCTGCAACAATTTTCAAGCATGTTTGATGCAGTTCGATGCCAGTGTTTTCTAAATGCTGGTTTTAATTTGTTAAAGACTCAATCTCCTTTGATTTCTCACATGCAATGCAAATCATTAGCAACTCTGTTCAGATCTTTCAAAAATTTTATGCTACGATTTTCAAGTTATATGCAGTTCGTAGGATCATTTCTAAATGCTTGCTTTCTAAAACGGGGATTATGCAATTTTTGCATAAAATTTTAATGTAAGCTCATATTATGAAAGAGACGCGCCGAATTATCAATGAATGATGAAAATTGATATGTTTAAAACATGCACAATCTGAAAACTTAGATTTTGTTTCTTTGCGCTTCATGACGAGATGGGTTTGACAACAACAACAACACTATGTTTCCGCCCCACGTTGCCAATTCAATTCAATGTGCAACGCTGTTGTTATTTCTCTCAGTGGCTTCCTTCCTCTTTTGGACGCCATTTTTATGATCAAAGTTGCTTTTACTTTTGGTTTAAAGCCAAGTTAGCCATGAATGAAGCTGTACAGTTGTTTGAAAAGGAGCTGTCTGTCATAACAACTCCTCTTGCAAAGCAACTCAATCCAAATGAAGTTCTTGTGAAGGTGAGTGTTGATCAAAATTTTGTGTCTGTAAATAAAGCAAAGTTTTAGGCCAGTTCTGTTCTCTTCTCTGTTCTCTGTTCCATTTTCACTTCCTGTTTTCCTGGCCTTGCTCGACTTTCGGCTTGGCTAACGTTAAATGACATATTTACAACTTTTCCTTGCACTTGCATTGCACAGGCTTTCTCTTGTTTTTGCATGTTAATATTTTTGAAAAACGGTATGGTTATGGTCAAGTAGGAGGCAAATTCAAAAAGGAATAAATTTTTGTTTTCAAAATCTACGTCCGAAAAAAGGTTAGTTTAGTGAAAAAAGTATAGGTACAGTATGGGTAGTCTGTGCAGCAAATTCTGGTCAGCTATTTTGCGTGTTACTGGACTACCTATCTTCTATGGTATATTTTTTCATGAAACTAACGTTTTTTGAATGTAGATTTCAAAAATCAACATTAGAAAGTTTCCCATGGTCTTCAAAAATGCCATTTTATTTCCATTATGGAAGCAAATCTCATCTCCGCTTTGAGATTTTGTTTCCAGAAAGAGAATAATTATTCCCATTTGGGAAGAATCTTCAAATTTGCTTTGTAAATGGGAGGATGAATACTCCTAGCTGTAGTATTCATAATACCCACTACCCCTCCAATCTGGATTTTGTTTGCCCTTTTCACACAACGTAAAGTTTTGCCAGATTGTAATGACCAATTTGCAATGATGTTGCACATTCAACCAACATGAAAGTGAAAGAGGAACGCAATGATGATAGAGCCCTCTAAATATACCAAAAAACTAGCATGACATCACAAACCCATAATGGGACCAAAAACATTCTTACTCAATTGACTCTCTCTCACCTCACTTAGAGACCCTTATAATGGGCTAGATTTTTTTACCCATTGTCATGCTTGTAACCCTTTCATAACAGATCTGTTATGATATGTTACTTTGTTTCTAATTCACTTTACAGGTTAGTTATTCTGGAGTTTGTGGGACAGATCTGCATATTCTAAATGGAGAATTTCCTGTTTCAAAATCAGCTGTTATTCTTGGTCATGAGTTCTGTGGGGTAGCTGATGTTGTTGGATCAGATGTGAAACATATTAAAGTTGGAGATAGGTTAGCAGTTTCTATTTGTTTATGTAGATATTAGGTAAGGCTTTTAATGCATCAAGAACACATTAATTGGCATCCAGTTGAGCAATTATAGGAAGTATCAAATGCCTTTTTGCAAGAAAAATTGAATGTGAGTGAGTTGTAGAAATTGTTTTTGACAAACAATCAATTGTTGCATTTAAAAAGTTCTGAATTCCTTGAAAATTCACAATCAGTTGTTTCTTCTGTTGCACTAGCAAGACAGCAAGGCTCTTTTCTTCCACCTGCTCATGTTGATTTGCATCCTTTTTCGAGATTAATACCTACTGCACTTCTATGATATTTTCACATTGCTGATGCTTAGTGACCACATTTTATGTGATTGATAAGAGCTTGGTGGATGTCTTGATGCCTAATTGATCAAAGGGTTTTTGAGACTTATATCCTAGTTCTTTTCATGGAATTTGCATCAAATTAAATCATGTAGGTTCAATCTTGTTGTTTTTATGATGCAATTTTAATGAATTCTTTTTCTTTCTAGAGTTGTTGTCAACCCTAATGACAACTGTAATGTCTGCAACTACTGCACAAGAGGTGACCCCCACTTCTGCAAAACTGGTGGAATACGATCAACAACAGGAATCTGGAAGAATGGTGGATGGGCAAGGTACTGTAAGGTGTGTATATCATTATTTTACTTCTTTATTCCTTATGGAAAAGGCTATTATTTAAATTAGTTTGCCATAAGAAGATATTTTGAAATATATAGCTGTTAAATAATTTGCCAGTTGAAATTAAAGCAAATGGTCCAATGAAGGTGAAGGTGAAATTATGTATTGTGATGAAATGCCAGTTGCTAGGATCTCAGTAATAGGTTAACTAATCAAGACATCTACTCTTGCTGTGAAGCTAAAATAGTTAAGGCTCCAATCCAGGCCTTGCTGAGGCTCAGACCCTCAAGTCCGCTTAAGACTAAAAAGTCACACAGCATCCTCAATCCACAACATTGCCCAAATAAAGAATTTACACAAAGATATCTCAATAAATGTTAACCAGGGACCAAAAAATTTTTACTAGTAATGAAACTACGTTTTCACAATTGGACTCTTCAAATATTTCTATTGGTCTTCCCGCTGTATCTGACCAGCTGATTGGTGTTTAAAACACAATGCCAATTCAGCTTTTTGTTCTTTCTGATTGGTGCATTTTGAAGCCACGTCTGGGTATAAATTCCGCCTTAGTCTATTATTTCGGTCTGTTTCAGACGTTCATATGCTGAGGATTGTCAGACGAAAAAAGCTTTTAAGTATGCCCGAAAATGATTCTGCTGTTCATCACAATTTGAAGTTTTGTACAACTCAGAGACTTGTACTGAAACAGTAACTCATTGTATAGTAAACTGAAACTGATGGTAATGACAATATAAATGTTGGTGTAGTGGTTAGTGTTTTCACGCCTTGTCTATCTGACCAGCGTGATAAATAAGAGAAGAACGAGAAGAACAAAATTTCTCACTGCCTGATGATGGTATATAACAGTAGCTTTAAACAGAGTAAATATATTCAAAAAATCAAGGCTGTTTCTGACAACTTTGTGAAAACGCTTATCACGACAAGCCTTTGATATTTATATATAGTTTATTTATTTATTTTATTTATTTTTGGCATTTGCCCATTTTTGACAAGTAGACGAGAATTGGAAACGTAGACTTTGAAAGAAAGCGTTCATTCAGTTCTTTAAACCCTATGTATCCATCAGGTAACGTAGCATACTCTATAAAGTTGAGGTCATCAAAGATTGCACCTAATCAAATGTTGGTGCCTTAACTTCTATAAATTGAGAATAAAAAAAAAACGAGCTTCATGGCAAGTTCGGTTTGTGTTTTTAGCTCCTTTTTGATCCAGTAAATAATAGGAGAAGAATCACATTTCTCCTTGCTAATTATTGAAGAGGTAGCTTAACCAGAAATCCTAAATAAATATCGAAGACTTGTCATTATATGCGGTGACAATCATGTCTGACACAGTTCTTCTTACCCTTCTACTTGTGAGTTATTCAATGAACCGAATAAGATATAACTTATACCTGAGTTTCTTTTGATTTTTTATATCAAAAAACGTACAAAGAAAAACAACGCAAGGGTGTAGTTACTGCAAGTTTTAAAGAACGTTAAGCTTGGATTTAGTTAATGTGAAGTTTTCATATTACTTAATTACCACCTAGCTTTAAATTCTTGTATTAGAGTAGTCAGTAGATTAAGATATACACACTGTCTATAATAGCTTTCTGGATAATAACATCTTGACTAAACTTGATGTACTTCATAACAGGTTCCAGGTGTCCTTGTTCATGCTTTACCCACTGAAATTCCAATGGAACGTGGCGTCTTCTGTGAGCCTTTCTCTTGCCTTGTTCGTGGTTGGGATAATATGCAACCAATACGATCAGATTCAAAGATTCTTGTATGTGGTGCAGGTAAGAACCAGTTATCCTCATTTTAGAAAAAGATTATTTTCTAGACAATCTTGCTTCTAGTATAATACCATTTTAGCCGACTTGAAGGACCAAAGTGTTTGGAACGTTTTAAGCAAACTGGGTGTTTTCTTTTGTTCTATTGCCATAGGGACAATTTTATTAGTATGCTTTGTCCGAGATTGCTTTTTAAGCAAATGCGTTATAACTGTATTAGTCCCTGATGAGTATTGTTGTGCCCGGAAACATCTATTGAAACGAGCTATATGTTTTACTTTTATTTCTGGTTAAAGTCATTGAAACTGTAGAGCCTTTGTTCCCTCAGCCAGTTTTATATTCTTTGACATCTCATGCTATTACGGCAATAAGGATTTTCAATTATGCTTAGGTTCTCTAATAGTGATCAACATTACTCATGGTTTTTCCAAAACAGTTGCTAGCTATTTTATCGTCTTGCAAACTGTTAAACCAGTTAAACTGCTTTTTCTAGCCGTGTTTTGACAAAGGATGAGCTGTTGCGACATTTTTGAAAACTGATCTTGTATGCGTGGTTCATATTAGGCAAGCACTGCATTTTTGTAAACACAAGCATCATTATTAGTCCACCTTTTGAGGATCCTCTGCCTAACTTAAGATCAATAGTAAAACTCGCAGTAGGATAAAATTTCATCCCCTGTGTATCATTATTTGATTTTTCCATGACTTGCCTTACATTGTATTCTTGCAAACACCAGCATCACTAAAAATGAATGTTTTGGGACAATAAAGATGTTTAATGAAACACATGGTAGACCAACCCTTTCATCCCCAGTTTGTCAATGTTCACCCTCCCAGCTTAACATGAACTTCTTTGCTGCACTGCCTCGCTGGATTCGCAACAACAGCCAAAGCAATTTTATCACGTTTTCTTAAAAGGAATAATTGGGTTGCTTTGGGCGTCAATATTCCACTTCAGAGGTTTCCGTGATTTCGTCCTTACTGAGATATCGGAGCGTCGACGCAATGCTGCTTGCCATTTAGGCTTAGGCCTAAAAGTCGTCCATCCTGAGAACCTATTCAATCAGTATCAAGAAGCGAGACGCACTGGAAATGTTGACTGGGGATTTGATATTATTGTTGACTGTACTGGATCACCTAAAGCTATTGAACAGGAATTTCTATTTACTCGTAGAGGTATGTTCTAAAATTTTGTTACGAGAAATTTTGTTTTGTTTGAAGTTTTCTTTTGTGAAAGTTATTGAGCTAATATTTTTAAATTTCATTATAACTTGATGAACTTGCTGACTGCTGTATGACGAATGTGCTTATAGGACTATATCTAGCTATGTGATATGATTATGTTACATTACATATATATTGGAATGTACATATTTCTCTTATTCTGATATTGTTCTTGTTCTGATATTGTTCTAGTCTATATGAATTGTATCATTGATACTTGACAAAAATATCGAGAAAACTTTCCATGAAAATGTTATTTCGATCTATGCTATTCATCAGTTGATATTCATCAGTTGATATTCATCATATTGATTTATGTTATTCATCTTTTTCGAACCTTGCTGACCTTCGTTCATTAAACAATGGTCCAGTACTGCACAGTTTTGCTCAACACGAGAATCCTTAAAAATTGTAATTCTTGTTTACAATGCAGTACTTGATAGTATTTCAGTTTATGCAAAGACTGTGGAAGACCATCAACGACTCTGAACGACTATATGGGAACCAGACTATACAGGAACTCAGGCTGAGGAATGTCATATAGATAGAGCAAAACGCTTGTCGTTATACATAGATCATATAGAGCAAAAAATTGTCTCTATAGATCATGTAGAGCAAAAAAATTGTCTCTATATATTTTTCTTAGTTTTCTTTGAATACACTAATTAACATATCAACTTATTTACTAAAATAGCGATTAAACCGTGTTGATTATATAGCGTTTCAAACTGAATATATTCTACATTGTATATAGGTATGATATGTACATTGGTATTGATGTTATGTAATTGACTGCTGTGGCAACTGTCACTTTAACTACATGCTATTCTGTTTTTTCTAGGTGCTAAATTAGTCATATTTGGTTGTTGCCCTGAAAAATCGGAAATCAAAATCGATCCATTTGAAATCTACAACAAGGAGCTAGTACTCATTGGATCTCATATCAACCCAAACACATTTCCTAAAGCTATTCAAATGGTCAGTCAAATGGGGACTCTCGGATATCTTGATTTCGATAAATTATGCGTTAAGAAATTCGGTCTGCAAGACTACCCAGCCGCTCTTGAAGCTTTGAAGAAAGGAGAAATTGCAAAGGCAGTCTTCGAAATCAACACTAATACTCAATGATCAGAATTTTGGTCCAAAAATTAATAATGCCAGAACTTTGTTTGCTGATAATTTTGCTAACTTTTTTAATGCTTTGAGTGGAACACTTTAATCTTTATGTATATAATTCACAAGAAAATCTTATTTTATTAATGTAACAATGGGGTTTAATTTTAAAATATATGTTATTAGTAGTCCAGTCTTCCTTTCCGACAATGCTTTCCTGAATACCTTTAACTTTTATGGTTTAGGGGGCTGCAGCTACAGAAGTTCTTAGCTGTTCAAGGAATAGAAGACTGAAAGTTTGTAAAAGTTTCTTAAGCTGCATCAATTTCTCCCTAACTGTCTTGTTCTGCCAGAACGTTGATGGCCATAAGGCTCTCCAAAACTCTCTGTCTTCTACTGATTTAGATTGGGCTTTGTATGAAATCTATTTTACTATTGCAGTTCGTGTTTTCCTGTTTGGTGACTTTTGCTGGAATCATGAGCTGCAAGCTATTCAAATCAAAAGTCACGAGCATCTATGTAGCAAGAATTCTTAAGAAGTGTCAGAAGCAGCTCTAAAAGATAGAATTCCTGAAAATTAGCTTCCCACACATTTTGACAATCGCATTCCCTCATTTTTTCTCTGACGTTTTCATTTATTTTTTTTTTGCGTTTAACTGGGAGATATGTCTTAACCTCATCGACGCCTATCTTTTCAGAATTCGGCAGGTTCAGAATGCATTGCCAATCGTACCCAAAGTTTAGCTAATGGTGAAGGTGAAGGTTGAATGGTAAAATATTTAGCGCCCGTCGCTAGGATCTCGGAAATAGGTTAACTAATTGAGACCTCGACCCTGACTGTGACCCTATCGTTGCTGGGGTGCTGAGCTTCTGACACCAGGGGCCAGCTGGATTGAACCACGAAGCCACAACACCCTGATAACCCTATACATATTCAATATTAAAAAATGGTTGGATCAAGGGCCACAGGGCCAAATAGGTTTGCTCAACATGAGAATCCGTAAACTTTTAAATTATTTTCTACAATGGAATATCAACTTGTTAGTCAGGCTATCTGTATTTTGTATTCAAGCTATAGGAGCAAAATAATATTTGTTCGGTACCTGTAATAAGCCTTGTCACCTTATTATAAAACGCTGCTGTTTTCGGCATTCTAAGTAAACGCCTACGATTTCGTTTTGCAAAACAACATCTACGAAACAGAGAAGTATCGTTTGCTTTAGGTATATTCCATTAAAAATTACTTGTTTGTTCTTAAAGTAGAAGTATTCTCTATGCCGAACAAGGTTTGTTCAACTTAATTTCTCGTTTATCTTACTAAAATTGAACCTAACGATTTAAAGTAGATTTACAATGTATGATCTACTGCAAAATCAATTCAGTTTGTATAGAGTACAACCCACAAATAAAATACTCTGAGGAGTGTCAGACGAAAAAAGCTTTTTATGTATGTCCAAGAATGATTTCGCTGTTAATCGCAATGTTGAAGTTTTGTACAACTGAAAGATTGTAGGCTATACAATGCATGTTTCCATTAAAATCTTCTAGTGGCAGAAGCATCATAAGCGCCAGGAAGTTGAGCCAAATTCAACTTTTTATGTCGGTACCACCGCGATAGAGCAACTGCCCAGCCACGGTATACAGCCACCGTAAGGAAGTGTCCATTAAAACTAAAACATCGTTCGTAGTTCTGTCTCAGCACTGGTACAACCGTGTCTCAACACTGCCTCTGCCACTTTTTGCTATATGGAAACCAGATCTTAGTTCACTCTGTGCTAATATAATATTATGCTTCTGTGCTAAATATAACGAAACAGCAGTATTTAAAACATACCATGCATCAATTTTAAAAACATTTCTGCGTCACAGATGTTATCATACTGTTTACTTTCAAAATCTTCTTTCCTTGTGGTGCATCTTTTGACATGAAATTCCCTCCTTAACATCTGCTTGCAATATCGTGGTCAGCTTGATTTAATTATTTATGAATTTATAACCAGTTTGCGTAATTTTTTTTTAATATCGGCTTTTTTAAATCAAATCAGTTTAACAACTGATTTGCTAATTTCTTTACATTTGTTTTTGCAGAAAGAAGTTTGGATGAAAATCGCAAAGATATTATCGAAGGTAAGGGTTTTGATGCATCTTTTTATGACTTTGATCAGAACTCGAAGGTCTTTATGAGCAACTTTAGCATTGTTCATGTCATTTGCATCTACCAATGCTATCAGTTGTTACGTATTGGCCTCGAACTATGGAAATGCCATACCACCCAACATTCATTCAACATATTGGCAATTTGAGTCTTTGGCGAAAACCCCTAACAACGATAGTTTTCCTTTTTTGAAAGCCCTTAAATGTTTCTTGTACGCATGATCTAGTGCTTCCTCCTCTAACCTTCAAGCCTCTATTTTAATGGTTGTACGCATGATAAAGTGTTTCCTTCCACTATTCTTTTCAATTAACCTAGATCAGAGCGTAAGTGGTGTCAAAACGGGGGAATGTTCATACAGCATTTACAGACAGAGATGCAAAAACCCTGCACACCTACACACCTGGTTCGGAGGAAGTTTTGGCTAAAAATTGAGGAACGTTTTGTAGTAAAACGACCTTTTATATTTTTGCTACCACTAATTCAAGTGCGGGCAATAAATCACGAACAAAATACCTTGAATTGTAAAAAATCATTGAAACTGTATGCATTTTCTTTAGGCTGCATTTCAAAATTAATCAGAGTAGAAAAATAAGGCTCTCTTGGTCAATATAATAAAAGAAGGAAAATCTATCTTGTCAACTCTTTGTAGGTCCCTACAGTGCTGTGATATCCTTCAGTTTGGAAAGTTATAATTCTCCCTGATTGCCATCCACGCTAATACTACAAGTGACCTGTCACTGTGCATGTGTTGACAGGAGTCTGTCTGGCTGTTTTTCGGCAATTTTGTATCATGTTAAAATAAGGAAGGTTGGTTACAATTTCAGGTTTGGAGGAAGGTGAATCACTTTTTGTAACTCTGTAGAGAGTAACCAGTTTGAAGGGGATGTATAGCGTAAGCTAAGAGCGTAATGCAAGCTGAGCATTAATAATTACTCTGAAGTACCGAATAATCGAAGGTGGGAATTATCGGGGTGGTTGAAAAGCGTTTGGGAATTTAATAAGCGGGGGTGGGGGTTGGAAAATATATTTCGATATCGTACGATTCAACTGCTCAAATGATATCGGACGAGAGCAAACAAGAGCTCCACATTACAATATACATTAGCAATATAAATTGCAGAATGCTCGATCACAGGGAAGCAGAACAAAAATTTAAGAAAATATGAATTTATCGGTCCAGTTAGTTTCACACCTTTCGATCCGACCTTTGTAATAAATATAAAAGAAACCACATGCCTCATTGCCCGATGATGGGAGACGGATCTCTCCCGAAACGTTGCCCAACTAAATATAAAAAGGCTTGTCATGATAAGTGGTGACTATCATGTCTAATACGGTGTCAGAAACAGCCTTGATAAGTCCGAATATATTAACTATGAATTTATCTATTTCATCAAATTATGCTAAACTAATAAAAGGGGGTTGGAATAAGAGCGGGGGAGGGTTGGGAAAATTTTTCAAAAATTAACCTGCGGGGGGAGATTATTCGGTACTCCCAGAGTATACTATTACATTACGATGCTAGATATAGTTTTGCCCGGACATGAATGTACTATGGTATGTATATTTTTATCTTAGCACATCTGTATACGTCAATTCCGTTCAATGTCAACCATTACTCTGTGTATGTCCTATGTGTGCTTAATAAATAATACTGTAGTGATCAAAGTTGGAAAACCAGCTGGTTTCTTTAATCCATATAAAACCGATTAACATAAAAAAGAGGTGTTATACTGTTAAATCCAAACTTTGTTAATGAGCACGCATATTTAAGTTTCCACATTATCCACGTAAGTCTTGCCCTCGTAAGCATCTTGATATTCCTTTTTTCGTTATAATTTCTTGTTAATGTTTCTTTGCAGCAGTACAGGTGCATTTACTGATATGGTTTGCGAAAGACATGTCCATGAAAGTCCTTTGACTGAGCTCATAAATACGCAAGCAAGTAAGTTGATATTTGTTTCTTTTAGGGCGTATTTTGCTGGTAACCTCCTGATTTTGGCAGATCTTCCAAAGTCTGTAAACGGTAGACTTAGCAGGAAAAGTTTCCTGCCGAAAAAACACAGCTGCCGAAAACGGTAGGCTGATCGGAATAAACTCGAACTAAGCCATTCATTTTGTAGCGAGAACGAGATTCCTTTCTATGTCTGGGAAACCTTCCAGCTTCAGGCACAGATGGTTTTTGAGGCCTGCGAAACCTGCCGTTTTTAGAATACTGTACCAAAAAATACGTCTCGACGTCTGCCGAAAAGAAAAGACCTCGGCTGAAAAACAGAATGTGATCAAAAAATACGCCCTTAATTATTTGTTTTCGATTTGTGCCAATTTTAAAAATGGCGGACTTGAGAGACTCGGAATTTTCATACAGAATTCAAGTTTGGCAGGTGCTGAATTCCGAAAACTATAGGTTTGTCATGAAGTTTGGAATACTTTCTAAACATTTTGCCCCAGCAGGCGGAAGGTCTGGTACACTTTGCACATATCCTTATTTTCATTGTTGCTGACGCAATTGTGTATTCATGATACCGCTTCCAGTCCTTACAGTTTAATATTCCGATTTCGATTTGTTTCCAGTAATACTTTGTACCGTTTTCCTGTGAATGGGAAGCCTTCCCGTCACAATATTGTACATTTTCAGATTGTGCTTGTGTCGAATGAACGCTGTCTAAAACGCATTTTCTATACACGTAATTTTTTTAGATTTTCGGCAAACGCTCAATGCTGAAAATTCGACCAAATTTGAGTACTCAACATTCCTTAGCAATTAGTTATCTTTTATTTTGTTACTTTGTTTCTTTAAAATTGACCTAGAGGCATGGAAATATAGGGACTGCGTGTTTCATATTTCCCATTAAGTGTCCAGGTGCATCAAGGTCACAATACTGCACTTGGCTTCACTGTAGCTGTGTAGTGCCCCGTGTGAACCCTTGTGTCCTTTCCATCGCTACTGTTATTGCGGTTGAAATACATAACACAAAACGTGTGCATTTCATATTAAGATTAAATTGAACAAATTTCTTAGCTTTTCTTATCCAGTATCAGAAATTCATTACGTTTTGCCCCTTCGAATAATACCTTGCTTATAAAGCATTTCCTTATAACAAATGCGTGCATTGACACAGTTACACTCATTTTTTTTTATAAGAAACCCATTTATAAGAAACTCAGTACTGAGATCAATATTGGTTAAGAAACTTTCAGTACTCAATCAAAAATGGTAAGAAACTCGCAGGTCTCAAGAGTCTTTAGAAATAGAAATAAAGCATCGAGAAACAAACTTCTGTTGCACCATAAGTGTCTATTTTTAAAGAAAAAACAGCTGATGTAAACGTGAATTGTATTGCTTCTTCTATTTGTAGAATTTAGTGTCAATTGCCCGTTTTGGCACTTAAAAATTTCGATTCTAAGAAACTGCTAAGAAACTTTCAGTACCAAATTTGTCCCAAAACTAAGAAACTTTGAGTACTGACCAAAAATCTTAGTTTCTTATAAAAAAAAGAGTGTACTAGCCTATAACTTAATATGTTGTCTTGCATTATATTATATACCCATTGAAGCCTTCTGAACCTTCTATAAACCTTCTGGCATATAAATCTCCTGCAGGCTTATGCCATGAAATGTGCCTTTTTCACAGACATATTCTTCCACGTTAATAATTCATACCCTTAATAATTCAAACCCCTAATCTGCATATTTTGTTTTATTAAATAGGAGATAGCGCTCTTTAAATATTTGATCAAGTTCTTAAGTTAACAACTCCACCACGAGAAATCCTTATACCTTCTTAATGAATTGGCTTTATAACAATTAATTCAAATACACTTTCTTATAACACTTAGCTTCATTTTCAGGCTTAAGGTTCCTTACTGTCAGACTGATTTTTGACCACAAGCTTAAGAAGTGCTTTATAAGGAAGGTAGCACTCGGCAAAAGATTAAGGAATTTCTAGCACTGGATCGGAGACTGTTTAGGAAGGAGAAGAATCAAATCTTTGAATTCACGAGCTTTGTTCGTTTTGTTTTATGTATTTCGATGACAATAAGCGATGGAAAGCATACAGGGGTTTACAGCAAGCATAATGAAGCCTAGCACAATATATTGTGACCCCATTGCACCCATTTTTGAAACACAAAGTAAAAAGTTAACCCTAATCCTACCGGGGGGGGGGGTTGTTTTCCACCCAACTGAAAGTTTTCTTGTGACTGTAGTGTTGTATGATGGGTGTAAGCTTCCAAACCAGAGTGATTTTAAGCTTATATGTATTAGCTACAATGTGATACAAAAAAATCCCCATAGTGATAAAAATAGGTCACGTGACATTACCTTATATGAAAGGTGGTCATGCCAAAACCATTTTTGTTAACAGTTTTGTTTTTGTAACTTCTCTTGCAGCTTATCATATATCCTACCCTGGGTGCCAGACTCTCGAAATTAAAAACGAGAGTCTGGTTCAGTGCGCCCCGACCTCGTTCTGATGAGCCTGTTTTGACCAATAAGGAGCCAGTATACATATTTCTGTAAGTTCAAAAGGTCATGGTAAAACAATGTCCAGCACTTGAAATAACCTCCTGTGTAAAACGCTGAACAGAAGAGAATATCGATTGATAATGGCGGCCGCAAAGTTCGAAGATGCTGTTGAAGCTGTTATCGAAGAATTTTTTCCTCATGTTGTGGAACTCAACAGAGAGCAGCTGAAATCATTAGGAGCTTTGTTTGTTGAAAAACAGGACACATTCGCCAACTGACTTCGGAAAGTCACTGATATTTCAGGCGGCGCCTCTCATCGCAAAGAAGTTTTAGGCCTTGGCCTTGTGGAGAAACCAGTGGTAGTTGTGATATCGCCTTTGTTGGCTGTGATGAAACTGTTCACATCTAAATATAAACATTTTAATTGGTACATAATAACCATATTTGCAAGTGTTGTATCCTAAATTGTGCTAGTATTTTCATGGCATTGTTAAGAGTGTTCAAACTGACATCAACAAATCAGAGAACTCAGGGAAATGTTTACAAAGAGCATCATGTGAATGTACACTAGGTCTAGTCAAGCACTACAAATCATCCTTTAGTTTTCTCATATGATCTTTACCATCTGTTAAGTGATCAAACTTCAAGTTTGGAGAGCAGATTTCTGTCGAATTTCTGAAAATGTTGATGTCTGTGCCCTGGTATCTTAGTGAATACATTTTTGGTGCAAAGATTTATCACAAGTTGCTGCATGTCACATTTTCAAAAGAGACCTTTGTGGAAAATAAAAAAGATTTCAATTGATTTTTCTGAAATAACTTTAACTTATTATCTGTTAGTTTGCACAAAATTTTCCCTCAACAGACAATTCTCTTTTACACACAAGCCACAAAAATCTTTGGAGTGGCATATTGCTCAAATTAAAGATAGAATGGTACCAAGTTAGATAAAATTTTAACATTGCACCAAGTCAATGATCATGTCCCAATTTGAGAAGTTAGGTGCAATGACAGATGGTCAATGCTGAAAAAAGTCAATACATGTAAAACAACATTATTTGAACCATGCAATCCCTGTCAGATAAAACTGCTACAAAACTGAAATTGCTGCAAAGTTATAAAACATTTTGTTCTAATAAATAAGAACTATTGTTGATAAAAAATTGAAAACATTTACTACAACTTAATTATTGCATTGTGCATTGTTTTAAGCCTAACAGACAGTACCTATGTATGTTGTCAATTTTTGCCTTCATCTTATTTTATTTGAAAACAATCTATTACAATGGATACCCTAATTGCCAACAAGTGCTTTTTCATAGTATCTTGAGTTGAATCATATTCTGTCAAGTAGTGGTATTTGTTATTGTGCCATGAAATAAAAGAATCATAAATTAAGATTTTAACTGTACATATACTATCAAAAAGTTAGAATGTTATTTGAAATAGAAAACTATTGGTGATGTGGGATGATCCAAGTTTGTGTTAAATATTTGAGCCTCTTCAATGAAACAACTCAGCAACTTTTGGTGGTGCAGTGCTGACACCAAGCACTGTGTTTACAACAATAGTTTGATATTATCTAATCAACCAATTAGCATGTCTGTGTGTGATTTAAAATTTCATCTGCTAGGTGCAGCTTTCATATATTTCACATCATGATGCTGTTGCGTAATTTCCTTAAGTTCAATTTCGGTCTTGTAAAGTTTTGAAATTTTTCTTTGCATCAAAGATCAGAATACTTCCTCTTACAGCAAGGGCCGCGTCCTTCAATTCGCAGAATTCATCAGATCAAGGGAATTTCCACAGATCGAAGGAATATGCGCATGCATGATTTTGAAAAGTTTATCACCAAAATTATTAAATGTACAAAAAATAACTAAAAACGTTGTTATTTCGGATAAATACATGCTTATATTTTTTAGATGGAATGATGAATCTAACTGAAACTTTGTGCTGAATCTATTTCTAAAGTCAATTTTTGTCTTTAAGTACTAATTTACTTAAAAACATCGTTGATTCAAAATTTCCACGGTGAACTTCTATTTTTTTAAGTATTCCTACATTAAATTTTATGCAGAGTCCATTTCTGAAGTTTATTTTGGTCCCAAAGCTTGATTTTTATCAGCAATCCACTTTTCTCGTTTCCTTACCTTGATTGAAAGGGTCTCATTTATATATTTTATGAGCTTAAGTACTAAACTTTTTTTAAAAACATCTCTATTTCAAATATTCAACGGTGAATTTTTTTTTCCTTAAAGTAAACCCCCCCTAAAATTTTGTGCTGAACCCATTTCTGAAGTCTATTTTGGTCCCAAAGAAGGGGGTTTCTCTGAAATCTATGTTTCTTGAAGCATTTCCCTCGATCGAAGGAATTTCATTCAATTGAGGGAAACAATAATTCCTTCGATATGTGGAAATTCCCTTGATCTGATGAATTCTGCGAATCGAAGGACGCTGGGGCCCTTGCTGTTACGCAATACTTGAACTTTGGAAATCTAGTTCCCAATCAATCTCACGTCACACCATCGATTAAAATTTGAATGCGAAGAAACTAGGAAAAACTGTTGAGTCTATCAGCACATGGTCAGGATTATTAAAAGGTGAGCATTAATTTGTTATTCAAACACAAACCAATTTTACTGACCAATTTATTGGGTTTCTCTCTCCAATAATAGTTTGAATGAAAACGCGAATGAACAATTTTGCAACTGAATCCAACAAAAATCATTAGGCCTAATAAATGTTTACTGATAACAAATATTCGCTGTTCTTCTCTAATTTTAAAAATGTTCCAGGTTCAAAATAGTATCTTAAGATTTTCTACACCTCCACAACAACTTATATATAGGCGGTGTCTTATAATACAATGAATGTATAGAGTAAAGCAAAGTTATTTTACACAGACGAACTTTCTGACTTGCTGGTATTGATTTGATTGAGTGAGATGCTGGGGAGATGCCTCACAATAGATACAAAATCACATGTGGCCTATGCAAGAAATCAATATACAACGATTACAAATCAAAGCACTGCAAAATTGCACATCCCAATTACAACGCAAAGACATTGCCTGTTCAACCGAAGAAAAATCAGAGTCTGGTGCGTATAAAATTGATATTGCAATGTAGTATTCAATTATAAAAATAGCTAAGCAATAAATTGTAAGCCTGCTTTCCATTTAGGCACGAATTAATATTGTATACTTTGCGTGAGAAAGAAATTTGAAGTAATTTTTTCTTCTTTAATTTCATCTTAGTTGACAACATCTATTTTGGAGAAAGCATCAAATACAATTAGCTATGTAACTGCTAACGAACGCCCTCTTCCCTCGTCAAGTTCTACCCTAAATGTCAATGCTGCACCTGCCTGCGAAGATGACCAAGTAATTATGGTTCTGTCTGCTTTTTAATTGCCTCAAGTTAGCAATTAAGAATGTGATATAACTTATAGTTAGTAATTACTACTTATGCATAGAAAGCAAAGTTACTAAAATTGTGTCCTTTCAGGCTCTGTCCAACAAAAGAACAAACAGTTATCTGATCCACGATGAATCTGAGAATCACGAAGCGAACTTTGACGACAAGCGACCAAGAATTGATGAACAACCCTCTAATCAAGACAATTCGGAAGAGTTTTTGGATGCTTCTTTTGTGGTAAGTGTTTCATTTTATTTTATTGAAAAATGCGGCTAAAAGTAACGAATGATCTTGGACGGCATAAAGTTAGGTACATCCCACAAGACAACTCATTTTCTGTATTAGACATCATCGTTTGATAGATTTATATAGCTAGGGCCAGAGGTAAACAGTCCTATACGATTAAATTTTAGATGACATCACATAATGGGAAAGCAGTAGAAGGACCAGTGGGACAAAGCTCCTCAGTCTCCTGGACCTCTTGTCTTGGTAGACTCAAATATCTTTGCGGCCATCTCTCACAGTGCCAGAATATATTGGAAAAAGCCGTGAATATAGATATTCCCAAACCAGATCATTTGTTAGAGGAGCTCATCGAAGTTACTCAGACAGTGGAAGCAGCATCTTCAACTCTCGTTTCTGATGCTCTTCGTTGCCTACAGGAGCTGCAAGACCAACAGGAAACCATTAAAATGGAAGATATTAACATTTCTCCCATTGAACATGACCCTGGTGAAAGACGACCAATGGAAAATGATAATGACAGAATGTACATGCTGCAGCAAGGTCCATTTCAGCCAATCTTGCAAAGGTACCCGACGAACGATGAAATTGATCCATCAAAGCAACGCAGATTTCGACCTGAATGGTTCAAAGAATATCCCCACCTTGAGTATTCTATCAGAAAAGAAGCCGCTTTTTGTTACGTATGTAAACTGTTTCCAGATGGTGTTGGTCATGAAAAGTCGGATGAGGCTTGGACAACAAAAGGGGTAAAAACATGGAATAAAATGAAAAGCCGAGGAAAATCTAAACCAGGAAAGCTCTCGAGCCACTTTTCTTCTAAAAGTCACAAAGCGGCTTTGGAAGCTATGGTTGCATTTCAATACAGATCAACTCACATCGATGTAATGCTTGACAAAGAAAGATTGGATATTTTGATAGAGGAGAAGGCTGAAGACCTTCGCAACAGGGAAGCAGTTAAAATTTTACTGGATGTTACCCGCACACTTGCCAGACAGGGTCTGTCGTTTCGGGGACATGGATCTGAAAGCGATGCAAATGGAAACTTTCACCAAATTGTGATGTTAGTTGCAAGGCATTCCCCTGTGTTAAAGAGATGGTTAGACGATGCCAAGAAACGCCCTCATAGAGTCAAATATCTCAACTTGAGATCTCAAAATGAATTCTTGATGTTGCTCGCTGGTTATGCATCAAATAAGATCACAAAAGAAATTAAGGAAGTACATTTTTTTCAGTAATGGCAGACACAACACCAGATACCTCACATGTTCACCAGTTGTCAGTAATTGCAAGGTATGTAGATGGAAATGGAAAAGCACATGAACGGCTAGTTGATATGCGAGATATCGATAATAAAACTGGTGATGGGCAAGCCAAAGCCACCCTGACGTCATTAGAAAGTCAGGGATTGAATGCAGACAATATCTTTTTCAGTCATACGACTACACATCTTCCATGTCTGGAAAATTTAAAGGATGTCAAGCAAAAATTAAAGAATACCTCGGAAGAGCGGTTCCATATTTCCCTTGCCTTGCTCACAGAGTAAACACCACTGTGGAGCACAGCTGCAAGGCCAGTGTTTCTGTTTCAAATATGTTTGACACACTGGAAACTCTGTACGTCTTCTTTACATCAAGTAAAAAAGGTACTTAGTGTTTCAGCAACAAGTAAAGGAAAAGGATATCCATGGTGCTCTTGATTTACGAAATCTGTCTGTTACTCGTTGGATTGCCCGTGCTGATTCAATTCAGGCAGTTTGGACGAGTTTTGAAGGGATTGTGGCAGCTCTCGAAAAGGAAACCGAAATCGATGACATAAAGACAAAAACAAAAGCAAAAGGCATCATTGGGAAATTGAAGTCCTTCGAATTCATCTTCACCCTCATGTTTATGAAGAATATAATGTCAAAAACAAAAAATATTGACGAAGCAGCTGCAAACTGTAGATCTGAACATAATCGAAGCCCTGGAAGCCCTTAGCGCAACTATAGGAGCTTTAAAGCACGTCAGAAACGAACAAGAGAGCATAGACATGGAAATCCAAGCAGCCGTAATGTTTAGTAGCCAATACGCAGTTGATGCAGAGGCGGAGTTCAACCGTCATCACAGACCAAGAGCTATACCATGTCGAATTGACGACAGGCCTGAAAATGCAGTCCACCTGAGCTTGACAGAGCACTACAGGAGAGAATTTCTCCACGTTCTAGATGTACAGATAGCTGACTTGGAAGACAACTTGAAGGTGGCGTTTGATATTATGGAGCCTACAGTTATTCTGCTGGTGCCTCCCTATTCAAATGCACTCTTAGATACAGCTTTAATCAGTGGAATTTCTAATTTGTTTCCGGATGTCTGCAAACCTGATGAGGATGCTCTTCTGTTGGAGCTGGACATTTTCAGAAAGCATTGTAAAGAAAGCAAACCAGATGTACAGTCAATATCAGCAGCCACAGAGTACTGCACGAAATTCAAAAATATATTTCCTTTGACAGAAAAATGCATGCGTCTCGCTCTAACAGCGCCAATTACTGCTGCTTCAAACGAGCGAAGTTTTTCGAAGCTGAAGCTCATCAAGACATTGATGCGGAGCACCATGAAACAGGACAGGCTGAAACACGTTATGAAGCTTGCCTGTGAAAAAGACATCACAGATAATATTGATTTGGAAGAGGTTGTGAAGAATTGGGCGAAGTTACCAAAAACAAAACGTGTTATTAGTATTGGCACAACGGAATAAGTTGCGGAACTGATAACAGTACCTGTACTTTTCTGTAATGGAGATACACTAAAGAAAATTTTAACGAAAATATGTTTTTCAGTCCAAGTTCGTTTCTACTGACCTCCAGTAATAGGGTTTCCAAGAGAGATCATGGGCATTGCCAAAATTGTATTAGCAAAATTATATTGTTGCACTGTTTCGGGCAGGGGTTTTGCTGCATATTAATTTTAACATTAAGTCAAAAGAGGCCACAACAGCCAATTTAAAGAATTGAAAATTGAAAATTTTCCTGGTAAGCATTCCTCTAGGCCCCCCTAGAAGGAGGCAGGTGTACACCTGAAACCACCTAGGTCGCCTATCCTGTATTCGGTCCCAGGCATATGCACGCCCCCCCAATGCTTTTCCCGATGTGCGCCCCTGCCTTTTGTTTATTTAAGAATAGATGCCCTCGGTCTTATTACAATACTCACTTTCTTTTGTAGGTAGTCTTATACGGGCTGGTATAGTCATCATAAAGACATACAGCCTAGCAGCTAGTAGTATGCAATGGAGTTGGTTATGCAATCAGGTAAACTGTGACCTTGATGTGAGCGTGAATCTACTCGAGAAATATTTGAATTCTATGGCTAAAGACTGTGCAAATCATAGTAATGTAAATATTTTGAATTTTTGATATTTTTTAGCTGATCTTCTGTGAGCATTTTCACAATGAGGCGGTAAAAAAGTCACGGCATATGCCATCTTAAAAATTTCAGCACATTCATAAAAACGGCCACAGGCTGCCACCATTTACATTCACCACCTTGCATTGTTTGGCCTGAATTTGCAGGAGATATTTCCGCATTGAACTTTTCGATTTGATAAAAACAAATTGCGGGTGTGGCAGGGCCCTCGTAGGAATAAGACCCAGAGCATTGTGCATATCAATAAAACTAGGGGGATTCGCGCAATTCTATAGCTTGAAAAAGTTGAATCGCAAAACTTATTTATACAATCTTCACAGCAAAATTTCCATAAACTAAAAGTTTCTAAAATCAAAATCAATCATATCATTTTCTCCATTGTTTCTTGGCTGTTAGTGATTTTAGCAAAAGGATGAATGAGTCTTGTCTCATTCAGTACAGCGTTGTATTCTTTCAGTTTCACTATTCCACTCAGACAAGACGATCCTTCTTTTGTTTTGTTCTGGTATAAATTTCGTATAAGCGCACATCATCATCATCGACCCATGGGGCATTTAGATGCTTTCCTCACAATCAGCAACTGATCTACTGATCTTTATGCCTCTTGCTTTTTGCATAAGTTTACATTCCTCCAGCAACGCCTACTCATTTATGTTATCTGTCCACTGCTTCTCTGATCTGTTTCTTCTTATTTTCCCTTTCACCCTTTCGTGATCCTTCAGCCAAGCCGTTGTCTCGACTACACGCAGTTTTTTTTATAAGCAACTTCCCTCGGGCCTAGTTCAAAAAGTTGCTTATTTTTGGACCTCTTATGGCCACCTTTTAGTAGCAAAAGTTGCTTAGAAGTTGCTTAATTTTAACTATATTTTTGCCCTAAGAATAGTATAGAGGCTAGAAAAACAGCCAAATTTGGAGTTATCCTATAGCTTTTTATGCAACATAACGCTAGAACACCTAGTATACAGCAAAGAAATACTATAAATAGCATCAGTCAAGAAGTACCATGTAATTGTTACCATATAGAGACTTTGTATTGAAAGTTAATTTAAGTAACACTCCGCTGATATGCGAGTTTTTGACAAATGAATGGAAATAGCTTCTATGTTGATCGATCCTCGATTGCTTGCAGTGATATAAAGTATTTGAAATTCAAAATGTTGCTTAGGTTTTTTTCCTGTGGTACTATACGTTGCTTAAAATTTTAGGCCTTCTACATCTTGGTTGCTTATAAGCGGTTGCTTATAAAAAACTGCGTGTATAATCTGTGGAGTTAAAACTATAGCTTCCTTTCATAGCTTTATATTGTGCAGATAAAATACTATTTCCCAACCCTCTGCCTTCTATATTTATTTTCCTACAACACGTTAACGCTGACAGCTGTGATTGTTTATTGTTTGTAATCGTTAATGGATAAAATTAAAAAATGTTAAATGTTGAAGAAGATTTATTGTTGAGTGTTACTAAAGCATTGCAAAACTAGAGCAGACGATAAAATTCAATACAGGAGAAATCTATGATGCAATGTCGCATATTTAAGCCTCAAACGTTTCACCTGCACTGGATTAACCATAGTTTTTTTCGATTTAGCTTTACATCCATAGATAATCTTCACAGTATTGCAATTGAAATTCCTACTTGTTACCCCCCCCAAGTAATGTAACAGAATTTGCTGTGACGCAGTGAGAAATACTCTGATAAAGAGTCGGAGATGTATCGCCGCAGATTATAAGATGACCGATATAAGATTACTGAAATTCTGATTTGGACAGCTAATATTTATAGAGTTTTACATATATCATTTATACATATCATCATGTTTATATCATTTTATACATATCATAGAATTTATGACGCAGTTACAAATTATACGTGCTTAACTAGACAAACAGAGAGTTCTTTGGTTTATTCCGAGTATTAATGGACGTAGCTAGATATATAGAACGTGCGTAGAAAGATCATAACGTGCAAGGTAACGTTCAAAGTGATGACATGAATGATCTTATTATTGCTGAAGCTGTTCGTGCTACAGTAAGAATAAAGGCCCATTTGCACTTCGTTCGCATTCGCTGTTCCCTAGCGAATTTGCAGTTCGCCGCTCGCTTGCGAATAGAATACAGCCTTTGTGATCAATTTTAGGCGACAAAAAAGTAGCACTTTTCAAAAGCTTTAGCTTCACTTGCAGCGGAAATCAAAATCGCTTCGCGTTCGCCATTTTTTGGTGGCTAGCGAGAAGCGAACAGCGAATGCGAACGAAGTGGAAATGGGCCTTAAGACTTCAGAGAGCTGCTTAGCATCCATTTAGCCCCTTTCACTGTACCTTTGAGCTCTGAAGGTGCTGTGCCATCGTGGTGTAATCCAGCTGACTCGTGGTGTTAGGAACTCAGTGTGGTCAGGGTTCGAGCCCAGCTACGGTAGCGTCACAGCCAAGGTCGAGGTCTCGATTAGTTAACCTACTACTGAGATCCTAGCGACTGGTTCTAAAACACCATTTCACCTTCACCTTCCTTCTGACAAGAAACTATTGTTTTCCTTCACCGTCTGCACCTACAAATTAGAAGATATTCACTGTATTATTAGATCTTTTCAAGAAATATTTGACTTGTTTAATAATACAATAACATTATCTTTTTCATTTTGCTTTAACAGGTGCCATATTCAATGATGTGGATATTAAACCGATTCATGCATTTTGTATCTTTTGCTGCCTTAGTGATTAAATGGATTGGTTAGTTTGTCTTAAACACGCTGAAGAAAATCGTCACAAGTGTGAGTGTTTACTTTACTTTTTTTACGATCCTTTCTTCCTTCCATGTCGTTTTTAATTAAAAAAGGGGGATTATTTTGTGCTTTCTTGATATGAACTGATAGTGTGCAATAAAAGGTTTCTTAAAAGAGAGAAAATTTCGGTATTTGCAAATTTTAGAATAAAGAAATGAAACAGATTGCTTTCACAAAAGGCAGCCGTTATTAAGCTAAAATTTACCTTTTGAAATTTTCATTGTCATTTTGAAAATTTGCCATCAAATATTTGCCATAATATGCATAGTTTGCAAAACGTTTCTGGCTTTTGCTGTATTTTTAAAGATTCTGTGAATGTTTGAAGTTTGAGATCTTACAAGGGCTAATTGCGCTACAAATTTCACCTCGAGGCACGTTTTACTGTCAAATCTTCATAACTTTGGGCAACTTCATACAATGCAGGCAAAAAGTGCTTGGAAAGGAGTTAGCTAACAATTTGCAACTAGACGAATTTGACATGATAACCTTCTTGGGAAAATAAGACATTTCTCTGCTTTTTATATTCAACTGACTATTTCACATTCATCGTTTGTAATATATATTCATACTTGCAGTGTGTTTTCGTGCGATACTTTCAGCACACTCCACTATCGGCTTATTCTCTTTGTACATTTTCGTGCTTCTTCTGCTTTTCGCTGATTTCACAGACTTCTATATGTATTCCTTTCGCCATCTATGGGAAAACGGCAGATTTCGGGGCTTCTATCATCAGAGGTTTCTATTTTCTTTGGAGGTTTTTATATTAAAACGCTTCTAAATCGTCTGTCAATGTTTTGCAGACTTAGCAAATAAACTAGCTTCATTGTGATTCTTTCGTCTTCAGCATTCTCATCTCATTGCTTTAAGCTTTCTAAGGCCCTGGCCAAACTGTATCAAACATTGTTAGTCAAGTATGTGAAATTTGCTTATCAATCACAATGTTTGACCGTTTTTTCACGTTGTGAAACATTTCTTGTCAAATTGTTTTTTACAAGCAGAATATGCTTTGAAAATTCTTATAAACAATTTCCAGCAAATTCTGATGCTCAAGCAATTTTTGTGACGTGGCCAAGCGGACAAATATTGTTTGTGAAGCAATTTCGATTGTTTGATACGTGCTGTCTGATGCCTAAAGGCCTAAGTCTGCTATGATGTTGGCGATTTTACAACTCACAAGATTTTGAAAACTAAAATTATCCACCCACACAAATATAGTTATAATTGAAACATTGAAATATTTCAGCGCTCATCATCATGACTTCGACAGTCTAAACAATCATAGAAGTAGGATTATACTTAATCTTTTTGTAGTATCAATCAAGTAGCAAATTTTTCTCTGAAAAATTAATGTTATAAATTGGTTTTAGTGAAATAAATGGAAGGGTTCAGTTCAGATATTTCACCTGCTGATTGTAAAATGTCAACGAACGTCTAACCGGTGTTTCAAATGATTCTAAACTTTTCAATCAACTGCTTTAGAAAACCTTAATAAAATTTATCAGAGAGTCATTTCTATAATGAATTGTGATAGAAAAACACAGGATCTTAAATTTCAAACAACTTAGTCCTTTCCTTTTGCAAAAATAAGAGCTAAAAATCGACCGATTTTGGCAAAAAGGCAGGGCTATACTAAGGCTAAATGGTCCAAAATTGGCCAAAATCCAAGGTTTTTAAAAGTGCTCGAAATCTTCATCTCTGGAAATTCGATATTTTGGTTCGTGTAGCACCTTGGAAGTTGTTCTGTTCCTCAATGCGTTGAGATGCAGGAGCGGACTTCGAGAGCTCACACTTAACTTACTCGCCTGAAATGATCAACAGGTAGCTATCCTTGCTTTCTAGCACTGATTCTGACTAAGAGGCGTTAAATCATAATCCCACAGATGGTAGGTTCGGGCCATTGCCTTTTCAAGCAAGCCCAAAGGCCAATTGTCTGAATCTGCGGTTCCTGTCGTACTGAGCAGATTTACTATTGCAGCAACACTTTATCAGTAGGTTAAAACTAGCCTGTCTCACGAAATACAAATTCTAATTCTATTGCCTGTCTAATGGCACGTTCGTAGAATTTCTAGGCAGGTTCTAAGGCCACATGATACAGCAACACAACGGGATGTTCAGCTTATCTTCATGACTCCTAGTTTGAACAAGTTTGAATATTCAATGCTCAACTTTAATTGCTCTCATTTTCATATTTAAGAAACTCTTAGGAAAATGAGGAAATACTCAAGGTCAGTTCTTCAGTCCGGTACTCCTTGCGTATTGCATTCATATCTTATGTATGTGTTGATGGTTTTCTTTATGCTGGATAAAGGATGTCAATTTCTCCTTATAGTCTCGTGCTATATGGAAATTAATTACTTTTTCCACTTTGATGATATATTTATTTCAAAGACCAGCTTTTCAGCTTACAGCCTGCTACGTTGCTACGCAGGCAGCCAATACAGTAGTACCCAAGTAGCCTTGGCAAACAAGATTCTCTAATGTATAGATATCAGAAATGCAAGCCTGCCTAATACTAATATTTCAATATGATATCTTAATGTTTAGCTTTCTTTCTTGGAAAAGCAAACATGCTTAATTGTTTAGGTTTGTTGAGCAATCAAATATCAATGGAATAAAATTACCTGCCAGTTTTGTTTTGTAGAACTATTTTGTCGCCATATTTGTGAAGTTGCTGCATTGGATTATTGGATCGAAAATGGCCATATTGGTTTGCCTGTGGAAGAAATGCTTTTTATGCTGTGAGTTTAAATCTATTTTTCTTAATGAATTGATGTTGTTATCTGTTTGTTAAAATTTGGCGTTTTGGTGGGGGTTTGATTGAACGGATTACCTATTAATTAGCGACACACTGAAAAATTTCGTAACAGATTGGATTTGCAATGAAGTTTAGAGGCTCTTATAGAGTTTTTTGGATGCAAGAGATAGAGGGATTATGATTATGGATTTGAAAAGCACGAGAGATAGGGAAATAGAGTGCCCATTTCGTGAGGACAGGTTGCAGTTTGCAAGGAAGCATGCTGCTTTAGGGAGGAAAAATGAAGTTAAGCTCTATTAGGCCCCTAGTAAATGTCCCCTCATAACATGCTAGAGGACCTATTACTCTGATGCATCAATACACCGTTCAAGTAAAATAGCTGTTTTTTGATGTGATTGGCTTGGAAGAGCAAGTTATTATGCTTGCTGTTGTGTATCTCTCTTCTTTACTTCTTTGATGTCTGTCAATTTTTTTCTTCTAGTGTCACTCTATTTTACTTTTTTAAAATAGCAACAAGATTGTTTTCTTACTGTCTCACCTTGGCATTCTCCTTTGTCTGTCTTCCTCTGTCCGTTTGTAAAGGCCTCTTAGAGAAATAGATCAATCATCTACCGATGCAGAGTATCTTTTTGAAACTATTTGACTAAGACCAAAACTCAATTTTTGTATACTTGAAAGACTTGATATTCGTATGTTTCAGTAGGTTTAACCTTATACTTCAACAGGCAGAAGGTTTTGTAGATCTAATAGAGCATTCTGTATTTATTAAGATCATATAACGGTGAATTGAGATTACCTTTAAAAGAGAGAAATAGGCTTGCAAACCCGAGGTTTTTATCTTTTCATTTGAAAATTATAAATGGGAAATTCATTGGGACATACTCAATAATCACTGCAAATTCTACCGTTATCATAATCTTGCAAGCTTAGAACTTCCAGCCAAAAGCACAGAGAAGATTCTAAGGCCCTGGCCATATGATCAACGTTTTTGTCAAATATCTGCATTTTGCGTCTGTCGGAATGTGTGGTCATGTAAGAAAAACATTACTTGACAAACATAATTCAGAAAGTTCAAGTATTTATTAATTGGATAGCTACAGGAAGACCATGCGTTTATTATAACACCCGTTTGCATTAGTAGAACCTTTAAAATAGATCTAGCCTCTTTGGTATGGACTCATTTTACAACTTATTTCGCAAGAAAAACCTTAAAGTTCAAAAACATTTCTTGCTTCTTGCAGGCAAAAGACGTTTGACAGAGAATGTTTTGTTACGTGGCCAAAGGGATAAAACATTTTGATTGGCAAGCAAATTTGACATGTTTGACCAACAACGTTTGATCGTTTTGCCAGGACCTTCTAAACATATACATGGAAGACATTATCGAACCTACGTCAAAAGCCATGTGGCAAATATGTTTAATGATTCTACTGAATCCGTTAATTTTGCAAAACGGCCACATTTCTGTCAGGAAAATCTCACACAGAACTAATGGAATTGTCTCAAAGAACAGATTGATTTCTTGTTTCTGCAAAATTTCTTGATCTCGCAACATTAAATATTTATGCCTCACGTTTCACCTTCACCTCCTTAAAGAAAAATAACCGACAATGTGGGTTTTACAATGACCTGAATTACTGCGTCATTGCTTTTTCCCAGTCATCAAATTTCCTTTGGCTTCCTTCACACATTCGTACTGTGCAGAACTAAATTCAGCGTAGCGATGGCGAAATAATTACGTCCCTTTGCTCTTCTGACTTCCTGAACTCAAGCAAAATTTTCATAGCGGAACGTATCTATGCGATTTCAAAAATAGAAGGCAGTTTCTTGTGAATTTTTCTCCTGTTGCATCACCCAAACAAAATAAAATTATCAAGCAGAATTTTAGATTGTCGGTTACATAGATGAACCATTTGACAGCTTTACGCGAACAGAACAAAATGAGATTGCGCCAAGATAGCCTCCTTCTGGTTGGTTTCTAGTGCGCATGCCTCAGTCTGCTTCATTCCCCTGGTCGGTTACTGAATGAGTCCGCTATTTTCTATACCAAAACCAACTTCCTTTGCTATATTTTTTCTTGAGGGTTTTTTCGTTGTTCGGCTAAGAACAAAATCAATAGTTTCTGAATCACTTTAGTTAATCAACTAACTAACTAACTAACTAACTAACTAACTTACTTACTAACTAGCTAACTAGCTAACTAACTAACTAACTAACTACTTAACTAACTATCTAACCTACTTACTAACTAACTAGCTAACTAGCTAACTTACGTACTAACTAAATAGCTAACTAAATACCTTACTAACTAATTAGCTAACTAACTAACTAACTAACTAACTAACTAACTAACTAACTAACCTACTTACTAACTAACTAGCTAACTAGCTAACTTGCGTACTAACTAAATAGCTAACTAAATAACTTACTAACTAATTAGCTAACTAACTAGCTAACTAGCTAACTAACTAACTAACTAACCTACTTACTAACTAACTAGCTAACTAACTAACTTACGTACTAACTAACTAGCTAACTAACTTACTTACTGACTAACTAGCTAACTAAATAACTAACTAACTAACAAACTAACTAACTGACTAACTGACTAACCAATGAGCAAGCCAACCAACTAACCAACCAACCAACTAACAACCAAACAAACTAACTAACTGAGTAACTTATGAACTAACTAATTAGTAAACAATTAGATATAGTGACCCATAATCTTGTGATAAACTTTCAGCCTAGTTTTTGTCCCGAATTTTGACCGCCCGAAGCCTATCGATTTTCATGTAGGTATGCTTGATTCTCATTGCGCATATTTTGTGTTAAGAAAATGATCAGATGCTTTCTTCATCGTGAATGCAATGTCATTGATTATTGAAATTGCTATCGACAGGTGAAACATCCTCCATCAGCTGGCTTGAAACCTACGCACAAAGAAAGATTTATCTAATGCTTGACGTTTGTCGATCTTTTATAGAAAAACCATCAGCTCAGATTCTTCAAAAGAAACAAGATGCAGCACGATGAATGAGGAATCTTTCAATGAGTGAAAAGAACTTGAAGCGTTTAGGTAGGTGGTCATGTTCTTTGTTGTATTTTCATGTAGAAATGTACAATTGAATCAGGGTATAAGGAACCTCTGATTTGATAAACCTTTAGGTATAACGAAGTCGATTTCTTGTGCCTGAAATAACCGATTCTAAAGATTCCCTCGGTTTAACGAACTCCCGACATACAGAATAGTTTTCTGGATTCCTTCGGAGTTAGTTATACCAGGATTGAACAATACTAAAGCACGCTGTTTACTTTCCTTCAAGTGCATCATATGTTGTTTATGTTATCTGAAGTTTGATTGTTTATTAAAGAGCTGTTCATTTGGTAGTCAGGGTGTAAGCGTTATTTTTCAATTCAGAAAGGACCAGTAGTTTCAGATAAACATGGTTCGAAGTGCAACTTCTGATGTTTATCTTTCATACTGAGCATGCGGATGAGAAGCACTAAAGGCACGGGAATCGATCCTTGTTTGTTTGGATATGAAAGTCTCTCTAAAAAGTCCAACTAATTCAAATGGATGTTAAAATAAACTTATAGTTGTCTTGAAGTTAGACAATTCAATTTACGTGAAACAGAGAATGACAGCAAAGGCATGATTCTATTTTATACGATACTGTCGATTTCTTGCATTAAACTTGCCGTCACTTGAGTATCATAATCCAAATATCTTCAAAGGTATATGAAAATTTCCCGTCGTGGGCGGAATGATTTAGGATTTGTTCCAGTAAAATTTAAGTTTCAAATTTCATTTCTTAGCTCCGAATTTCCTTTTGTTCGAGGAATAAAAAGATTAATGAAGCTTTGAAAAGAGGAACAAAAATATGAGCACTGAATAATATTTCCTTTTCTGTAATCAAACCATATTTAATAAAGACATGTTGTGTTTGCAACTTTAGATTAAAAAATACAATAAGATTCAATAAGAATACTGTAAAAACAGAATTAACAAAAATGCTATATCCTCATCCTAAGCTAATGTATAAACATCGTTAAAGTTAGCTGTTGGTGTCAATTAATTGAAACTGCGCGATCTACCTGCCCAAGTTGACATTAATAATTCAGAGGCTTCAACAGTTTACAGGAAATCATGGTGGAAAAAGCAGTCTATTAGAAAGTGACTAGCTGACCTCGAGAGGTGGAGAATTTGTTCACCTCTCAGTTGGGTGCCTGTATTAGCCCATGTTACTCGCAAATTACTCAGAGGCTTCAATAAGAGACTGTAAAAATCCGCAAAGATGAAGCGGAGAAGGGAAGAAAAGTCTATTAGGAAGTGACTAGCTGACGTCGAGAACTAGAGATTCGGTTGACCTCTCAGTTGGGTGCCCGTATTAGCCCATGTTGCTCACCAATTACTTAGAGGCTTCAATAAGAGACTGTAAAAATCCGGAAAGATGAAGCGGAGAAGGGAAGAAAAGTCTATTAGGAAGTGACCTGCTGACGTTGAGGGCTAGAGATTCGGTTGACCTCTCAGCTGGGTGTCCGTATTAGCCCATGTTGCTCATAAATTTGGCAGATGCTTCAATAAGAGGCTGTAAAAATCCGGAAAGATGAAGCGGAGAAGGGGAAAAAGTCTGTTAGAACGTGACTCGCTGACATCAAGAGGAAGAGATTCGGTTAACCTCTCAGCTTGGTGTCCGTATTAGCCCATGTTACTCTTAAATTTGGCAGATGCTTCAATAAGAGGCTGTAAAAATCCGGAAAGATGAAGCGGAGAAGGGAAGAAAAGTCTGTTAGAACGTGACTCGCTGACATCAAGAGGTAGAGATTCGGTTAACCTCTCAGCTGGGTGTCCGTATTAGCCCATGTATGTTACTCTTAAATTATGCAGAGACCTCAATAGTTTGAAGAAATATTTTCATTCTGTTCTGTTTTTCGTCAGCAATGAGCGCTAAAGTTTGAAAGAGTGAATAGCCGTTATCTAGGGGCTGGGTGTCTGATGACCTCTAAGAATGGTGCCCAAATCTGCCTAAATTTTCCATTAATTGGCCTACAGTTTTGAAAAAAGCGTATTGTATATTATGTTCGTTCCGTGCATTGCATTGACTTCCGTACATTGGCTTCCGTCAGAAATGAGCATGTGACGTTTGCGAGAGAGCGACTGTGGTTGTCCGTTGACTTATCAAATGGGTGTCTGTCTACACACGTTTCCAATTAACTATCCGAAGCCCCCAGAAGTCTGGAAAAGAGCGTGTCACATGTAGCCACAGGTTAAGGCAAAAGACCCTACTTGCTTGTTTGCTGCATGACGGGCTTTGTCTTTACCTACTCTACTGATCTTAAGAAAGAGCGAGCTATCCAGACATGATTTTGTTGGGTTAATTATGTATCTTAAGACGCTGATTTGTATTTCAACTGCTTTTGGTAAATCTCATGTGCTTAAGATTTGTTTAATTAGTAGAAATGAACCATCGTGAATCACTTTGTGCAAATTGGTTTTGCCTTCATAAGCTATACGCTTACATCTCCAAACTTTTCCTAACGAGATTTATATGTAAAGTATTCAAAAGATCAAAAAAGTAAAAGTTCATATTTTATTTATTAATCTCCCAAAAGGTGTTTTTTTAGACAACTTTTCGTTACTAAAGGTCAACACGATGACGTATTTTTCCTCGAACTTGATTATAAAAATTTGTGATCATGTTCACAACAACTGTTGGTCTTGTAGACGTTCACTTAATTTCCAATAAGCAGCTGGACTTTGGTTGCTTAAAAGTTGCTTAACGTTTCTTTGCACCTAAACACCACTCAGGGCCGTAGCTACGGGGGGGTGTGGGGGGGTGTGACACCCCCCCAGGCAAGTTGTCCGTCGGCAAATTTGAGAAGAACGGAATTTTTCGGCAAAAATAACTAAGGGCGAGAAATGTTGCAAATCAAAAGAAACAAAAAGAGTCGGCAAATGTCGGGAAAGCGTTCAGCGGGCGTTCAGCACATAGCTTGCCGACGAATGCTAGCATCCACTTTCCACAGCTGCCGACATTTTAGGTATCAATAACAGTTAGGGGGTTGCTAACTGCGAGCAAATGCCGAGAGAAAGTGCTTCCTTACCAGCTAATCGTATCTGTACATGCCAGTTTGACAGCCATAACAGATACCTGCGCGCAGCAGCGAACAGGATGGAGATACAATGCACGGGGTCACCAAGACTGCCTATGTCTAGAATTAGAGGTTTAGTCCTATTTCAAACTGTAAAGCGTTCTAGAGTGCATTATCAAACTAGTCTCAAATTATACAGTGTATACAAGAATCAACTGGCAAGTGACTGCCATGTTGTTGTTCAACAGCTGAAAAGGTTGTGTTTCACGGCATTTTAGAGTTCAAATTTTCAAAATTTTCCGGGGGAGCATGCCCCCGGACCCCTCTTGCATGTGTGTCCCCAGGTGCGTCTGGCCCGGAAGGCAAAGTGGCGATCGCCAGCCGGGCCCTCTAATAGTTGAACGTTACAGAAAAATTACGGGCCCTTTCCTTGAAAGTTTGAGAAGATAATTTACATGCACCGAATTATTGCAGTCATGAGTAGGGCCCCACAATGACCGATATCTACAGTTTTCGTGAGCCAATTCAAAAGCGGATGGATATTGAAATCTTTTCGTGCCGTGCTTTTTGCGACAGCTGCGACCATACGCAAAATCATTCTCCTTATCACAGTGAACAAGATGGTTGAATCTTCACCAGAGCAAAGCCGATCATTATACATACTCTAATGTTTCTACAGTTTTATTTTGAAATTCTAAGGTTTTTCCTTCTCTTTTTCGAGGGTTTACTATTCTTTCATTCCAATGATGAGGTGCTCAAATTGCTAGAATAGCCGTTTTAGAGGGTCTAGCAACCAAAATTTTCTTCGTCGCCCAACCATGGTGGGCGGCAGATTTAGTCTTCCCACTTGAAGTTTATAGATATTGAAATTCGAAAAAGCGAAAAAGTGCAAAAGTATGTTTCTCAAATTGAAATGCAAGCATAGGTCCCCTTCAGCACATCTATCAATCAAGAACTAATATCGACTGAGCGTATTTAAGATGAATTCTTTATTAGTGGGTGTGGTTCAGAAACTTTATTTGTCACACCCTGAACCGGGCCCTTTTGATTTGGTAGCCACCCTGCAATTGTGGTGCCAGACCGCCCCTGTGTGTCCCCCATTTCTATATGATGTTTTACGATTCAAGCATAATATTCCTGACCTGACTGTTGTGTGCAAAGCATGGGAAACAAAAACAAATTCGCCAAGGAAAGAGCAACAGCCAAGCCACACCCATATCTAAAGGTCACGCCCATTTTGTCGGCAGAAAGGTTAGCTACACCCCCCCAGTCATTGAGTCCTAGCGACGGCCCTGACACCACTCCTTACTTTGTGGGGTCAAAATCACCAACTGTTAGGCTTACAACACAAGACGTTTGGGAGAAAGCAAGACAGTAACCAAAGACAGCAAACTCGTTACCTTAAGGCTGTTATATCTTTTCACATCAGAAAAGTATTTCGAATTCATTTTTTGATTTCCATCGTATTTTACTTTGCACCTATGACAGACCTTTTTTTAATAAGCAACCGCTCAATAAGCAACTAGAGCTGAACTGACCTGTAAGCAACTTAGAAGTCAAACAACCAAGCTTACACGCTTTCTTGTTGTTAGGAAATTGTTTGTTTTGCATCTTGAGGTTCTTTAGCTAACGTTTTTCCACTTACTGTCTCCCAAAAGTCATGTTGTAGGCCTAACAGTTGACGATTCTGACCCGCAAGGTCAGGGGTAGTTGTTAGGTAAAAAAGGTTGAGCAACTTTTAAGCAACTTTGAGGGCTGAAATGTCTAAAATTTTAAGCAACTTTGAGGGCTGGACGAAAGTCAAGTTGCTTATTAAAAAAAAGTGTAATCGTATAATCGTATAGCCCATGATAATCGTAAATTTTGTCGATTTACATTACAATATCGATATATGCAAGACTAAGATAGTAGAACTTGCACCTGGATTAAATTTTAAATGCTTATAAGTTAGTATCGAAAGAACTATGTCTTGATCCTGGAAAGTCCATAATCGTAGCCGTTCGTTAATGGGTGTGTTATAATTAGAGCGCCTAGAATGTTGAAGGACTAACGGTGACTCTTTGGACGTGCAAATGCTTTAGCATGCTGCAATGAACACTTGATTGTCATGACAGAAAGATTTCCATATCTTTTTATGTTTGAAGAATGAAAACATGATTTAGGGGTTTTCGGCAAACCGGAAGAAATATACCTACCTAGATAGATAGATAGGAATCAGGAATGTTGTAACAATAAGATCGGAATTTCTATTCTCTGTGCACACAATTTAAACAATCATTGAGTTGATTAATTATTTTAATTGCAATTCAAATGCATACAATCAAAACAATCGAAGAGGTTGTTCCGAGTCTTCGAAATTTGGCATCAGTTTGAACAACAAACTCATTAGGAAACCATTAGCCAGCATGCGTTAAAATCTGGAACAAACAGAAAAGCTGGGAACTCGTGGAATGAGTGGGAATAAACGGAACTGAATGGAACCATTGTAGGCATGCTGAAACAAAGTGGGAATAACTTGGAATCGGAGGGAACAAAAGGGACAAAGTAGAAATCGGTGGGAATAAATGAGAACGAGAGGTGACAAGGTGGAACAAACAGGGAATCACTGAAGAAGATGGAGGAACAACTCAGAAAAAAGGAAATTACCGCAAACAAGCCAGAGCAAATTGAAACTAAATGGGGATCATTGGCCATTGCGGGGGAAAGCAGGAACAAAGCCTGAAACAGCTAGAATCACAGGGAACAATTGTGGAGATTTATCCACACTGCAAGCTGCAATGTTTAGGCTTATCTCAGGCTGATCTTAGCTGATCTCATTCTTCAAACATGGCTAATGGGTACCTTTAATTTATCAAACAACTGATAAGCGACATTCGTGTGCCCGTTGATGGTTGTTTATAAAAATGTGAGATAGATTCCAAACGACAGATTGTTTATCAATTCCAGACAACAGTTTACTTATGTTAACGAATCTGATCCTGAGATGGTACTTGGGAGGTTCTTATTGATAAGTTAATTTTGGCAATTTTGTCAAAATCCGTGTGTTTTTATTCGGGTTTCAATGTTTTTTCTTATCTTTACTGCAGCAACGTAACAGAAAAAGTCATTGTGCTGATATGATATATCTTGATGGCTTGCTCGTTATTTGAAATGAATGTTAAATTGACGTTGCATATATCAATGACATTCATGAAGATAGTCTTGAATTGTAAGCAAAGCGACAGTGCAAGGCGTGTTTCTTACCACGTTCTCTATGTGGCAGGTGTCAACGAAAAAATCGGCTGAAAATCGCTATTCTTATAATGCTCTATATAGCCGAGGTCTTCTACTGAAGAAAGTGGCGAAAGTCATAGCATCACTGGTTTCATTAATTTGCCCAGTAGCAAATTAGGACTTCGCGTCATTTGGTATTGTCAGCGATTATTAAAGACTATCGCAGCGATGTATGGCCTTCTACTAGAGAGTGTACGCTTCCATATAAAGCAAAGCTATGGAGAAAAGACTTGGGAGTCATTATGCAGATACTGTGAACTTACTAACTCTGTGTTCTCTTCACGTGAACTCTACAATGACAATTTAATGCCGAAACTGGCTGAAGCTTGCTCGGCTTTGCTACCTTGCGGGCAACCGACATCAGCATACATGGAATACTTTGGGAAATGTTTTGTCGAGTTCACAGGGAATTATGGCTACTCTAAGGTGCTAAAAGTCTACAGTAGAAACTTCCGTGATCTATTGGACAGCATTGATAGCTTGCATGAGCATCTTCGTTTTGGCTTTCCAAAGCTGCAATCGCCGTCTTTCGAATGTAAGGAAGAATCTAGCAATGGCCTGACTTTGCATTACAGATCGCGAAGATATGGCTTCAAGAATTATGTCATCGGCCAAGTGAAGGACTTAGCAATGAGATACTTTAATTTGAACATAAATGTGGAAATATTAAAGGAGGAAAATCTAGTAAAACATGGATCTAAAAAGTACCACGTAGTGTACAGGATAATTTTTGATAATTCTTCTTTCATGCCAGTTTTCATGAGAGGAAGTTCCTTGGACATAAAAGAGCAGTACCAATAGATTTGATATTCAGAATTTCACCGTTCAGTTTTCTGATTGATAAAGACTTGAAGATCTTCAGGGCTGCTAAAGATTTGAATCAGTATTTTGGCGAGAACATGGCGGGAAAATATCTTCAAGATGTTTTTATTGTACGAAGACCTCCAACAGATCTTACATGGGATGAGGTATGACTGATTTTCTTTTGTATTTTTTTCTCGACTTTACTTTTGCACGCTTGTACTTCGAAGTTATATAACAGTATATAACAGTACTCTTTCCGTCATTTTCGACTTATTTGTTCGGCTTTTTTAAATTTCATAGCAAGGCAGGGCGTTTTGCCAGCTTACATACAGCTAAAACAATGCTTTTTTCTATGAAGTAGCTTTTGCCAAAACAGTAGACTCGTATTTCATATAAACATATAGACTCGTATTTCATATAAACAGTCTATGTCTTTGAAAACTCATTTCTATGCTCATAGATTCTCGATTACTAATCTCCTTATATGCAAATTAGGTCGCCGTCTTGTTATGACCCATGTTCGATTTCATGGCTTTTTTCCAGGGCCACCTTGAAGTGCGCTTCTTTTTTGTTCGAACTCCATCCTGCCTGGTCGGCGCAGTATCCATTTTTCCAAATCTTTTCGTCTTTTAAGTTGGTTGAAATCAGTTGTCTGTAACTTGCGGCCAGCACTTCGCATTTTGACGTCGGAATGGACAGCTTCTTAGGCCCTGGCCAAACGATCAAACTTTGTTGGTCCAACATTTGAAATTTGCTTGCCAAGCAAAATGTTTGACCGTTTGGTCACGTCCAACAACATTGCTCGTCCAACATACTTTGCTTGCGTGAAGCAAAATATGTTTTTGAATTTTTTCAAAAACATCACGCCACAAATTTTGCTTGCTTTTGCTTGTCATTAAGCAATGTTTGATCGTTTGGCCGCCTTTCCAGCACTGCTTTTCAAACTTTTCTTTTATTTTGAAAAACTGCAACAAATTGCAACATTTTGGTTCCTAGCAACACTTCTTAACAACAATACGTTCGTGCTTGCGCATTAGCAAAGGCTTCTTTGTTTCAAAATGTTTGACGACAACATTTTTGGACTTGGCCAAACGATGAAACATTTGTTGTTAAGCAAATTTAAAATGTTGGGCCAAAATTTTTGATCGTTTGGCAAGGGCTTTAATTGTTGCATTGGCGATGTACCGCATTGCCGGGCTAGAAATATGGCACACATGTGACTCCCGCACAACGTAAAACTAAGCCTAACTCCCTGGTCAAACGATCAAACACTATTTGTCAAACATATGATTTTGCTTGTCAAGAAATGTTTGAGCGTTTGGCCACGTCACGAACTCTTAACGAGCAAAAATAATCTAAACTTGTTTCACGAAAACAGTTTGCATCACGCAAGCAAAAAATGTTTGACGAGCTTTGCGGCGTTGTCAAAAGATCAAACATTTTGCTTGCTGATCCTTTGATCAGGGCCTAAGGTCTAGATCGGACAATTTAGCAGAGCCGCTGCCTGTCAGAAAAGTTAAGCCCTGGCCAAACGATCAAACATCGTTTGTCAAACATTTGAAACTTGCTTGTCAATAAAAATGTTTGGCCGTTTGGCCATGTTGCAAAACATTGCAAAACGGTCAAACAATGCTTGTAAAGCAATTCTCAAATGTTTGACAAGCGGTGTTTGATCGTTTGGCCAGGGCCTAACACAGCAGTGGATCCGTTCTTATTGGATGTTTGAATCAATCGGTTATACTTGGGCTATACTTTGCGGTGCCACACAGCAGTGATTCGACGCTCGCACGACACGGGTCCAGACGTCGAGGAACAACCCTGTCAGCGACGCGTGAAGGGTTTTCTTTCCTGTATAAGCCCACAATTTGCAATGCAGAGTGCTCAACATCTTGACCGGAGCCTTGAACCATACCATGATGAAGAGAAACGAGGTACGGCTCGACGTGTGACTCGATGACAGTCGACGGTGCCATGCTGTTAAATTGCTGGCATATCGCGACTCTGCAACGAAGTCTAGGCTAGGCCTAGGAAACTTTGAGAGACCTTGACTTAGAGCAGATCGAGTGCTTAAGGTGCTTAATAATGTACGCCTTAATCTGATTTTCCTGTGTTTGTTTTAGTTTGTTTGTCTCATTTTTTCATGTTTATCCTGTTTGCAGCTGATTTATCACGAAAGAATAATTTTCGAGCTTATTGCGAAGCAGGCCTGCAACGTGAGTCTATTCACAAATACGGACCAAGTGAGGATAACAGATATTCTTGAAGAAGACACTGAGTTTTTAAAGCGAATCATGGCGAGAAGGAATCGATCTAGTCGATTACAATCGAAATCAAAAAAAGGAAGATCAGCTACAGTCGCCAATGGTGTCGTAGAAAGTCCTACATATGCTTCTAAGAATAAGCAGCAGTTTTTTATGAGCCACGAAGAATGTATGCCAATAAATGAGGATGAGAGTAGTGACGTTGATTGCTCTTTGCGTGTTGAAAGGAAAATTTGTGCTGGCAATGTTGATGAAAGTGCTGATTCTGGTCAGGATATTATCACAGCTACTGCCTGTAATGAATCTGGTTCATTGGCGTGTCCAGTGATGAATGAGCCATCTCTGAATACGTCTATACCATGCAGAGCATCTTCAGTGTCTAATTCAAATAGCCCTAACTGTACGAATGGGAATGCACGTTGTGGGCGCCACGTTGTCAGTGGCCAGAGCGACAACCTTAAGAAGAACAGGAGCGAAATTGACTATAGTAAATATGTAGAGGAAGTAGTATATCAAAACCCTAATCAGAATAACGCAGGGAACATCAAGCCTGCAAAAGAATCTATTGAAAAGGAGATCGTGCGGGAGACCTCAGCCCTTCATAGTTGCCACAATGGTGTAGCAGTCACTAAATGTCCGCATATCTCAAGTAAGATAGTTGAAGAAAGAGACGGTTTTCTTACTTTTGACAGCGCTAGCAGTGAGATTCTGAAGCCCTTGCAGCCTCAAAAATACACAAATGATACAGATAGAGGTACCATACCTAATGGCAACGTTCGGCATTCGGAAGAGGTAATGGCAGAAGAGCAGAGAGCTGCTTCAAAGACAATTACAATGCTCAGAACCGTTAAAGATAAGTTACTTAAATCAAAGATAATTAGAAACTTTAGTGCCTCCTTTCAAATTGCTGAGAAAGCAGATTCAAGAACTCACGTAAATGAAGAAATCAATGTGAGTGAGAAGATCAACGAAGATAATGGTTTAAAGGACAACACGAGGAGTAATGACATGGTTGATGGAGACAGGAGTTTGTGCAACGAGAAGTTAAAGAAGTCTCTAGTTGGTGAAGACATTGGTTTGTGCCAAGAGAAGCTGAGTAAATCTCGCACTTGCTCCATATCACGATCTTCGGAATCTTTGCAGAAAATTGAATCGTCTGAGAGCAAGAAACATTTTGAGGAGGAAGCACAGACGGGGTTTCATTCATTTCCTGGAGTAAGGAAGAAATTGCCCTCTACAATAGAGAACGATCTACAGCAACATGGAAAAAAGCACGAATATAAACCTTGGAGATCTAAAATGAAAAAGTGGTTAGAGAGGCAGCAGTACAAGCCATTGCACTTGAGAGGACAAATGAAACACATCAAAGAGTGGAATATGGTTCTATTCATCGGAACACCTTTGTAAGTAGGCATTTTGCTCATCCTTTACTTTTAGACCCCAGTTTTTGCATTCATCATTCTAGCATGGATGCTGGCTTACAAGAACGTGCATAAAGAATAAAGTGCATAGTTCCAGAGATCTTCTTCATTGGTTTAGGTGTAATAGAACTCAATAGTACTCAATACTTATACTCAATACTTTCAGTAAGGCTAATATGCAGTTCGAGCAATAAGATTAGGCTATGTGTCAGTTGTTACTCAGAGTTTCACCCTCCATACGATATTTAAACAATATAGATAGATAATGATAATATTTGAGAAATCGAAGATGCACGGAGAACTGAGCATGATCAGTTCGGGCTTCTCGTTTCAATCTGTGTATTTGCTTTGTAAGTAGACCATCCTCTTCGACTTGGAGATGATTTCTTTTCAATCTTAACATCCAACTTTGGGGCAAAGCTGAGGACCATTGCTTAGAAGACCGTTACTCTGATACCATCTACCGTATTGTTTCGATTGAAAGCCTTGGCTTACATTTATTTTTCTGCGCGTTTTCTTGCGGCTCATCTAGGATGGTCTATATACAAGAGCGGCTTACATTATTTCATCTAACTTGTCGAGCCGTAATAAAACTTTTATTTGAACCGCAAAGATCATAATAAGCCGTTTCCTATGCGTTTGAAATCTCGGATGTATTGAAGCCAGGTATTTGCATTCTTCATGGCACCATACCGTACTTTGGCTGATCTTTTCAAATTTAGAATCTCTGCCTTCAGTTACGGGCTTTGTGGGTGCGGCTTATAATCGAGGGTGGCTTACATTTTTTCTGAACATCATTCAAGGGCGGTAAAACTTTGGAAATGTGAAAACATGCTATATGCTATATGCTATATGTTGAATAATCCTCGCCTTTTCTCTTAACGTGTAAACACTAGTCCCAATAGTGTAATTCATTTATTATATTAATGACGTTGTTCTAGAATTGGTTCGGTGGACGACTTGCGAAGTTCAGGACTCTATCTCAGTGACCTAGGCATGCATGATGGCAGCGGGTTGCTCGCAATGCAGGGAACTCAGCGACTATCAGAGATCGAATTCGCTTGGGATCGGGTAAGTTCGTAGACCGGAGGCATTTCTTTAGCCTTTAGGCTGGTTTTCATTTGGTTGCAGAGTGTCGCTAGTTCTCCCAGAGAATTGTGAAGTGAGAAGGCGACCCTTTGAATGCTATATAAATACTTCAGTGACAACCAACGGCAGGCCAGCGACGCATTCCTTGATGTCCCGGCAACAGCAAGCGACAGTCCAGCGACAGCAAAAGACACTGGTGACCACTGGAACCCCAGGTGTCAAAGTCACATCAATAAGTTTAACTTAAAATTTCAAGTAACTGCAAAGAATTATCTTATCTCGTCAACCTGACTTTTACAAAACTGAGCTTAGAAGCGGAATTTTCAACTATAACAAGCAAACAAGTCACCCTGGTCGTGCAGTACAGTTGAAGATGTTCAGTACAGTAGAAGGATATCATTACAACAGTGGAGGGATATTATCATTACGATGGACGATGTTCAGTACTTACTGTACTTTTCTGATGTTATCCCTCCACTTTACTGATGATATCTAATTCTTTTGTTAAGCTGCAGCCGCTTGCGACACGTCAGCACCTAGCAACTTTTCTTAGCAACAAGGTGTTCGTGCTTGCACACTAGCAATAACTTCGTTGCTCCAAATTGTTGGACAGAAATGTTTTTGACGTGGCCAAACGGTCCAACATTTGCTGTAAAGCAAATTTAAAATGCTGGACCAACAATGTTTGATCGTTTGGCCAAGGCCTTAGCCTCAATTGCTCTACCGTTGGTGGCCTGATTCAGCGAGTTGTAGATCTGACGGATTATTTCACCTGAAATAGAACTACAACTGCTCATTTATAAACTTGCTTTGCAGGAGAAACTGAAAGGCAAATTGTTGACAGACTCGACCATGGAACTCGAAGACGAAAAGAGAAAGACGGAGTATTTACTGTATAGTATGATGCCTCGTGAGATAGCTGAAAGGATGAAAAACGGGGATAGAGAATTGACCACTTGTGAGGTACGCCACAGTACTTGCTATTCTGGAAAAAAACGAATGAACAACAAGCATTTTAAAATCATTCGCAAACTGAATTGCCTGGCTACGTTTACATAGTGTTGGATTCAAAATATTCCAGTTTGATTTCATACCAGGCATGTTCGCGATTTCATTATGACGATAAAGGCCTGGCCCAACTAGGAGACATGTCGCCAGCGGCATCGTCGCGAATGACATGTCCCCTCGATTCTCCCAGTTTAGCCACTTTAAAAACTTTGAAGTGCGCGACAAATATTGCAGCGAGAAACAAACGAATGTCTCTGGCTGACAACAGAAACATCTCGTCCCTCCACGACTCGGGGGGTATGTTGCTCGCTTGTCAACCCATGTTTAGCCACCCTAGAAGATACGCCGAATACATGTCTCCTATTTTGGCCCGAGCTTAATGGTATGAAATGAATGCGTTATCGGGATTGACAGAATAACATTCCAGGATTGACAGAAAATTAGCCTCACTGCCGACCTTTTATCAAATTATATCGGGTTAGGGTTTTTATTTATTTCGTACCGTACCTGTAAGCATGGCTAGATTTTCGTTTTCAAACTTTCAGGACAGATAAGGCAACAGCGAGAATTGCAATGAAAAGTTAAACAGAAAAATTTAGCCGTTTAAGCCTCTCTGTTTCGAATCAATTTGGCTGTTTGCATACTCTTTTCCTATTCTATATATTGTTCCCTACACCATTATGAAGAACATCATATGACGATATCTTATTCTTCCTACTGTAATGAATGCTTTTTCTTAATTTTAGACTTTCGACAACGTTACAATATTGTTTGGTTACATACACAATTTTACGGAGATTTGCAACAAAGTTGCAGCAATGAATGTAGTGCAGCTGATCAGCGAGTTATTCTCTCTTTTTGACATATTGAGTGAAAATCATAGAGTTTACAAGGTAGGTGCTAAAATGCCAGCGTTTCTGTTTGTGAACACTGCATTTACGGCAGCATATGTAACCATATTGTGAGAAACTAGAGAAACTAGAGAAACTACATGAACAGAAACTCCAACGCTTGTGCAGCTGTATTCACTATGACTGTAGATTCTGTTAACACCGTATTGATTTCAATGGCTGCCACATTGCTGCCACAACTTTTATTTTCTTCTCTTGTTTGGTTTAGCTGCTTGCTACTGCTGCCATTAAAATCGCTAGTGTTATCACACTTGCACCATATCGACCCTGCAGTTGCTTCTCTCGGCACTACTGCTGCTGATCAGACTTCTTCAACCGATGCCGATCATAATGCCACTAGAGGCCTTTCTAATTCTGTTTTTCTAAAAGATGTTGCGATTTATTTTTCTCCTGCTGCTTCTGTTGCTACTACTGCTGCTTCAGCTTTGTCTGCTTGTGTGATGTTTATGTTTATGCTGCAATTGCCTTTTACTTTTATGTTACTTCAAATAAGACTGACGCTGCTCTTACTGCTGCTGCTTGCTGCTACCTCTATAGCGTATATTACTTTTCTTTTATTACTGCTACAGTTGTCGCTTTCTTTTCAATGATACGTCTTTGTTAAAACGCCACTGCTTGATGCCGTTACTGTTTTGATACTGCAGTTGATGCTGGCGCTGGTTGGGTTGCTTCTTCACCTTTGTTAGCACTTCTGCTGCTTGATTGATGATGTTAATTCTGCAACTACATATACTGTTACTTCCGATGTTTCAGGGTGTTGCTGTTTAACTTCTGTTGTCAATGCTGGCACTAACTGGGTTGCTCCTTCATCGTTGTTACCGCTGCTACTATTTATGACACTGCTTCTGCTACTTTAACTACTGTTGATTCCGATGTTGGTATCACTGTTTCAGTACTGCTGTTGATGCTCCAGCAATAGTTGAGGCACTAGTTGGGTTGTTCTTTACCGTTCTTACCGCTATAACTGCTGAGTTCTTGTTGTTACCGCTGCTACCGCTGTTATCGTTGTTACCGCTGCTTCTGACACTGCTTCTAATACTACAGCTGTTGCTTTCGATGCTTGATGGTGTTACTGTTTTAGTTCTGCTGTGGGTTGCTTCTTCATCTGCTTTTTACTCTGCTTAAAGAACAATGTTGCTGCATGTTTCTTTTGCTAATGTCAGTTTTTCTTGCCATTTTCGTCTCTGCTGATTCTACTGGTGCTATTTCCAAGTATTCAACTATATTTCCACATGTTGCTTTAAACTCTATCCGTTTGGTACCGTTTTTTATTGTTTGCTCTTGATACTGATAATGCTATACTCGTTTCTGTTTGCTATTTGTTGTATTTCTGTTTCTGTTTGTACTCTTCATTGACTCAAACCATAAAGATTTTGTCTAAGTTTACGCTATGTATATTGCTCTTTTGCAGTTTGAGACCATCGGTGGTGGTGTTTATATGCTTGTCAGCGGTGCACCTGTAAAGATTGATGACCATGCGCGTGAGATGGCACTAATGGCAATGCATATGCTTGAAGAGGTGCAGACTCTAAAAAACCCATTAACAGACAAACCACTAGAATTGCAAATTGGTAGGTAGTCATATAGATATCTTGATCTTCAAAATTCTATGTTTCTTGCCTCAGGAAGTTCTTTAGAAGCATGCTATAACAAATGGAACTTTTTTCAGGTATTCATTCAGGCCCAGTAGTTGCAGGAGTGATAGGACAAACGACGTTGCAGTATTGCTTGTTTGGAAATACAGTTAATATCTCTTCACGGATGCAGTCAACTGGAAAGGTAGGTTAATTGTTTGTATAGGCCAACATATGCAATCGCATTACTACTACTACTACTACTACTGCTGCTGCTGCTGCTACTTCTACTTTATTGACAAATAGCAGGATTATGCGTGTGTCGGCTTATATGTGCTCATATACGTTGGTATTGTCATGGCATAAAAGGCCAGTGGGGTAACATAAACTAAAGATGCAGGGCTCAAAAACGAGAACAAGTGCTCGGGTGTTAAGATCAAGTGTTCAGATGTGAAAAACTAACGAGAATGGCACATGTTCACGTTGTTTTATTGACGATTCTCAGCCGATTAATAAAATTTTACAATTGTTCTTTTAGCCTATGAGAATTCATCTTAGTACTGCAACGAATAAAGAGCTAGAGGCATCTAATATGATTACAAAACACCGAGGACAGATACCAGTCAAGGTAATAGGTTTCTCGAAAGATTCTGAAAATCACAGCAGAGCCTTATATCATTATCATACTATTAAGATTTTTGTATTAGAATGTTTTATAGTGAAGAGAAGCTTCCGTATTCGCTAGACCTGACAGAGCTTGGGCATCAACTTTATGTGGCAACTGTCAGTGTCTGGGTTCTTTATCGTGAAATCGCAGGCCAAGCCTTGCATCTTCTTTTAAGCAAGGCTTATCTTGACCTATGATACGCAGAGCTAACGCCAACTAGTTGTGCGCGCTACTATCGACATTTCAACAACTAGGTAGAACTCATAGGATACCATAGCCCAAGAGCGTTCATGTCGACTGCTACTGACGAGAATCAGTTGTCGATTAATCGCAGAAGTATAATGTACCCAACTTTCTGGAAATGTGTGCGGACTAGTTGCCGTCAAAAAGGAACCAGTTGCCAGAGCACTTATGTCCACAGGTCTGTTGCGATCAATTAGTTCCAAAAAATCACTTATTAGACATATCGACAACTAGTCATGACTGTACGCAATGTCGACATAGAACTGTCCTATTCACCGAACAAATTGGGCCCGAATTTGAACGAACGAACATCTGGGTCAACTTGGCTTTGTCTTTTCGCGGCAAAAATCGATGTGAAGCAGGTTTTTGTACTCAGAACTGTACGCGTTTTAAAACCAAATTTGCTGAATTATTGAGCATTAATATATTGCCATAATTTGTGATGTACTTAGGACTATTAGCGTTACTTTCATCAACGCTTTCCGCCGTTCAAAAAGGGTTAAAACGTGTCTTAAGATCTTCCTTTCAAGTTGTCCCTTTTGTTCGCTATAGCTCTTCTTTTATTTCATTGGTTTTAACCAGAAACCAATGATCAGGAGTTATTTAAACCTCGAACTCTTTTGGCCGATATTATATTAACTTTTAACTGTTTTTCACAGGGAGTTGGAAATCTCGACACTTACTGGCTAATTGGTCCTAAAGATCAAAATCAAAACAACAACAATGCTCCAAAACATTCTACAGATCTTCATGTCAATAATCAGGTAAACAATTGAAATGACGATTGAAGTTGATTATATGTTAATATTTGCTATTATGTTTGGGGCTAACGATGGTATATACGATACCTATTTAGAAGTATTTCCATTTAATATTTAACGGTGTAAGTAACGTTTTAAACGTGTCAAATTGGTAAAATACGTCGAAGGATTTCATAGACGCTAATCGGTTAATAGTGGGACAATAGCAAGTATTTAATGGCTTGAGGCTTACAACAAAAATCATTAGCACGTTAGGTAAATAGATCACACAGTAAGCCAGCTTGTATCTTATGTACTTTACTCCATTTTGTTCATCCGTTTTGGCAGTTAAACGCAATGCATAGAAAATGGTAGATACTCTAACGTTTTTGCAGAAGAAAGGGGATGACATAGACTCGTTCTTGTGCTGTGTGCATAGGATGGGTTGTAGGTATACCAAACTCTGCAAATTCGCAAATTACGATCCACAATCAGTTAGATTCTATTGTCAGTTATCATTTCTAATCCAATATATACGCTAAATTAAAAATCTAGGGTCTGGCTACCATTTGGCTGTCATCCCAAATCGGCGCCAAAAAACTGGGCCAGCCATTGCAAGATAGGAGAAAAACACTGCAAAGTACTCTCAACGCAACCTTAAGTGCCTATCGCACTATGCTAACCAACATGATAGCTTTGATAGTTTTTAGGTTCATATTTCTGCGGTGTATTTAGAGCGAACGATGCTATCTAGTCTAGTCGCTATTGTCTGCGTTACTGATGACCATTTTTGCGACGTACCAGTGGAGCACAAACTCTAGAGCCTTGGCAAAACGAACATACGCTATTGGTCAAACACTCGAGATTGGCCAAGTCATAAAACATTTTCTGTTTGTCTCAAGGAAAAATGTTTGACCATTGACTTTGGTTTGACCTAGTGAGCTATGTCTTTTCGAATCAACGTGGCTAGACGGTCAAATATTTTGTCTGACAAGGTTTTATCGTGTTAATGTAAAAGCGTTATAGCCAGTATATTTCTAATCGTGTTGCCTGTAAACGCTGTCGTTCACAAATGTTTTCAATGCAAACTGCTTTAAGAACTAAAAATACCGAAAACAAACCGGACAATTAAAAGTTAACTGTATCAGATTCCAGAGACATCAGGGAAAAAGGATGGGGGAGGAATAAGATGAAAAACAACATAGAGACAAATAATTTGTCAACTGAGTCCATAATTATTGAAAAATTCTGGCAAATATTCCATTTAAATTCTACTACAGGTATTATAGACTACATTACCAACCACTACAATGTAATTCAAAGCTTTCTTGAGTTTTTAAGGTTTAACAATTATGTACTGCTTAAAAGTCTTTTGAGACTTTGATATACTAACTGTTCTGTGTAATTTTCGGGAAAAATAAATTGACTAGGAATTGAAATATTTATAACATGTTTATAAGTAATGTGACTTATAAGTCATTTGTAGATACTAAACTTGAATTTGTTTCGTTCATATTTAGCAAATTATGTGGCAGTCTGTTGACTTTTTCTGTTCCACTGCTAAAAAGTGCAGCAATTTTTTGTCTTTAGTTTATGATCAAGCCTAGGCTTATTGCAGGAGCCCTAGTTACTGCTCTATGCTTTGACGAAGACCAAACCAAGATCGCTCAACTGGTGACTGATAGTTTGAAAATTGAAAAGAATCAATTCAATAACGATGACAAAGATTCAAGTAACACGTCTTGCTAAACCCCATAGATATAAACTTTTATTTGAATGTCCATGGCTTTTTTAAAGGAAATTTCCATAGACAGGGAAATTACTACAACCATCTAGCAAACTGCCTAACCCTAAATTTTATTTCGGATTCGAGTTCTCCATGTTGAAGAGTATCTAAAACTGCCAGGGGCCATTTTGGGCGTGGCCTGGTTTTCACGTGATTCATGACCACACCTACCCACGGTCTGAAAAAATTTTTTGGAATTTTTGGAAAATTTTTCACCAATGTGTAGTGTATCACAAGGCAAGAAATAAATTATAAAACACTTACTACTTTCCTCTTACCATTCGGGAGGTACAGCGTCTCAAAGTTTGTGTTGTTGTTGTTGTTAAAAACATAAAGATGTCAATATTGCGCGTATAAACTGGAGTTTTCGAGTTGGAATCCATAGTTATAATCAAGATAGTTTAAGTGGTGTATTTACACTATTTACAATGTATCTTTGCCTTGTCTGGTAGCTTTACTGGCGTATCAAGGCCCCGGGGAGGTACTTAGTATAATTAGGGTACGGGTATGTGCCGCCCATATGGGTGGGTTTTGGGCACTGAAATTCTCTAAACATGGGTATGATTTTAACCAAAACCCCATAAAAGTGGGTGGCAAATTGAAGAAAAGTCGAAAGTTTAACTTTAATTCGGTCAGAAAAGTGGCAAAATCGCCCCAAAGATGTTCGTAGTACAATATCAAGCAATAATAAGGTCTACAAAGTCTTATTATTCTCATATTCCGCTTATTTTACTCATAAAATAGGGTCTGTTTCTGCAAAGGTTTACATTATAAGTGGGTGGGTTTCCGAAATCTGGGCGGCACATCCCCGTCCATTCATAAGTGAAGTACCCCCGGGATCAAGGCAGCCATTCGTCGCACAAATCTTCACTGGACAGAAAGTCCGAAACCTCCCAATCGCTTTCATCTGCTTCCGATAATATGGCTGTTAGGTTGGATTGTATTGACAACGTTGTGCTTTGCCTAGCCATAAGTCCTCTCTCGATAGCACTAAAGGCATCCAAACGTGTCACAGGTTTCAAAACGGAGAAGGGACGAGTTAACTCACACCTCCTCTACATGGATGACCTGAAAATCTTTGCCCCTTGCAAGACCTCTCTTGAGAAGAGCATGGATGTTACCATGCGAGCGTCAAAAGCCATAGGCCTGGAACTGGGATTTAAGAAATGTAGCATTGCCCACAAATATGTTATCACAAACAGTATCGAGATGGTCGATGATACTGAGCCCCAAACATATCGACAAATCCCAATCCTGCAATCAGATGACACATACAAGTACCTTGGACTGGATCAGCTGCTAACGGTCAACAGAGAGAATACAGCGAGCCGAATACTCACGAAAGTGAGTAAGCAAGCTCGCCAGATTCTCAAAAAAACCTTAACAGCAAATGTGTGACTAAGGCCATAAACCAGAAAGTAGCAGGAGTACTCCGTTACTTTCTGGCGGCCGGCCTTAGGACCAAAGGTGATATGAGACGCCTTGACGCTAAGATACGAGCCCACCTGCGGAAAGTGAGATATCAAGATGGTTCAGCGTCGGCCCATCGACTATACTTGCCAAGAAAGGCCGGTGGCAGGGGTATTTGCAGGCTGGAGGAGCTATACTGTCAAACCGCCCTCTCTGTCGTATGCTATCTTAGCGAGGCAGAAGACGAGTTTGCACAGTTGCTTTGCCGAGACATTAGAGCCCTGGAGACGGACAATCAGGGCGTAGGAGAGCTGCAATTATCGCCAAAGCAAACAGGGTGTTTCAGTCTTTGAGCATGACTGAATACTCTGTCGAGGAGACGGTGAAACGCAACGGCATTCAAGTGCGAAATCATAGCCGGAAATTGAAATCCACAGTAGCCAAGACATATGAGCAGCGAACAAAAGCAGCCATATACAACACAAAATGCCATACTAAGTATGGCAAACTGGTTGAACGTGAGAATGTGTATATACCCAACTTACGCACAAATGGCTCGTCGAAGGCTTACTGCCACCCCAGATAGAGGGCTACGTCATGGCCATCCAAGATGGCACCTTGTTATCCAAGGCAGCACATGCTGCCACGGGCAACCGGCGTTACGACAATGTCGACTATGTGGCAAAGGCAAAGATGGTCTGACACATATCATATCCGCATGTGGCAAACACAACTTTGGGGCTAACAAAGAAAGGCATGATGAAGTTGCAAAGGTGGTGCTCAACCACCTATTACAGAAGTATGACATTGAAATCTGCCCGGCGGAAAAAGCCCCAAAGGCGGAATATAAGAAAGATCAATGCAGGGTTCTCTGGGATACGCAGCTCAAACCTGTAAAGCGAATATTCCGGCCGGACCTAGTGGTATGCGATAGGCCGGCGAAAGAAATCATCATAATCGAAGTCACTGTGCCGTATGATAAACGCCTCACACAGGCATATGAAGAGAAAACAAATAAGTATGCAAAGCTCAAGCGCGATCTTTATAGAGCCAACAAATCCAAAGGTTATAAAACTGTAACCTTACTAGTGGTGACCATCGGAGCTTTAGGATGTGTCAGTAAGCAAGTAACAGCCGAGTTACAGGGACATAGACTCTTCAAAGATTGTGTCCCAAGGCTTATGTCCGATGTTCAACGAGCAACTTACGTCGGCACTCAAATGACGGTCAAAAGGCATCTCGTCATGTGATTCCCTCAGGGATCCGCTCTTTATGTGGCTAGCGTGTATGGTAACATACAGCCGCGACATACCACGTCAAATACGTGAGTGATCTGTATTGGATAAAAGCACTCATGTCAAGCCAACGATATCGAAGACATAAAGGAATTCATTCGAAAAAACATTTACAGTGGAAAAGCAGGCAAGGCATACTTGAGTATAAGAATACGACTATATAAAGAGATGAAAACCAAATCATCCATGGGCATACCACCTGATCCCAAGTCAGTAGAACAGGCAATCAAACGCTGCCATCATCAAGCATTTTTATGGTATCATTGTCACATGCCGCAAGTGCCATCGATACTTTTTGACGAAAACGGATGGCGATGGGACCCAGTAGAAAATATCGTCTCGCCAGTATGGTTTACTGGAAGCCAGGTACCAGAGTCACAGCGCCGAAACCAAAAAAAAGAAAACGTAAGATATCTTCTATTCTTGCAGCCACGAAAGATATCTCAGAAGACGAATATCGCCTAGCATTTACGATGGTGATGACGAAACAATACAATCCAACCCAGAAACAGCCATATTATCGGAAGCAGATCAAAGCGATTGGGAGGTTTCGGACTTTCTGTCCAGTGAAGATTCGTTCGACGAATGGCTGCATTGATACCCAAGTAAAGCTACCAGAGAAGGCAAAGATACATTGTAAATAGTGTAAATACACCAATTAAACTATCTTGATTATAACTATGGATTCCAACTCGAAAACTCCAGTTTATACGCGCAATATTGACATATTTATGTTTTTTAACAACAACAACAACACAAACTTTGAGACGCTGTACCTCCCGAATGGTAAGAGAAAAGTAGTAAGTGTTTTATAATTTATTTCTTGCCTTCTGATACACTACACATTGGTGAAAAATTTTTCCAAAATTCCAAAAAATTTTTTCAGACCGTGGGTAGGTGTGGTCATGAATCACGTGAAAACCAGGCCACGCCCAAAATGGCCCCTGGCAGTTTTAGATACTCTTCAACATGGAGAACTCGAATCCGAAATAAAATTTAGGGTTAGGCAGTTTGCTAGATGGTTGTAGTAATTTCCTGTCTAGCAATCAGAATGGAATGCTGAGAGAAATTGCATTCCGCATAGATTTATATATAACAAATAAAGGACAAATATGGGTAAAGCATAGTCTAGAACCAGTTTAACAGACAACTTCCGGAGAGTTACAAGTTTGGGTTAGCATTATGATTTGCATTCAAGCTAGTAGTATGTCAGAAGTGTAGGCTTGACTGCTTCTTTTCTCAGTGACATAAGCATCAAACTGTTGCTACTTTATAAACACAAATCTTACCAATTCTGGCACATTTCCAAAAGATTCCCATTAAACTGAATAAAAAGCAAAAAGGCATGTAAGATGCATAGCTTTCATGGTTCAGTCACAGTAAGGCATAACACTAACAAATCTATAAGTTAAAATGCAACTCAACATACCCATGCTTGTTTCGGTCTAGAAGACTTGGTGCCATTGCACGTACATAAGTACAAGTGCATATTAATAATAGAACTACAGTCAGTAGACTTCCAAAATTGAATATTGCTGACTGAAATAAAAGATTTTTGTTCCTTTTAAATATTTTAGACTAATACTTTTTCAATACAAGGTGGCCACTGTTATCTCACAGTTGTTTTCTCAGAGGTTTCTAGTCAACTTGCCCCACTACCCACTTGCATCATTGCCAACATGCCCCACTTTGAGGTCAACTCACCCCACTTCCAAAAAGTCAACTCACCCCACCTTGAAAGTCAACTTGCCCCATCTCAAAAGTCAACTCTCCCCATCTCAAAAGTCAACTTGCCCCCACTGAACTATAAATGGTTAAAACTGAGCCCCCAAACACCCTTTTGTCACACTGATAGATTCACTCAGTTTTATCGTTTTCTATCATGTATTTAATGTTGGGGCGAGTTGACTTGACAAATGGGCCATGTTGTACCAACATGGGGGTGACTTACATGACTTGAATAAATAGGTCCGGCTTGACCATGTTAAGGTGGGACGAGTTGGTAGTGGGGCAAGTTGACCTGTTACCCTCTCAGAGACCCAAAAACTATTACATAGAGTGATGATTGTACGTCTAACATGGATATGATATGATGCATGCCATCATGGGAATAGAGAAATTCTCTAGATTTCTTACAAATTCTCTAGAGATCTTTACAAATCTACCCTATTCATTCTCTAGAGTAAAATCAATAAATTTGTAAGATCTCGGGCCAGACTGGCATTCGTGCACACACTGCCCAACAGGCTATTGTTGTCAGAACAATAGTGGCATTGTTTTCTTTTAGTTTCACCGAAGTCTATTTTAGACCCATCAAAATGCTAACCATATTTTCTTTTTGGCCTAAGATGCTGCTGGCCTAAATTTTAATTCTAAGACAAAGTCAATTTTAGCGTCCTTTTCAGCTGACGATCTGGGCTTCAATCCAACAGAGAGGCAATCCGTATGAAGTGGGCTGATCTCAAGAATTGTAAACTTCAATAAATCCAGGATTTTTCAATGAAAATTTAGGAAAATGTAACAATCGATTGCCAGATAGCCTGCAGTCATGTTCTTTTATAAAAGACAACAACAGCAACATTTGAGCTCCTTCGCAGTAACTGCTACGTGTAAAAAACGCCCCGCAGCGAAAGTTTCTCTCTCGAAAAATCAAGAAAATTACTGCTTTTGCGAGATAAAAAGATTTATATTTGGTGATGAGAATCATTAATATCATCTTTTCAATAAATAAAATCAAACCAACAATAAAATGAAAATAGCTATAAGATTCCCTGCAACCTCGTTTTGAAGATCAATGATTTTCGCGCCAAATCTTCAAACTCCCGGATTCCCGCATTTTTTCAATGGAAAACATTGATCGTGTTTGACCGTTGGGCCTTCTGTGTGTGGATAAATCGATGAAGTAAGTTCACTGCTAGAAAAAGAGAAATATCGCGATCGTATTGCAGATATCTTTAATTCATAACATTAGCTTTTATCTTGTGAGCCGGAAGACTACTGGAGTGCAGCCGATCGCGTATCCAGCAAAGGACAAGAAGCTAGGAGTCGACCTTCTCTGCTTGCTGCGGGCCTAATTGAAGAGATAGAGAGGAAACAATGGAGGCACCTCCTCGGCCCACTTTCAAGTCGCCACGACCTGTGCCTGTAATATTACCTGATCAGACATTTTCACACAAAAGAAAAGGGGCAGCAAGATATTCGCCACCAAAGCCGCCAGCAAAATCTGCTCCTCCCATCAGCAGAGTTTTCAGGCACACCAGGAAGTCCTCAAGTGGGCCACAGGCCGTCAGTTTTCGTGAAAGAAACAGCAGTATCCTTAAAAGCAAAATTATGTTATTGTTTTTAAAGCCGGTCACCTAAATAATATTCTTTTATGTAGATGTTCCCTGTGCTGCATTCCATGTATGTACCCTATGTATCAAAGGTGCTGTGGGGTCATGGTGTAATCCAGTTGAATCATGGTGTCTGGAGCTCAGTGTGGCCCAGCCATGGTAGCGTCACAGCCAGGGTTGAGGTCTTGATTAGTAACCTACTACTGAGATCCTAGCGACTGGTGCTAAAACACTGTTTCACCTTCACCTATTCCGGAAAAGAATATGCCAACAAAAACTAGGTTCAAACCAAAAGAAACAATAAATCTATTGTTCTATTATCAAAATAATAGTCATTTCTAGTTTTCCCAATATACAACAAAGTTTCAAACTCCACGCCAGAGATCTCCAATGTGAGCTACATTGAATGCACATTGCCCTAAAGAAGGCATCTGACTCTATGGTATCGGGTTTATTCACTCATCCTCTGTTTTTTGTGTCCTTCTTGGGAACAGGAAAGTATCTTTTTTGGTACGCTATAAAAGATCAATTTGGATCTGTTACCAATTACTTCCCATATAAACACAAGGAAATACCCATACGATACCCCATGTGATGATACCCTAATCTTTTGGATCCATATCATGTTAATCAATGTGATATGCAACAAGAATGTGGCTCAAGCTAGATTGCCACAAATCTTAAAGATCCTTGATCGAAATCAGGCATTGACAGTCCACACTACAATGCAGAATTACATGTCTCATATTTTGAACAGGTAAAGTTTTCTTCACTCTCTAGTTAGATTACTTCATTTTGAAAGACTAAGCAATATAAAAAAGATATAACATTAGAACATCTGGTATAACCCAAAGATTCAACGTGAGAAGAGCTAAATTGGATGCTTTTTTATTTTTAGTGTTTCAAGGTCTTAAGTAAGCTGGGTTCTGGCTCATTTGGTGAGGTATGTCCAAAGTTAAGATATTTTGTTTTTAAAATAGAGGAAGAACTATCTTAAAGCATAGGTGAAGGTATAAAAACCAAATTTCTTTTTGTTATCTTTCTTTCTTGCTATTTCTGTTTATGTTATTGTGGCTCACAAGACTGCCAGTTTTTCATTTGTGGATTCGCATGGGCTAGTGGGCACATGTCCTGACTTTGATTTAAATTATTGGGATTTTGGCTGTTATGCATACATGCTACATATTTCTATGTTACCGAAGGTGTCTGGCTTTTGCAGGCCATGTGAGTGCTGATTAAACCTGGGTGGGTGCATTGATAAGATGTAACTATTTTTAATTTTTCCATTTCTTTAATTCAAGGTGTTTAAAGTTCAGAGCAAGGAGGATGGAAAATTGTATGCAGTCAAGAAGAGTAGAGTAAGATTCAGAGGAGACTATGACAGGTTTGTAAACTCTCCTCACAATTATTTTAAGGTGAAGTGGCATATTTATTGCCAGTCAATAGGATCTCAGTTGGAGGTTAACTCATTGAGACCTCTACTTGCTGTGACACTACTGTAGCTGGGACTTAGACCCTGACCTCACTGAGATTACCATGAGTCAGCTGGATGAGGTGATGGTGCCACAGCATTTTTTAACAATCTGCTCATTAAAAAAAAACAAATATCTATGCTATTGTCCTTTATCTAATGTTGCCAAATAATTTTAAGGAAACAAAAACTCGAAGAGGTTCATAAGCATGAACAAATACAAGATTCAAGAAACTGTGTCAAATTTTACAGAGCCTGGGAAGAAAGGTAAGTCAAAGAACTTTTTGGAAAAGATTATTGTTGAGTCCCATTTGTGAATGCAAGAGATATTTGCTTTCTTCTCTGTTTGTCCATCTGTAAATGGTGTCATCCATTGTATCTTGTAGGCAATTCCTGTTCATTCAAACAGAGCTTTGTGAAATGAGGTGAATATTATTTAAATTCAAAATATCTTAACATATACAATAGGTAATAATTTAGTCTGTTAAATCTGCATTTGCATCTGGTAATAATATCTAGACATAGGTTTATACAAAGATTGCCTTTGCCTTTCAGCTTGAAAGACTATGCTGAAAAGATTCAGACAATAGATGAACATGAAGTCTGGAATATGCTCGTTGATTTGACACTGGTAAGCAATGCTTGCAAGTTATATTTAAAGTTTCCATCCCTTTATTGCTTGATTTAATTGATTAATTAAATTGATCATTCTTTCGTCCGTTCATTTACTCATTCATCCATTCATTTGTTCGTTCATTCATTAATTAATTCATCCATTTCCTTTTATCCTTTCGTTGATTGATTGATTCATTGATTAGCTCATTCTTTCATCCATTCATTCATTTCGAAAACATCGTTAGATTAATAGTGTTTACGCTGTGTCGTATGACATATGAAACTATGGTCCTTGCATATTTATTTTTTTAAATAGAACCTTCAAGATCTTTCATTTCGAATGTATATCATATATTCTTATGTTATAAAAGTTTCATCTCTTTCAGGGTTTAAAGCATCTGCATGACAATGACTTCGCTCATATGGATATCAAACCAGCTAATCTATTTCTTGGTCGAGATGGGTATTATAAAATTGGCGACTTTGGTTTGGCATTAGCAGTTGGAAAGGTAAGAAGTTTCTTCTATTGTTGATTATCAACGGACGTAACTATTTAGAATCATAAGCCTTTGGTGGTAAATACCATCAATTTTGAACGGCTCATTGATGAATACTGTTGTTTGGGACTGGTAACGTCTTTAAGATTCCATGTTAAGTAAGCTGAAAATCCTTGACCCCTTCATCTTATATATAATTGGACTACACGTTTTTTTTATAAGGAACACCTTTATAAGGAACTCGAGGCTGAAAATTCCCAAAATATTAAGGAACTTTAAGGAACTGTCGAGGCTCGGATGAAAAACTAAGAAACTTTTTTTAAAGAACAAGACGGTTTGTACGAAGAAGGAACAGAAGTACAATATATTTCCCATCGTTCTTCCCAAAAAGGCTCCATTTATACTTAAAGTTAGAAATGAAGAATAGTTTCTATGAATTCGCTTTAAAAATTAGTATGTATACATATCCCACGACAAGGAACAGTATAAGGAACTTTCAGCGTCATTTTTCTGAAAAATTAAGGAACTCCAGCCTCAACTCAGACCAAAGGTTCCTTATAAAAAAACGTGTATATCACGAAAATAACGGAAGGTTAGGCTTATCTCAAATGGTTGTAGTTTACGAAATTGAGTTGATAAAAAAGTATTAATTGTGTATCCTTTATAATAATGGTGTTTCCTTTTACTTGCGTATTCTATTTAGTTTTACGTTATTGCCAATAACGTTTATCCTGATGTGTTTTTAAGGACAGCACGTTCCTTCTGTTTGTTGTTCAGCTTAACGATATTATTATCTTTAAATGTATGTCACATCGTTCTTAACTAGAAGCAGTAGAGTATGTTCCTTTTGAAACCCCATAATCTAATAAGCCTTCTCTCTAATAAGCGAAGGCGTAGTAGAGCGTTTACGTTGAGTCTTGCATTTGATATTGAATGCTTTAAAACACAACGCCATGACCAAACTTTCTCATCTTCCCTATCCAAAGCTCAAGAATTTGCTTCTGGCACTAATAGCCTAATTGTCTTCGAGAGTTTTCTCATTAGTTACTGAATTTCAGCATCCTTTGCCAGATGATTAAATGAAAAATAAATTTGGATGCATATATCTTGTATTAAGATATGTTTTCTATAACAGGCCCAAGAAGTATCAGAAGCTCAAGAGGGTGATCCAAAATACATGGCGCCTGAACTTATGCAAGGAAAATTTACAAAGTCAGCAGATATTTTCAGGTAAGAATTCAAAAAGCATTTCGTTTTAGAATCTTTTGATAACAACAGAAACATTTTTCAGAAAACTCAAAGCTTTTTCATTTGAGTCTTGTCAGAGTATAGAATCTTTATTTAATTTCCTTTATCTTATCCGTTTCTTCCTTAGTCTTGGCATAACTATTCTAGAACTTGCTTGCAATATGGAATTACCTAAAGGAGGATCTTTATGGCAGAACCTGAGAGAGGAAAAGCTTCCTTTGGAATTCACACAAGGTATGGCATGAAGGCCCCTTATGGAGAGCCTTATTGTAGAGTGGAACACCCGTATATTGGACAACTATTGAGCGAATATCGTTAACCATAATGGAGAAGTGTCCACTGTGCGTAGGTTTAACCATCTGTCCGTTGTTGGGGATGTCCGTTATAAAGAGGTGTCCATTATCATAAATAAATGTCCGATAAACAATCTGTGCATGAGTCTGATTCAATCTACATATTTTTATCTGTTTGTTTGTGTAGTTTTCCACAAAATGTTGCTATCATTTTTCTGTCTTTGAGTTCAGCCTGTTCCCATTAGATCGGGTATCTTCTATCGACAAAATCATAGTTAATAAGTTTCTCTGATCTTATTGCTAAATTTATTCATAATCCTCGCTATTTTCAGGTCTCTCAAAAGAATTACTTTCATTAATACAAAAGATGATGCAAAAAGACTGGAAACAAAGGTATATAATAAAGTTCTTTTTAATATTATGTGGCTTAATTATAAAACACTCCTCTTCTTTTTCATACAAGTTTATTTGTTTTACGCAAAAGGTTTGAAATGTTATTTGTGGCAACGCAGTCTTAACAAAGCTGAAGAAGTCCTGTCTTCTAATTTTTCAACATTGAAGAAGTCCCGTATGGCAGGACGAAATATTTGCGAGATAGTACCGTCATTTAGTACCTGTCTTGCCTTCTTTCTTTTCACTTATCATAGTCTTATCAAACCCATGTTTTGATACTATTTAAGGTTCTAGTATGGTTTACACATGTAGATTTGGCTTTGGAATCTTGAAGTTTTTTCACAGCTTCTGAAATTATTTTCAAATTGTCAAACCTTTTCTAAATTGATTCAATTTTTGTTTTAGGCCATCTGTTGAAGACATACTACATGAAGTCAAAGTAAAAAAGGTTTGTTTTCTGACAGTTTATATTAATTCTCTATCAGGAAAAGCTGAATATTTACGAAAAAGAATACGTTAAGCAGTACAATTGCAAGCATTAGGAACGCTGGAAAATAATGCTATTTCACATTTCGCTAGATTTTACGATGCCGTTTTCCAATGACTTTGAAGGTTTGATTATGCACGAGAAGGCTCACGTACACAATTGCGTATTTGAAATCTGTGGCGTAAGCGGTACTCGAACCTGGACTACATAATCGAAGGGTTAACAAGTCATTGTATGATATTCATTATTCTAGGTGTTAAAGCAAAGAAATCGATTTTGGATGACGTCAAAAATAGTAAGTGATTTTGAGATTTTGAGCACTTCCTGATCAAACATTCACTTCAACCGTAAAGTAAATTGGGACGAGGCATTATTCCGTCAATAATATACATAACCTATGCTATTCCACTAATGTTGTGTTTGAAAACTATACCTTTGTGCAGTTATTAAGCATGGGACCTTCCAGAAGGAACTTATGTTATCGTCTCCCTGGTTCAATTATGTGTTCGACAGTGAAAATGGTAATTGAGTTGCGAAACAAATTAGGTCAACGAAGCATATTTAAGTCAAGGATCTAACCTTAAAGTCGCTAGTATGGAGACTTTAACGTGTTTAACATGGTGTTGTTAAGATTGTCTCTTGATTTTGGTGTCTATGAGACACATAGGCTCATCTTGAAAGCGACCTTTATTGCAAGAGTGGCAAGAGTGTCTTTATTAGCGATATTTATCTTATAGCGGTCTTTATTACAACACTTTTCGCACATTGAATTAGATCAACAACAACAGCACCTCGCTACAACTGATTCGAACGACCTAGGACTTGTTTCATGTCTAATTTATAATGAACTGCCATCTTTCCACAGCAAAATGTTGGTTCTGTTTTCCTGCAAAAAATCCTGGTCCTTATTTCGTTCCTGTGGACTATTCTGTTATACCCAAAACATATGTTCATCAGCGGTAGGTATTCTTACATATATACATACAAGTTTTGACTGTTTAGAAACTTGAAAGTTCTTCTTTTGAGTCATCGATCGCTAGATACCTTGCTTTCATTTGTTATCTTTGCGCCGCGTAAAGCCTCGACATATTAGGATTACTGTTTGAAAACCCTTTCAAGGTTTCCAATGCACTTAACTGTGCGCGAAAACGATGCATTTTGGACACGACAAGATGGAAATATCTCGGTGCCGAGCTCGCGGTTTTTAACATAGTTAGCAGCATTTGTCAAAAGTTCCGATGCTGTGAGCCTCAAAGTGGCCCCTCTATATTGAGATAAGTGTAAGAGTGATGGCTACTACAGTTCCATCGAAAATAAGTGTGATACCTGCTCGAAGAGTTACTTTCCTTGTGAGAAAGCGAATGTTTCATTGTAAGGGGCATCTGCCCCTTGCTGTTCCTCATTCCATGATCTATGCTCACCTCTAACCGTATAGGCTTGACATTCGGGTGATGTCCTGGGGTACCTGCCACTAGAGCTTCCCCCTAGAGCTTCCTCTTTCCTGACCGTATAGGCTTGAAGTTTGGGTGATGCTGTGGGATACCTGCCCCTAAAGATTCCCGATTCCCACGTCTATCCTCGTCCCTAACCGTATAGGCTTGAAGTTTGGGTGATGCTGTGGGATACCTGCCCCTAAAGATTCCCGATTCCCACGTCTATCCTCGTCCCTAACCGTATAGGCTTGAAGTTTGGGTGATGCTGTGGGATACCTGCCCCTAAAGATTCCCGATTCCCACGTCTATCCTCGTCCCTAACCGTATAGGCTTGAAGTTTGGGTGATGCTGTGGGATACCTGCCCCTAAAGATTCCCGATTCCCATGTCTATCCTCGTCCCTAACGCTTGAAGTTTGGGTGATGCTGTGGGATACCTGCCCCTAAAGATTCCCCATTCCCAAGTCTATCCTCTCTTCTAACCGAATAGGCTTGAAGTTTGGGTGATGCTGTGGGATACCTGCCCCTAAAGATTCCCGATTCCCATGTCTATCCTCGTCCCTAACCGTATAGGCTTGAAGTTTGGGTAATGTTGCGAATATAAAAACCTCAAAGTTTCTCTAATTCATTCAAGTAATGTTTCACCTTTCAGGCAGTCAGACTACCATTTAATATTTATCTATGACCCAATATAGAAGAAGAACTACGGTTATCCACATGCTCTTAACTGTGATATTGTAGCAGGATATTTTGAGTTAATCTTGTCTAACTTTTAATCTTGAGATCAGTAACTCGTTTTTCCTGGATTCCTGGTTACTTTATCCGAGAAACCATCTTATGCTTTTAAGATAATTAAAGAAATTATTTAAAATTCTCATTAATTCTTTTTAGAACCCGCAACGCCGACAGTTGAAAATCATTTACCGCCGTCTGACCTGGATTCGACTTTTCCTCATAGTTCTGATTCCAGTCTTTCCTTTGAAGGTGAATCTACGTCATTTTCATCCAAATTACGTTTATTCCTAGTGGTGGTAGATTAGTGTAGAACTACTATCAAAGAGTCTTCTATAACACGAATTATTGCTGTCTGACTTTAGACGGTCAGTTAGGATTTTTCAACCATTAACATTACATTACCAAAACGGTAAACTGATGGTATGTCACTAGACTTATTACACGAGTCTCTGTTCCGCTCATAAAATCTACACTAACAAAAACAGCAATTCGCTAGACTACTTTGCATGTAAAAGCCATTACACAAGTCCCAATTTGAGCAGCCTCCTAACAACAACAACAACTGAGATGATGCTGCGATAACTGGGACTCATGTAATAAGTCTAGTATGTCACTGAGCGTTACATCTAGTTTTGGTGTAATTATTATATATATTATTTCCAAGAGCAAATATCATTGCTCGTTGTATAGAAACCATAAGTTATGCTGTTGAATGCAGACTTGCAGACAGCAAAAAGTCTTGCCCGTAGAAATTTTGAAGAATAGGAAAATATGTCAGATAAGGTGCAACTGTAGGTTGTATAAAACGTGTTTCCTGTATCCGTTTTACTCCGTTTGTATAGCTTTCAACAACTATTTTCTTAATATTATTGCCATAATCTAAGCATGGTGGATATAAAACAAATATTGTCTTAATATTATTTTCAATCTTGGTGGATATACGACTGACCTTCTGCAATTTCCATATTATTTTGATTCCCATTAAGGCTACTTCCACCATGCAAGGGCATTCGCGCCGCAAACAAAGTCAACCATCCACCCTTTAAACGTCTTTCAATGGATCTTCAGAATCTTGTACAAATGATTCCGTTCATCTAGGTTCATCTTTGATGTTGGTTAACTATTCTCTGTTTATGCAGTGTTGTCTAGCGTACAGTTAGCATTATAGCTAGTATTTTGACTTTTCCTTTCGCACTTATTGTATGAACAACCAAAGCTCAACTTCCGTTTCCCTTCTTCAGGTCATGAGTCGCTCTTCAACTACAGCTCAGGTGATGAACATGGTTGGCCTATTCCATCGCCAAGAAGGCCCATCATGAGGTAATCAACACGTTATAGTATCATCTGTGAGAATTGTTTAGTAAACGGATAATTCACATACTACCCATAAAAGCATGCAACACGTATCATTTAATCGTAATAGGTTACATGGTGCTGTTTTCTTTACATCTGTAGCAGATTTCTTACAGTGTATCAGGAAACTTTTTCCTACACTATGTGACGTTGATAACTCCTGTGAGCTGCCAGGCTCGATTTCTGGCCAACTCTTACGTAGGACTTGAATTATAACTGGATAATGTCTCTAGGCTTAAGTAAAGAATATCTCTCCGTTCAATGCCATCTGTATTTGACTATATCTTACTTATATCTTCTTGCAATTTCGTAAGCATACTTATTATCATCACAAGAAAGCAAGGCTTTACAAATTCTAAATAATGTTTCAAGATGATGGATCTCGCTCATTAATATCAATGATAATAGTTTGTTTCAAGGGACTCTGGCCTGATAATTTGCTACTGACAAAATCATTGTTTTTTCCTTTTTAATCCTGAGTTATTATCGATTTAATTGATCTTTAAATGCCTAAAATACTTGAAAAACAGCTATACTAGCATGAATATGCTGTTAACTAAATGTATAAGGCATATCTCTTACCTATAGACACACACTATCCATTTAAAGCTTATAGTTCAGTTTCAATTATCTAATGCAAGATAGAATTATACCAACTGCAAACATAGCTACCTACTTATTTTACTCTATTTACTGCATTTTTGATGGTAAACGAACTTGTTTATTTCAGTGATAGTGCTATGTTGAAATCTCATCTCAAAATGCATTCTTTAACACCTGAGATTAAAATTCCTGCCATCTTTGAATCAAGTCCTGAGCGTGGAAGGTAAGGCTTAGTACATTTTTTCTTAATTCTGTCTTCTACATCAAATATTGAATAAGCGAACACAGGCCTCTGACGTTCATTCGACTTATATTTTATTGCATTTGAGGCATCCCTTCGTCTGTATAACTTGTAAATCCTCAAATTGGGAACAAGCTTAGGAACTAAAATTACAGACTATCGGTAAATTTCATTGACTGATCTCTCGGCGGCTATACTGAATGCAAGTACACCTTTGTATGTATGGCTGTTTAGACCTCACCATAGATTAAACCTATGAGGAGAAGCATCTCCTTTTTATTTGGAGATCGAAGAATTTTTGCCAGACAGAGAAACAAGCTGCATAATCAGAGATAAAGTGGAGTAAACTTTACTGAAGCAATATATATATGCTGTCACAAATCTGAGCTGTTATGCATTGCTACACTGTTGCTAGCATTATCATATAAGGTAGGGGTAGTATTTTGCTTTTCTTTATTCACCATAATTATACCTCGATACCTTTCTTTAGTGTCGGGTCGCCAGATCTAAACATGTCAGGAAGCCCAAACTTTAGTCCCATGTTCAAGCCACGGTGCAGCCCTCGCCATTCCGCTACACCAATATCAGAGAAAATGCCACGAACAAGGCTCTTCATTGACGAGGATATGGAATACGAACTTGAACCTAAAAATCTCCTGCTGGTAAGTTGGTATTTAATTTCCAATTTATATATTAATTTTTATGTATCGCTAAAGCCTAGTCAAACTCTGTCGAAATTTCACTTGACAAGGCTTGTTATTATCGTACAAGATGGTATTCGCACCTGAACTGCATGACCGGAGAGCCAACGACGTTTCCATTTAGCTATATACCTCAATGCAATCGCCGAGTAACTCTCCGAGGCATACAGCCATGGCTCTCCTTCCGTTTGCCTTTGTGCTTCGGCTTTGCTGAGCCATCTCTAGTACCATACAAATTGGTATATATTTGTCATCATGAATGGCGAACACTTATATAGATTTTTCCACAATTCGCATAACACAATAGATGGGATTCGAACCTGGACTGCATGACCAGAGAACCAACGACGTTTCGTTAGCTCAGTTAGATCGCCGGGTAACTGTCCCATTTCACTTTTTTTCCGCTATGTTCATCCTTCTTCAGCACCATACGTATATTTTTATATATGTTTGGCATGAATGGTGACATCGACTAGACATCGTTAGAATAATGGTAAACATGAAAATGCTGAATATCGTTAGAATAGTCGAGTGTTGTTTAAAATGTAAAGAATTTTTGAAGTCTAGGCCTATGCAGGAATTACCCAACGCCATTTTGCCTTGCAGACTTTCAATGACATACCAAAAAATAATGCCTTGTGATTCAAATGCAAGAACTGGTGAATGGGGCATTGTAGTGGTTCCAGCTTTCGAAGATCTTCAAGGTTTTCGCAGTTGTTTGTACCTATTCTCGTGGTACGATTTGTTTGTAATGACATAATGGCGAAAAAAAGTCCGAGAAAATCAATTGATGAGATCCTTGAACGTTTGGGACGGTGATGATAAACTGGATTACTGAGAACAGTAGACCATTTCAATTTGAAATTGATGTTGTTTGTTTGTTTGCGTTTAACTGTAGCATTTTAGTTGTCTAGTTATTGTTGCCAATTTTGTTTGAGCGACCAAGTACAAATCCTCAAAACAAACTGCAACGTTTAAGAGCCTGCTCCTCCAGAGGTTCAAGAATTATCTGAATTCAAAACTAACCAATAAGAATGCATTTCCAATACTCAAAGCTATGATGACTCCGTATGTCTCTCGGTTATTATTAAAATGTTGATTCATTAAGAACGTGTCAAGAACCGATTTGCATAAGTCAGTCAAGTGAAACTTAAGTTTCTAAAACAAGTATGAAATACTGGCTATTTATTTCTTATGCCAAATGGAAGGTTTTAAAAAGGCATTATTAAGCGTCAAAAAAAATTGAGCACTCCCCGAACAATATGCATTTCATACAATTGTTTCAGAGATAATTCTACGTTTAATTGATACATTTACATTTACGATGTACATGTAAAGAATTCAGAAAAGCAGGCTCTTATATGTAGTTCTTTACTGTATAAACTGATTGACATGACATGTTACCGACTGTTTGGTTGTTATACTCAAGATTTGATTTTGAGGACAGTCTTGTTTAGTTTTGTTTATGTTAGCAGTAATAAATCAATTAAGTACGACCATGTTAGGGCTCGAACTTGCGGCCAACACAAGTTCAATACCTCTTGGTCCTATCAATTTTTGTCAAAAAATTGAATCCTGTGCACACACCGCAAAAGTATTACTCTTTATTGAAGAGTAGAGTCTAGTCTTCAACTTTTAAGTTTCGTTTGCAACTGTTAAGTTTCGTTTAAGTTTGCAAGTTTCGGACCTATCAAGGTCTGTTAACTTTTAGAGAGAGGGGGTCTGTTAACATTTCCTAACGTTTCGTTTGCGGACTTTGTGTTACAAGTAGCTATGATTGACATGCTCTTGTCAAATACGTATGACGTTTTGAAGCTCATCCATAGCGTATGGATTGTTTTTTGTAAATAATAAACGTTTCTTTATATGTTGTCTATGTCATGTATGCTAAGCTCTGCCTCATCTATATATCTCTATGTATCTATGAAATTTATTCTAAAAAGAGAGCCGAAGACATGTAGATCTTTTGACTCAATGCTGCCATGCTGCTAGTTTTTCAAGTTTCCTGTCTCAGAAGTGTCTAACGTCAACAAAAGGTACGACCAAACATTGTTGGTCAAATATCTGAAATTTGCTTGTTCAATAAAACGCTTGATCGATTGGCCACATCACAAAACATTGCTCATCAAACATTTTTTGATTAGGCAAGCAGTTAAGGCCCTGGCCCAACGATCAAACATTGTTGGTCAAACATCTAAAACTTGCTTGTTAAACAAATTGTTTGATCGATTGACCATATGACATTACACTACTCATCAAACATTTTTTGATTAGGCAAGCAGTAAGGCCCTGGCCTAACGATCAAACATTGTTGGTCAAACATCTAAAACTTGCTTGTTAAGCAAATTGTTTGATCGATTGACCATATGACATTACATTACTCATCAAACATTTTTTGATTAGGCAAGCAGTTAAGGCCCTGGCCCAACGATCAAACATTGTTGGTCAAACATCTAAAACTTGCTTGTTAAACAAATTGTTTGATCGATTGACCATATGACATTACATTACTCATCAAACATTTTTTGATTAGGCAAGCAGTTAAGGCCCTGGCCTAACGATCAAACATTGTTGGTCAAACATCTGAAACTTGCTTGTGGAACAAATTGTTTGATTGATTGACCATATGACATTACATTGCTCACCAAACATTTTTTTGAAGTTTTTAAAAACGTTGTCAAACAAGCTCTGGCCGTCTGGAATGTTTTGTTACGTGGTCAAACGGTCTAACATTGCTTGCAAAGCAAATCTCAAATGTTTGAACAACAATGTTTGATCGCGTGTTTTAAAAATGCTATGATAAAATTCTTTCTTCGTGGTTAGCTTTATTATTTATTATGATAACGAATGATATATTTGGGACTCTTCAATGGGTTTCAATGATTAGGAAAGATCTCTTTTGACAAGCTAGAGTGCCATAATCATATCACTCAACTCAAGAAACACTCCTTGATGCAAAGTTTCCTGTACAAATGAGTTAATTTTTAGAAGCCAAAACCTGTTTGCTGATCAAAACTATTAAACATTTTGGGTAAATACTTTATATTCTTTCAAGCACTTGGGTTCCCGTTGTATCTTTCCTTGTTCCCCTAATAAACAGGGACAATTCCCTTCGTGTTTGCGTCATTCAATGGTTTGCGTTTGCTTGGGGACATTACCCTTTTTCGCCAAAAAATATTGCGTCATTCAAGATGATCCCATAATCCTTTGTTTATTATTGTCTTTGCATGCTGGGAACAATACTTCTGTGAAAAATTTTCTTCCATGTTGACTAGGCCATCGAGAAGTGCAAAGCAAAATGTCTTTCAGAAATGTTAGCGAGCTTGATCACGCTGTATTAAAAAAGTTTTCAATTTTGATGAACCCTCGTATGGTCGTTGGAAGTGACTGGATGTCAATGGCTGGCGCTTTCGGTCTGAAATATCAAGAAATCCTGAATTATGACAGACAAATCGATCCAACTTTGGCTGTCCTGAAAGATTGGTGGGCAGAAGACGGTGATCGAACAGTAACAGCACTGATTAAAATCTTGGAAAACATCAAAAGATTCGATGCTGTGAAGCTACTTAGGCCGCATGAATTTTGCTGTAAGTATAAGTTACGTAAATGCAACCTAAAAAGGGTACAGGAGGAAAACCAGACCCCAAGCAAGACAAGACAAGGCAGGCCTAGACTTGATCTGTTGATTGTTGAAAGTAGCTATGACTAATACTTTATCTCTGTCTAGGAAGAAAATTGTTGTAAATGGCAAGCAATATGATGAAATTCCGTAATCATGCCCAAGTTCAATCATTTAGTAATATTGTCATCAACATCATCACGGTCAGCGTCATTATTGTCATCTTGACTGTTGCCAACTGCATTCAGGCAAAAATCTCTGACTTGAAAGAGCATAGAGCATTTTCTATTGTTCTTTTTATTGTTTGATTGTTTAATCTTTGGTGTATTTGGCGTGGCATTTACATAATGCACTCTGGGCCTTTTGTCATCTTCATTGTCATTGTCATCATCCAGACTGGAAAGTTTGCTCTGCGCCCGCAAGATATTGCCCGCGCAGCTCTGTTCTATTTTTGTTAAATTGGCCGCGCAGTTGGCATAAACAATAGAAAAACAATAGGTCACCTGAGCTTTCTATTGTTTTTTCAACGCATAAAATGCACAGGGCAAATTTAGGCCATTACAACTTGCCCGCGCAAAAATCAAACTTTCCAGTCTGGGTCATCATCAACATTGTCGTCATTGTTATCAACATCATAATCATAATCATCATCATCAAAATCATCCCCATCATCTGCATCACCATTATCATTGTGATCATCATCATCATCACCATCATCATCATCATTATCATCATCATTATCATCATCATCATTATCATCCTCTTCAGTTTCATGCTTTCTTTGCTGTCATCATAGTCATCATTGTCATCACTATCACTTTCTTTGTAAGTATACAAGCATTCTTTGTTCACATTGAGATGGGCCAGACTGAATTTTCCTGCACAGTGATCACAGAAGTGGAAACGATTGAAGAACCATAAATCCTAAGTCTGGACTTGTAGGGGGTATCAGGTTGATTCACCGTGCCCCTTTGGCTCAACTTCCTTTTCACTCAGTACATAAAGGAACTTGCAGTGAACTGAGAGGTTTATTTCTATGCAATGGTTCATTAGACTGTTATCCCATCTTTGCAAGACCCTCCATCATCAATGATCATTATGAAAAGGTGGCTGGCACTTGAAATAATTGAATCTTACTTACTTGATTTACTGATTTAGTTTCATTGAGAACATCACCTATCAAGCTAGTTGGCTCTGATGTATTTTCTTTGCGCAAAAAGGCTACCAGATTCAGCAAGATGAACCCCATGTCCGTCATTGATATGTCGTTCATCGGGAATGTTAAGTAGGAATTTTTCAATCCCTGTGTATTCCTTGGACACAGATGTACTTAATGTTCATTCCTTTTACAGCAGCTGACTCTTCAAAGTCAAGCTATTCCAGCGGTGCAGCTAAAGCTACAGAGAGCACGGACAATGAAGAGCAATATCCAGTTGTGTATTTGCCACCAACTTCAATTCCAGCTGAGCATTCAAGTTCTTTGCCTAACCAGAATGCCACCGCTACTGAAAATGTATCTGAGGATCCTCCAAGTGTAAATTCATCTGCAAGTCAAACTGCATCATCGATGTCAGAAAATCAAAACGCAATAACGAGCACATCGATCTCAAACTCAAATGAAATAACAGATACCACCTTATCAGGATTTGCAAATGTCACAGCAGCACGCTCAGCTCCACCAAGCTCACTGCCATTGTCAAATGGGACAAATGGTAAGTCTTGAAAAATTGTCATTGATCCAATTTTAAAGTGTATACTTGTCAAATTTCTCACAACCAGGTTTTTCTAGCCAAAACTTGATAATATTAATGCATTTTTAGATGCTGCCTGTACCAACCCATGAAAAAAATGACATGTTAAGATTTATAAATAATTTCATTCAGTTTCAAAACATTTAACACTTTTTTCTAGATCATACTACAGCTGCCACTCTACAGAGCAAGTCAGGCTCAACTGAAAATTCATTACTTGGAAGAAGTAAGTCTACAAACAGCTAATATTAGATGCTTTCATGCTGGTAGAGCAACGTCATACAGAACTCTTATTCTCACTTGAACTCTTCAACTGAATTTTGTTGGCTGTCTCGCGATTGCTGTACCCAATACCCAGTAAAACACCAATTTCCAACTTGATATTTCTAATTCGTGCCATCTACATCTGGGTATTTTTTTCTCTATCGATAAGTGTTTTGGTTTGTTTCTGAAATTTGTATAAGGAATTTCTGCTCTTTTTCGAAAAGACTTGTTTTGCTCCTTTTTGCTATCGTGAAGTTTTTTGCAACTTAAAAACATTTTGGAAACCAAGAATCAAAGAATGCTTTTCCCTTTGACAAGTGGGAGATGAAAAGCTATAGGATGTTCAAAGATGTCACACTTTTTATCACAGTTTTGATTTTTGATCTTTTATGATAATGAGTTATCATAAGTTTTCAACAACTTTAATCCTAAACCAAACAAGCAATTTTATAACATTGTCTTTTTAGGCTTTGCCATTCAAAATGATGGCATTAATGGTGCAAAAGTTAGACAGCAAACAGATGGGGCTAAGAATGGTAAGCATAATAAAGTGATATTATAACGGTTTGATAGCATGATAGTATAATAATATGATAAAGAAATAGTATTACTAGTATAATATTAAAATATAAAGAACATTTTGCGTAATGATGAAGTACAGTGAGAGCCTATTAGGATAGTAAACTAATGCAGTAAAGAAAACAATGAGATATTATAACAGTTTCATAGTAGGATGGTATAATAATTTGACAGTGAAGTAATATGACTAGTGTAATATGCAGTAAAGAAAACAAAGAGATATTATAACGGTTTCATAGTAGGATGGGATGATAATTTGATAGTGAAGTAATATTACTAGTATAATATTAAAATATAAAGAAAATTTTGCGTAATGATGATGGAATAGTACAGTGAAAGCATATTAGAATAGAAAATCAATGCAGTAAAGAAAACAAAGAGATATTATAACGGTTTCATAGTAGGGTGGTATAATAATTTGATAGTGAAGTAATATTACTAGTATAATATTAAAATATAAAGACAATTTTGCGTAATGATGATTGAATAGTACAGTGAAAGCATATTGGAATAGTAAACTAATGCAGTAAAGAAGACAAAGAGATATTATAACGGTTTACTTTCATAATAGAATGGTATAATAATTTGATAGTGAAGTAATATTACTAGCATAGTATAAAAATATAAAGACAATTTTGCGTAATGATGATGGAATAGTAGTGAAAGCATATTGGAATAGAAAATCAATGCAGTCAAGAAGCAATAATATTATATTCAAGAGTTTGTGTTGTGAAATATTACAATGGTGAAGTAATTTAAAGATTACAAGATATATTTGTATTACTTAGGTATCAGGCTAATTTTATATTAATAGTGATATACTAATATTACTGTAACAAAATAGACTTTGGTTTTCTAACTGTAGAATCAGACGCTATTTTTACTGCAACTCTGAGTTTGTGAATATTTTGAGAATGCAGCTAAGTTTCTAGGTTCTTTCTTCATTCAATTTTAGCAAGAAAAATGTTTGTGAATTCAGTACAAACGCAAGGTAATTTATTTAATCCTTCTAAAGTTGCCTGTAAACGTTTTCTAAGACTGATTTAAATTGAGAAAAGTAGCAGTAGAATAGATATATAGTTTATTCGAAAAGAAGTGGTTTGAATTTGCAGTCATTAATGTACTTAAGTGCACTGTCCGATGGTAATTTTTACGGTTGACATTCGCCCTATCGATCTCTAAAGGGAGATGAAAATTTACCTAAGGAAGCGAATCTTTAGATATTAGGCGTTCTAGTTAGCGACGAACTGGATTCACTTTGAACTGGATTAGTTTTCATAAAAGATGACTTTTTGTTTACACAGCTCCTTTCTATACCTATACATAACAATCCTGAAATCAAGGAGAGTCGCTCCATTTGGAAGGAAGTTTTGTATTGCTTGCATAAGCGTCTTTACATAGTTTCATGATTTTCAAATTTCTTTTTACAGTGCCAAGCCCAACAGTTGGATTTGAGGCACCTTTATTTCCGTCGCCTGGTAAGAACTTAGAAGTTCAACTTTTTTGTGGTTAATCTCTGATTTGTTTTCTTTCTTCTTGTTTGCTTTGTAATTTAGATGTTACATCCGTCTTAGATGTTGTTTTGCGCAAGTTTGACTTATGATAATAATTTTGGCATCGGCTGTATAAATAAGAAATTACCAAATATTACCAAATAATCTGTAATCCTCGGTGTTTACATGCAGTAATCTTTTGCAGTAATGGAAAGCAATGGTGTGGAGAATCTGCAAGCTAAGATGATATGTAAGTACTCTTCGATTTCTGTTAAATTAAGAATAATTTCGAGCAAAAATGTAAAGAAAAGGGGTGTTGGAATGTAAGTGAGCTAGTATTGGACCAGCTCTTTAGGCTTTAAACCTAGGATACTCAAAAATTTCTTTTGAATTTTATTCTTGTCATTATTTACGGTACTTTTGTCTTCTTCATTCTGGTTGTTCTCGTCGGATAAACCTAGTAAAATTTTATTCAATATAGGGACTAGCTCCTGAAACTGCGAATTCCTCTAGCCTCTGCTTTCATCTTCTTTTCGGCAGTACTACTCGATAAGCGTCAGTAGAGGGTTAAGGCCTCGTGTGGGCCATGCAAATGGTATAGTGTTTTACTAAAGCTTGGTAGGTTGCTCCTTAGAAGATGCATAGAAGAAAAATGATGCGTTGGTCGTTGCAGTGAGGCTTTTTTAGTTTTACTGGTGATTCTACCTAGGAAACTTATGGAGTTCCAATTGCAAATATACTTCATATACAGTAAATCCCTTACTTTCGCCAATGTAGGTTTACGTTTTCCAGAAAGATTTCCAGTTTTTCTCCCAAATCAAAAGTCAATGGAATACCATCCTTCCTTTGTCTGTGTGTAATATTGCAGTAAGTGGAGAATTGTTATCCCTGTTTATCAGAGCTACTTACCACCCGGTTCTCTACTTGGGTTAACTTGTGGGACTCTATTTGGGGTTTTAGGGATAAGATAGGACCTATAATTAGCAATAAGCAAGGAGTATGGCTATGAAAATCGTGGAACTTGGACGATAGTGCACACTGCTCACTGGGAAAGGTTGGGGATTGAGAGGTCAAGTCAAAACTTTTAAGGAACATGCTACTTTTAATAAGGAGCAAGAAAGCAACAGTCTGTCCTATCAGATATCAATCTATCCTGTGTATGAGTCAAGCCATAATATTATCACATGTTGAATAACAGTCTATTCAGTATATTATCAAGTATAATTCCTGTACTTGTGTGTTCAGTTTTAATTGTTTACCTTTTAGTTCCTCATGACAAAGGTGGCCTTGGTGATTGGAAATCAGAACTATAAAAGGCGGAAATTCGACAATTTGGGTTATACTTTGAATGATGCTTTTGATATAGCAACTGCTCTTAAGAAACTTGGTTTCAAGGTAAGTTTTGTGTGTAGTGTTTGATTTGTACAAATCTTCAACTTGCAAGAAATACCGAAAACAGCGGACCTACTTTAATGCTTTTTTGTCGGACACTGCTCGTGGTACAAACATCAGGAACAGACCGAAACAACTGACTAAGGCGGAATTTATACTCAGATGCAGATCGAAATACCCGTGTCAGAAAAGTCAAGCTGGATTGGCATCGTGTTTGAACGCCAATCAGCTCGCGCGATACAGCAGGATGGAAAATTATACAAATTATACTAATTAAAGAGTCAAAGTGAAACGAACTGTTTGTTGTCAACACTCAGGCTGTTGGTTTGATGTGGACAGATTCAAAAACGCCAAAGTGAATAATTATCTGGTGATTGGTTCATGTCCATCCGAATCTGGGTATAAATTCCGCCTCAGTAAATTGATTCGGTCTGTTTCTGACGTTTATACTCTTCAAGTTTTGTTTACAGAAATGTTCTTCGTTTAGCTTAAGAACAAAATAACTCCAGTTTTTTCCTTCTGGGTCTCTTCTTCTGCAATTGTTAAAGTTGACAGTATGTTTTAATTTTTTAACAGCTTTTTATCAAATTAATTGTGTATCTTGCGAAAGCTTATCTGATTAGTTAAAAGGAGTCTGCTTGAAAGAGCTGAGTAGACTAACAAATAGTTATTCCGTTATAATTACTCGCGTCCTTACTTACTCGCTGATTTACTTACCTGTAGGTTATCAGTTTTCATGATCTGACGCTGACTGAAATGAGAACCTCGATGCTTGCATTTTGTCGTCTTCTTGGTAGGTTTATAAACTGAGATTGTCTCCAAATTTTCTATTTGCGTCTGTGTACATATTACTATAACTTCCAGGGTAATTTTTGCCTATGAAAAATGTGCTATATGTACTATGTACTAGATATTATGGAATTTAAACATCCATGGAGAGCGAAACAGAGTGCAATAATGTACATCTCTATGAAACTCAAAATTACGTCATTGAATATAAAACATGGCTCCTTTATCAGCATTTTGAATCTCAAACCTGTAATATTTTGTTTAAGATTTTTAAGCTTCGAAGTTTTCGGTCGTAATTTGATAAGAACGTCAAAGGAATCCCTAGGCCCTGGCTAAACGATCAAATATGTTGGTCCAACATTTTAAATTTGCTTTACCACAAATTTTTGACCGTTTGGCAACGTCCAAAAACATTGCTTTTCGAGGAAAAGTAACAAAATTTATGGCTTGATGTTTTTGAAAAATTTTTAAAGCATTTTTTGCTTGCCGCAAGCAAAAAATGTTGGACAAGAGATGTTTTTAGACGTGGCCAAACGGTCAAACATTTTGCTTAACTTGCAAATCTCAAATGTTTGATTAAAGTTGTTGGGTCATTTGGTCAAGGCCTTAGACTTGGAATTTTAACTGACAGTCAACGCATAAGTGAAGATCATTTCACCAAAATCAAATACAGTTAAGCCTTGAACCTTATTCCTGAATCGTTTCGGATATTTCTTGTGAAAAATGTTCTGTAGTTTAACTCTGACCACTGTAGACCGCTATTTGAGGTCAGGCCTCAAAACATTTGTCTCCTTTCCCCTGTGTTTTGACAAGGAGCTACACATTTTTCGTGGTAACAAGGTAGTTTATAATTTATTACTTCAAAAAATACTATTAATTACTGTCGCTTATTTTCAGGTCCTGGTATTTTCGCTGTATTCTATTTTGCTGGACATGGATTTGAGCTGGATGGGGAAAACTATCTTTTGCCTGTCGATGCCAACAGTACTGACCCTGACTCCTGTATAAGGGCACAAGAATTTCTTCAAGAAATGCAAAATTGCAATACATTATTGAACCTGATTTTTATCGACTGTTGCAGGTCACGGTATGTAAAAAATTGTACATTGATATTGCATTTGTATCACCTCATATCTGACCTTCATCCTAAACAAGACTAAATATTATTAATCTTTTTCTGACACGAAGCAAATGCTAATAATATTGTAAGATATGTACTAAGCAATTATTTCCCTGTCATCTCTGTTGTTCTACCTCATACTTTGTATATAAAGATTGAATAACATTTTATATCTAGAAACATGCGATTCTACGCTATTCTGACACGTTGTAGCAAATACTAATAATATTGCAGAATATGGACTATGCAAGTATTTTCCTGTCATCTCTGTTATTCTACCCCATATTTTCTATAAAGATTGAGTATTATTTTTCATCTTAAAGCATCCGTTTCTACGCTATTCTGACACGTTGTAGCAAATGCCAATAATGCTTAAACATTTTTACTTACTCCTGCTATGAAGTGACTACACCTTGATTTAAATTTTTTGTATTTAAATTCCTCTGTACAAGTGTAATCTCGCTAATTCCTAATTATTGTTATTTATTTATATTCAGATCAAGAGAAAACACCGGCTCCAAATCTTATCTCAAACGTTCGTCAAGAGGAAATACTATTATCGCTTATTCGTGGTAAGTATCAAATCTTTGAGATGATTCTTTCTCTGACAAGCTAGAAAATATGGATAGGCCAATAATCTGTTAAAGTGTTGGTCATGTCCCTTATTTGCCTAGCTATATTTGTTCTTTTGTTGTGCTTTCTGCATTTTGTGTTTTAAAAAAGTCACACAGTTGATGGTTTTATTTCTGTTCTGATTCTTCTTTGTTCTTGTAGTATTACACAGCATGTCGCTTTCGAAGAACCTGATCAGAAGAATGGTGTTTATGCGAGGCATCTTCTCAAGCATATACTCAGAAATACGCGAATTGAAAATATCTTAATGGACGTTAACACAGGTAAGCTAAAGAACTGATCCCATTTAAAGTGGCTTTTGTACTACACTATTTCCAATTAAACTTCTACGTCAATTACTGACATGCATGTTATGCAGATTTCATTCAAGTAAAGAAGGTAACATTCAAGTTTCAATGTGGAAAAAGAATGCAGTCACCCTGCAATTATTTCAGTTGCAGTTTTAGAATTCTTACTGCAGAAATTTGAGCCATGCAGCTGATAGTGTTGCCCAAATAAAAAAACTTCAAAATAGCTGCGAATCAGTAGCAATTGTGCTATCCTTGTTACTGAAATGATATAGACACATTAAGTGAAACACCACGCGAAATGTCTCTTAGTTTAGCCACAGCTTATAAGATTCTGTTAATTCTGTCTCACAATACCTGTTGGGGTTTTGATCACGTCAGAAAATTTTACGTCACCTCGGTATAAACTCTCACTTTGTCGGTAATGTTGCGTCAACCGTATAACACAAAATATCCACCATACAAAGCATTATATGGGAAGGTGGTCTCGCCCTGTCAGCCTGGATCTCGGAGTTGAGGTGTTTTTGCTGGTATAACAGGCCCTATGTTATTAAATGGTTTAAGATTTTGATTTGGATTTGAGATTGAAATTTGTTTTTTTTTACAGCTGTCATGGCATCTCAATCAGTACTTCAAAGACCAACATTCGAATCAGATGCTGGATTTGACTGCAGACTAACCGCACCAATTCAACCAGAAATGAACGAGTCTCTTCAGAGAGAAAGATTTTGTCTTTGGCAGGAAGGAAGTCGTAAGTGTGATGTGATGCTTCATACACTCATTTTTATCTGTTTCTAAGTTCTACAGCGACAAGCATAATCTAAACGATAACATCTTCTTGGACGGTCCCTAGTTTAAGTTTTTGATAATGTATAGACATTTTGAGGCTCCCAAAGAATCTTTCCTTTCTCCAAGATTATTGTGTTGCTATGAATAACTTTTGCTTTGCAAACAGGCTGGATAAGATTACCCAGGCACCCGTTGGAAACTATTTTTAGCTAGCCCTATATTGGAAACCATTTTTAAACCTCGGATTCGGAACAAATTTGTTCTCACTATTGGTAGACTTAACAGTCTCAGAATTTGTATTTGTTGCTGCTTGAATTCGGAATCAGAAGGTCTGGAACGCTTAGTAGGCCCTCTGAATCTTCTACTCTAAAATGCAGACGGTTCGGTGGACTTCAGAAAAGTCTATTAGAAAATAGGTTCTCGGAATCTTTTATTCTAACAAGCAGAAAGTTCGGTGGACTTCAGAGAAGTCTGTTAGAAACTCTTTTACTCTAACAGGCAGAAGGTCCGGTTGAATTTCAGAGAAGTCTTAGAAATTAGGCCCTCTGAATCTTCTACTCAAACAGGCAAATGGTTTGGAGGACTTCAGAGAAGACTGTTAGAAACTAGGCCCTCTGAATCTTCTACTTGAGCAGGCAGACGGTTCGGTTGACTTCAGTGTGTTAGGAACTAGGTCCTTTGAATCTTCTACTCAAACAGGCAAGATGGTTCGGTTGACTTCAGAGAAGTGGGTCAGAAACTAGGCCCTCTCAATCTTTTACTCTAACAGGCAGAAGGTTCCGTTGAATTCAGAGAAGTCTTAGAAACTAGACCCTCTGAATCTTCGACTAAAACAGGCAAGATGGTTCGGTTGACTTCAGAGAAGTGGGTCCGAAACTAGGCCCTCTCAATCTTTTACTCTAACAGGCAGAAGGTTCGGTGGACTTCAGAGAAGTCTTAGAAACTAGGCCCTCTGGATCTTTTACTCTAACAAGCAGAAGGTTTGGTGGACTTCAGAAACGTCTATTCGAAACGAGCTTGATGAAATGTGAGCCTGCTTAATCCATTGTTTCTAATATATTTGAAAAAGTCTGTTCATCTCAGACTGTGACGTTTTCAAAATTTGATAGGCTTAGAATTTCCAAATAAACTTCAACGCATCCTTAAAGCTTGCAAATCTCAACTAAGAATATTCAATTCAATATGTTTTCTTTATGGTTATTAGTCATTTACTTATTCATAATATCATTGTATTTACAGGACTACCAGAACCAATGACATTAGAAATGGTTCCTTTCGACATAACGTTACAATTTCTACCAGCCTTCAGCAACCTAATGGCTGTAGTCGTCAAAGCGAGAAGCAATGTAATCAGTGCGGTAAAAGATCTTCGATTCACAGTGGCTGCGTTTCCTGTAAGTCTCCATACCTATTAAATTTATATTTACTGATAGTCTTTGGCCATTTCAAATTCCAATAGAGTGTTTGACTGTGGCATCCTAGTAAATCTTTACCGTATTACCTTTAATTAGTGCCCTGGGTGCTTATTTAAAATTTTTCTCAATGAGGAGCAATTGTTTGAAATGCTATGAATGAACTAATCTTCTGTTGAAACCTAGCAGAAGATGTCTCTTGATTCCTCCTATAAGGATCTTGTGCAAACGCTGGCAAAGGGAAGTTTCAGACCATAGTCAATAGATAAATTTCTATTGACTATGTTCAGACTAACCTTATAGACAACTCAATCAATTAGGGTGGTATGTGAGCGCGTGTTTGAGGAAATAAGGTATTGCAAGTTCTCAGTTTGATCTTCATTTTCTGCAGAAGGAGAAGATTATTCTGATATGTCAAAATCTGTCGAATACGCTTAATATTGGCTTAGACTTGGCCGACCAAAAATACATTGCAATAGGAAATCACTTTATTTCTGAGACATGTTCTAAACTTCTTGAAATAGAGCTACAATGCAATGATTTTCTAGATCATAAAGTTGTCTGACTAATTTCAACATGACCATATTTAAACTTTCAAAATTAGGTAATAATTGAATCGAACCATTGGGGCTACCTAATTTGCATAAAACAATACTAGCAATAGAGTTATTATGTACTTTGTTTGTTTATATTTTAGCCACTATACGTAGAAGCAGATGTGAAAGCTATTGAATTGAATCCTGGTGACGAGGACGTTGAAATTGGGGATTTTCGAGTGTATTGCTTGCAAAAACTCTATGTAAGTCTGTGTGTACATTTCTTATGTATGTCATTACAATAGACTAACTAATTACACTGTTCTGTCAAATTGGCTTCCAGCAGCTGTTAAGGCCTACTGAAAACGATTTCCTACTTAATGGTGCGACAGTGCCTACTTGATATCTCAGTAAATTTTTAACGATCAATGCTTGCAACGTCAGTCGCTGTCAACGAAAAAATCAATACAATGTCGAAATTCTTGAACAAAATTTTTCTAATCATTAAATCTTGTACTTTTTGAAACAAAGACATGCTTTAATTCAAGTCAGAATGCTCCAAAATTGATCTCCGTGTTATGGAGTTTGATTCTCATGCAAAGCTTGCATTTGGCAGTTCATATAACTAAGAGGCATGTTACTGCCAAGCAGTCAGCTATAGAGTTGAATGCAAGTATAGCCAGTACACTCTGAAAGGACCCAGACAAATGTTCTTTTTTCGGGAATTCAGTGAACAGTGGACAATTTGCATAGAATTTGTTGTCCAAGGGGCCAGTAATGTACTCAAGTTTTCCTAGAAAATCGTTATATGAGTGGTTTCGTTACACTAAGATTCAATTGTGTTACACAGGACCGTATACTTTCTGCTGGCTCAAATTTTTGTGTATCTAATTTCTTCTTTGTTATTTTGCAGAATGAAAATCTGTTCTTGTCATTCGAATTTTAACCGCCGATGAGAGCATAATAAAGAAAGTTGACTTTGGAACTCCATTGATTTCTGGAATCACAAGTAAGTTCCATGATTGGATAAGAGAACGAAAATATGTCTCTCCATCGGTTGGACAATCTTCATGGCTCTAATGAAAGCTTCTAAGATTACTGATGCATGTCACAATTGGCTGTCCACATAGACCTGCAAACAGTGACACAGTGTTGTGTCGTATGTTGCATTGAATTGCAAACTGTGTTGCATTACGTTGCCTCACGTTGCGGACTGTGTTTCATTACTTTACAAACAGATATGCATTGCATTTCTTTACATCATAATGTAAGCTTTGTTGCATTGTTGAATGTATTCTGTGTAGTTTGAAAGTTGCAAACTGTGTTGCTTTGTGCCTGGTACAAAGATGCATCGTTTTTCATCTTAATGCAATGCTACCTTCAATTATGTTTCATATTGTGTTGTATTCTTTGTAACGTTAAGTTGCGTACTGAGTAACATTGCATTGTATTAATTTGCAAACTGTGAGCATTGTTACATTTCGTTGTGAACTGTCTTGCAGTATGTTTTATAACAGATGCAATACATTCCTTGATATAAGATTGCATATCATGTTGCAACTATGTTGTATAATATATTGTATGCATTGTTGCATGATCTAATGGATCATACATATGGGCTATATCTTTTATGCCGTGTTGCGTACATTGCATGAAAATGTATCTCTTGTTCATACAGATATCCTTGCTTGCAGCTTGGTAGAGTTAATTATTTCTATATCTAAGAAACTTAAAGAATCAATACTGTGTGTTAAAGTTTTTCAATTAAGTTACGCATGATTAATTCGGAAATAGACTTTTGAACTGAATTGGGCGTTATTTGCCCAGTTTTATCAGAAATATCGTTAATATATTGAATAAATAAACGCTAAGGTCGTTTGTTTTCAATATTAAATAAGAAATAATCAATACTACTGGATTAGAAATTATCAATATGCTTGGCTATGGACAATTGACTGACATGAAATAAAAATTTCAAAAGATATAGTTGTACTGTGAATTGTATAAGATTCAGTAAGATGCGTTTGAATTTTCGTTATGTTTCAGTAGCTCCAATGCTTATATTGGCAATTTATGATCAATAGGTGTTATTTTTAATATTTTTTCCCTTTTATTCGAGGTTTCTGAATATATCAGACCATTACCCGATCAGTATTGACTTTAAATCATGATCTAACTTGTATAATATTAATTTTTGTATAAAGAGATCGTGATCAATTCCACCTTACTTTGTTCTTTTCATGCAACTCCTTGGCTTTGCATCTTTCACTTTCTTCTCGGCCGAGCATTGTGAGAAATTTTAAAGACCGTCAGTTAGAGCAAATTTTGGCTAGTTTTTCTTAGCGTAACCTTGCGTTTTTGAAATGTATTTGCCGGCCAAAACTGGCAATTTTCCTCGGTTTTATAGGATTGCATTAGTGGATCTATAGGATGCTTCAAAGCAGCTTTAGAGCTTTCATTATGGCCATTGAAGATCTTTGTCCCAATTAATAAGCTACTTTAGAGAACCTTCTTTGCCTTATTTTTTGGTACTTTTCTTTCCTGTTTACTAATAACTTTTTGGGGCAATTTTTTTTAAATTCTCCCTAATAAAAGTCGTTTTCTACTTGATGGACGCTTACGTCCTGCCATTTTCACCTAACTTTGCGCTTAATATTTTCACAAAAAATTAGCCACTTTATTGTCCCATATTCAGGCATTTGGCCTTACTATATATACACTTACCACTTTTTGGTCAGGATATTATTTTTTGGCTCTTTTCAAACTTACCGCACTATACACTTATTTGACCAAACATTAGTTACTTTATTGGCACTCCTTTCAGACTTTTTGCCATAATATACACTTGTCACTTGGACCAAAAACTAGATACTTTCTTTGCACTTTTTTCAGGCTTTTTGCCGTACTTAATATTATTTGGACCAAAATTTAGGCACTTTATTGTCACATTTTAGACAATTTGCCAAACTATATACTTATTATTTGGTCCAAAAATTAGGCACATTCTTTGCACCCTTTTTAAGACATTTTGCCGTTTTATACGCTTATTATTTGGACAGATAATTAGGCACCATTCAGGCAGTTGCTAGACAATTATTATTTCCACCAAAAATTATAGGCACTTGATAGGCCGATTTCGAGGGATTTTTCTTACTCCAATCTTTTGCTCCCAGATCCTTTATTTTTGCTGTGGGGAACCCATAAATATGGTTTACTCAGCCCCTCAGAGGTTATTTTTATTTGAGGTATTATCGAAACCTTCGATTTCGAGCGATTTTTGGCCATTTTGGCTAAGTATAGCCTTGCTTATTTGGAAAAAAAATTAGGCAATTGTTATCATTCTTTTCAGGCATTTTGCCGTAATGGACACTTATTATTTGGTTATTTGGTGTAATTTGGTCCAAAAATTGGGCATTTTATTGCCACACGTTTTAGTAATTTTGTCGTACTACACACTTATTATCTGTAACAAAAATTAGGCTCTTTATTGGCACTCCTTTTATTCATGTTTCCATACTATAGACCATTTCGTTGGACCATGAATTAGTCTCTTTATTGGCAATTTTTCAGGCCTTTTTCTGTTTTATTAACTTATTATTTGGACCACACATTAGTTACTTTATTGGCACTCTTGTCATGCCTTTTGCTGTATTATTAACGTATTCTTTCGACCACAAATTAGTCATTTCATTGGCACTCTTTGCAGGCCTTTTGCTGTATTACTAACTTATTATTTGGACCACGAATTAGTCACTTTATTGGCACTCTTTTCAGGGCTTTTTGTCTATTATTAACTTATTATTTGGACCACGAATTAGTCACTTTATTGGCACTCTTTTCAGGCCTTCTTGTGTATTATAACTCATTATTCAGACCACGTTTTAGTGTCTTTATTGGCACTCTTTTCAGGCCTTTTGCTGTATTATTAACGTATTTTTTAGACGACAAAGTAGTCACGTTATTGGCACTCTTTTCAGGGCTTTTGCTGTATAATTAACTTATAATGTGGACCACGAATTAGTCACTTTATTAGCACTCTTTTCAGGCCTTTTGCTGTATTATTAACTTATTATTTGGAACACGATTTATTCACTCAATTGGCACTCTTTCAGGCCTTTTGCTGTATTAATTACATATTATTTGGACCATGATTTAGTCACCTTATTGGCACTCTTTTCAGGGCTTTTGCTGTATTATTAACTTATAATTTGGACCACGAATTAGGCACTTTATTGGCACTCTTTTCAGGCCTTTTACTGTATTTTTAATTTATTATCTGGACCACGAAGTAGGCACTTTATTGGCACTTTTTTCAGGGCTTTTGCTGTATTATTAACTAATTATTAGGACCACGAAGAAGGCACTTTATTGGCACTCTTTTCAGGCCTTTTACTGTATTATTAATTCATTATCTGGACCACGAACTAGGCACTTTATTGGCACTCTTTTCAGGCCTTTTGCTGCATTATTAACTTATTATTTGGACCACGAGGTAGGCACTTTAATGGTACTCTTTTCGGGCATTTTTGCTGTATTATTAACTTATTATTTGGACCACGAAATAGGCACTTTATTGCCACTCTTTTTAGGACTTTTGCTGTATTATTAACTTATTATTTGGACCATGAAGTAGGCACTTTATTGGCACTCTTTTCAGGCCTTTTGCTGTATTTTTAACTTATTGATTGGACCACGAAGTAGGCACTTTATTGGCACTCTTTTCAGGCCTTTTTCTGTATTATTGACTTATTATTTGGACCATGAAGTAGGCACTTTATTGGCACTCTTTTCAGGCCTTTTTGCTGTATTATTAACTTATTATTTGGACCACGAAGTAGGCACTTTATTGGCACTCTTTTCAGGCCTTTTTGCTGTATTATTAACTTATTATTTGGACCACGAAGTAGGCACTTTATTGGCACTCTTCAGGCCTTTTTGCTGTATTATTAACATATTATTTGGACCACGAAGTAGGCACTTTATTGGCACTCTTTTCAGGCCTTTTGCTGTAGTATTTCCTTATTAGTTGGACCACGAATTTGTCACTTTATTGGCACTCTTTTCAGGCCTTTTTGCTGTATCATTAACTAATTATTTGGACCATGAATTAGTCACTTTATTGGCACTCTTTTCAGGCCTCTTGCTGTAGTATTACCTTGTTATTTGGACCACGAATTTGTCACTTTAATGGCACTCTTTTCAAGCCTTTTTGCTGTATTAATAACTTATTATTTGGACCCCGAAGTGGGCACTTTATTGGCAATCTTTTCAGGCTTTTTGCTGTAGTATTACCTTATTATTTGGACCACGAAGTAGGCACTTTATTGGCACTCTTTTCAGGTCTTTTTGCTGTATTAATAACTTATTATTTGGACCATGAATTAGTCACTTTATTGGCACTCTATTCGGGCATTTTTGCTGTATTATTAACTTATTATTTGGACCACGAAGTAGGCACTTCATTGGCACTCCTTTCAGGCCTTTTGCTGTATTATTAACTAATTATTTGAACCACGAGGTAGGCACTTTAGTGGTACTCTTTTCAGGCCTTTTGCTGTATTATTAACGTATTTTTTAGACGACAAAGTAGTCACGTTATTGGCACTCTTTTCAGGGCTTTTGCTGTATAATTAACTTATAATGTGGACCACGAATTAGTCACTTTATTAGCACTCTTTTCAGGCCTTTTGCTGTATTATTAACTTATTATTTGGAACACGATTTATTCACTCAATTGGCACTCTTTCAGGCCTTTTGCTGTATTATTAACTTATTATTTGGACCACGAAGTAGGCACTTTATTGGCACTCTTTTCAGGCCTTTTTGCTGTATTATTAACTTATTATTTGGACCACCAAGGAGGCACTTTATTGGCACTCTTCAGGCCTTTTTGCTGTATTATTAACATATTATTTGGACCACGAAGTAGGCACTTTATTGGCACTCTTTTCAGGCCTTTTGCTGTAGTATTTCCTTATTAGTTGGACCACGAATTTGTCACTTTATTGGCACTCTTTTCAGGCCTTTTTGCTGTATCATTGACTAATTATTTGGACCATGAATTAGTCACTTTATTGGCACTCTTTTCAGGCCTCTTGCTGTAGTATTACCTTGTTATTTGGACCACGAATTTGTCACTTTAATGGCACTCTTTTCAAGCTTTTTGCTGTATTAATAACTTATTATTTGGACCCCGAAGTGGGCACTTTATTGGCACTCTTTTCAGGCTTTTTGCTGTAGTATTACCTTATTATTTGGACCACGAAGTAGGCACTTTATTGGCACTCTTTTCAGGCCTTTTGCTGTATTAATAACTTATTATTTGGACCACGAAGTAGGCACTTTAGTGCCACATTTTTCGGGCATTTTTGCTGTATTATTAACCTATTATTTGGACAACGAAGTAGGCACTTTATTGGCACTCTTTTCGGGCCTTTTTCTGTATTATTAACTTATTATTTGGACCATGAAGTATGCACTTTATTGGCACTCTTTTCAGGCCTTTTTGCTGTATTATTAACTTATTATTTGGACCACGAAGTAGGCACTTTATTGGCACTCTTTTCAGGCCTTTTGCTGTAGTATTACCTTATTAGTTGGACCATGAATTAGTCACTTTATTGGCACTCTTTTCAGGCCTTTTGCTGTAGTATTACCTTGTTATTTGGACCACGAATTTGTCACTTTAATGGCACTCTTTTCAAGCCTTTTTGCTGTATTAATAACGTATTATTTAGACCACGAAGTGGGCACTTTATTGGCACTCTTTTCAGGCTTTTTGCTGTAGTATTATCTTATTATTTGGACCACGAAGTAGGCCCTTTATTGGCACTCTTTTCAGGCCTTTTTGCTGTATTAATAACTTATTATTTGGACCACGAAGTAGGCACTTTATTGCCACTTTTTTCGGGCATTTTTGCTGTATTAATAACTTATTATTTGGACAACGAAGTAGGCACTTTATTGGCACTCGTTTCGGGCCTCTTTCTGTATTATTAACTTATTATTTGGACCATGAAGTAGGCACTTTATTGGCACTCTTTTCAGGCCTTTTGCTGTATTATTAACTTATTATTTGGACCACGAAGTAGGCACTTTATTGGCACTCTTTTCAGGCCTTTTGCTGTATTATTAACTTATTATTTGGACCACGAAGTAGGCACTTTATTGGCACTCTTTTCAGGCCTTTTGCTGTATTATTAACTTATTATTTGGACCACCAAGGAGGCACTTTATTGGCACTCTTCAGGCCTTTTTGCTGTATTATTAACTTATTATTTGGACCACGAAGTAGGCACTTTATTGGCACTCTTTTCAGGCCTTTTGCTGTATTATTAACTTATTATTTGGACCACGAAGTAGGCACTTTATTGGCACTCTTTTCAGGCCTTTTGATGTAGTATTACCTTATTAGTTGGACCACGAATTTGTCACTTTATTGGCACTCTTTTCAGGCCCTTTTGCTGTATCATTAACTAATTATTTGGACCACGAATTTGTCACTTTAATGGCACTCTTTTCAAGCCTTTTTTCTGTATTAATAACTTATTATTTAGACCACGAAGTGGGCACTTTATTGGCACTCTTTTCAGGCTTTTTGCTGTAGTATTACCTTATTATTTGGACCACGAAGTAGGCACTTTATTGGCACTCTTTTCAGGCCTTTTTGCAGTATTAATAGCTTATTATTTGGACCACGAAGTAGGCACTTTATTGCCACTTTTTTCGGGCATTTTTGCTGTATTAATAACTTATTATTTGGACAACGAAGTAGGCACTTTATTGGCTCTCTTTTCGGGCCTTTTTCTGTATTATTAACTTATTATTTGGACCATGAAGTAGGCACTTTATTGGCACTCTTTTCAGGCCTTTTGCTGTATTATTAACTTATTATTTTGACCACGAAGTAGGCACTTTATTGGCACTCTTTTCAGGCCTTTTTGCTGTATTATTAACTTATTATTTGGACCACGAAGTAGACACTTTATTGGCACTCTTTTCAGGCCTTTTTGCTGTATTATTAACTTATTATTTGGACCACGAAGTAGGCACTTTATTGGCACTCTTTTCAGGCCTTTTTGCTGTATTATTAACTTATTATTTGGACCACGAAGTAGGCACTTTATTGGCACTCTTCTCAGGCCTTTTTGCTGTATTATTAACTTATTATTTGGACCACGAAGTAGGCACTTTATTGGCACCCTTTTCAGGCCTTTTGCTGTATTGTTACCTTATTAATTGGACCACGAATTTTTCACTTTATTGGCACTCTTTTCAGGCTTTTTTGCTGTATCATTAACTCATTCTTTGGATCTTGAAGTAGGCACTTTATTGGCACTATTTTTGGGCATTTTTGCTGTATTATTAACTTATTATTTGGACCACGAAGTAGGCCCTTTATTGGCACTCTTTTCAGGCCTTTTTGCTGTATTATTAACTTATTATTTGGACCAAGAAGTACGCACTTTATTGGCACTCTTTTCAGGCTTTTTTGCTGTATTATTAACTTATTATTTGGACCACGAAGTAGGCACTTTATTGGCACTCTTTTCAGGCCTTTTTGCTGTATTATTAACTTATTATTTGGACCACGAAGTAGGCACTTTATTGGCACTCTTTTCAGGCCTTTTTGCTGTATTAGTAACTTATTATTTGGACCACGAAGTAGGCACTTTATTGGCACTCTTTTCAGGCCCTTTTGCTGTATTATTAACTTATTATTTGGACCACCAAGGAGGCACTTTATTGGCACTCTTCAGGCCTTTTGCTGTAGTATTACCTTGTTATTTGGACCACGAATTTGTCACTTTAATGGCACTCTTTTCAAGCCTTTTTGCTGTATTAATAACGTATTATTTAGACCACGAAGTGGGCACTTTATTGGCACTCTTTTCAGGCTTTTTGCTGTAGTATTATCTTATTATTTGGACCACGAAGTAGGCACTTTATTGGCACTCTTTTCAGGCCTTTTTGCTGTATTAATAACTTATTATTTGGACCACGAAGTAGGCACTTTATTGGCACTCTTTTCAGGCCTTTTTGCTGTATTATTAACTTATTATTTGGACCACGAAGTAGGCACTTTATTGGCACTCTTTTCAGGCCTTTTGCTGTATTGTTACCTTATTAATTGGACCACGAATTTTTCACTTTATTGGCACTCTTTTCAGGCTTTTTTGCTGTATCATTAACTCATTCTTTGGATCTTGAAGTAGGCACTTTATTGGCACTTTTTTTGGGCATTTTTGCTGTATTATTAACTTATTATTTGGACCACCAAGGAGGCACTTTATTGGCACTCTTCAGGCCTTTTGCTGTAGTATTACCTTGTTATTTGGACCACGAATTTGTCACTTTAATGGCACTCTTTTCAAGCCTTTTTGCTGTATTATTAACGTATTATTTGGACCACGAATTAGTCACTTTATTGGCACTCTTTTCAGGCTTTTTGCTGTAGTATTATCTTATTATTTGGACCACGAAGTAGGCACTTTATTGGCACTCTTTTCAGGCCTTTTTGCTGTATTAATAACTTATTATTTGGACCACGAAGTAGGCACTTTATTGCCACTTTTTTCGGGCATTTTTGCTGTATTAATAACTTATTATTTGGACCACGAAGTAGGCACTTTATTGGCACTCTTTTCAGGCCTTTTGCTGTATTGTTACCTTATTAATTGGACCACGAATTTTTCACTTTATTGGCACTCTTTTCAGGCTTTTTTGCTGTATCATTAACTCATTCTTTGGATCTTGAAGTAGGCACTTTATTGGCACTTTTTTTGGGCATTTTTGCTGTATTATTAACTTATTATTTGGACCACGAATTTTTCACTTTATTGCACTCTTTTCAGGCTTTTTTGCTGTATCATTAACTCATTCTTTGGATCTTGAAGTAGGCACTTTATTGGCACTATTTTTGGGCATTTTTGCTGTATTATTAACTTATTATTTGGACCACGAAGTAGGCCCTTTATTGGCACTCTTTTCAGGCCTTTTTGCTGTATTATTAACTTATTATTTGGACCAAGAAGTAGGCACTTTATTGGCACTCTTTTCAGGCCTTTTTGCTGTATTATTAACTTATTATTTGGACCACGAAGTAGACACTTTATTGGCACTCTTTTCAGGCCTTTTTGCTGTATTATTAACTTATTATTTGGACCACGAAGTAGGCACTTTATTGGCACTCTTTTCAGGCCTTTTTGCTGTATTATTAACTTATTATTTGGACCACGAAGTAGGCACTTTATTGGCACTCTTTTCAGGCCTTTTGCTGTATTATTAACTTATTATTTGGACCACGAAGTAGGCACTTTATTGGCACCCTTTTCAGGCCTTTTGCTGTATTGTTACCTTATTAATTGGACCACGAATTTTTCACTTTATTGGCACTCTTTTCAGGCTTTTTTGCTGTATCATTAACTCATTCTTTGGATCTTGAAGTAGGCACTTTATTGGCACTATTTTTGGGCATTTTTGCTGTATTATTAACTTATAATTTGGACCACGAATTAGGCACTTTATTGGCACTCTTTTCAGGCCTTTTACTGTATTTTTAATTTATTATCTGGACCACGAAGTAGGCACTTTATTGGCACTTTTTTCAGGGCTTTTGCTGTATTATTAACTAATTATTAGGACCACGAAGTAGGCACTTTATTGGCACTCTTTTCAGGCCTTTTACTGTATTATTAATTCATTATCTGGACCACGAACTAGGCACTTTATTGGCACTCTTTTCAGGCCTTTTGCTGCATTATTAACTTATCATTTGGACCACGAAGTAGGCACTTTATTGGCACTCTTTTCAGGCCTTTTTGCTGTATTATTAACTTATTATTTGGACCACTCACTTTGGACCCCCGCCTTGGAATGTTTGTTTATGAACGTGGTAATTCTAAATAACAAATCATTTAGATAAGAGGGCACGATCACTGCTAAAAAAGTATGAGGCAAACTTTTTTAAGTGGTGTCTCATGTTGCCTTTAGTGTAAAAGAAAGCTCCACTGTTATACGAAGTGAAGTGAATGAGATTTTCATAGTATGCACGGAAAATTAGTATGGTTTGAGTGGGGTAGTGTGAGTGACAGTATACCAATTGCTTACTTAGTCTTTTCGATGCTCTTGTATTATCTTTGCTTGTATGCAAGGGCAAGTAAACTTTATTCTTTCAAGCTCCTTAGTCCCTCGTCCTCAGTTGTACTTCAGTTCAGAAGCTCTCCCTATGGGGAACATGGCTTCTTGATGAAGGGGGATGTGCGGCCAGATTTTTCGAACACACACACACTTATAAAGTAGACATATGCCAAAAAGACTCTAAATGATGATAAAAAAAGCGGGGGATGAGACTAATAAGACTTTGTAGACCTCATTTTATTATAGCTTGAAATGTTACTGCGAATATCTGCGACGTGATTTTAACATTGATTTTCCTATTCTTCGGTCCCATTCCTCGATACTGGAGTCATAGATCCATGTTTTGTGAGCATCGCAGGGGGTTGAAACAACTTGTTAACCTCCCGTGCTGTGTACTTCCTTGTCGAAAATGTAAATACTCAAACCCAAAATGTTTTTTCAGCGACATTCGTGCAATTGGAAATTGTGAATTTAAATGAAATGTCGTGGGATTAAAGGAAACGGAAATGTCTCGATAAGTTACAAAACAAAATATTGTAAGATAACTTGGAATCAATTTTCAAAGTAAACTTTAGACCTTAGACCTTTGTATGCGATACATTCAAGACATTCGGCTGACCTTAACGAAAAAATACTGTACAAATCTTGTTCCAATCACGGGATTTTCATTAATTTCGAATGCTTTATTCCGTCACTTGGATTTTACTGGAGGAAATAAATCAGGACAACATTTATACGAAATAGAATGATATTTAGTGTTAACGGGAAGAAAATTATAGGAAAGAAATGATTTTAGTCTTCATGACTTCCTTCGTACAGAATATTTTGACAATAAAATCAAAGAAATAAATAAAAATAGAAATCAACCATACTCTCTTGAGGGGAATCGATCCCCTGACCTCGTTGTTTCCAAACAGATTGGCAAACACGCCGCGCTAGTCCAAGTGTCGAGGTGTCAAGAAAAAGGGATTAATCCTGCGGCGAACACCTCATTCTTTTGTTATTGGTGGCACCAGACTGCCCAGATCAAAGAAGGGTTAGCCCCAATTACCCCAGAAACGATAGCAGAAATGGGAAAATCAAGGTGCCATAGCAAAACTACCCCACTGGCGGCAGGGGAAGGTGCAAGAGCGAGCACTGGATATTGAAAACCCTAGGAGGTTGGTCTCCCACAAAATCGGTCTCCATGACTACTCCCGCTTTAGTATATAAGATTATTTGGACCACGAAGTAGGCACTTTATTGGCACTCTTTTCAGGCCTTTTGCTGTAGTATTTCCTTATTAGTTGGACCACGAATTTGTCACTTTATTGGCACTCTTTTCAGGCCTTTTGCTGTAGTATTAACTTATTATTTGGACCATGAATTAGTCACTTTATTGGCACTCTTTTCAGGCCTTTTGCTGTAGTATTACCTTGTTATTTGGACCACGAATTTGTCACTTTATTGGCACTCTTTTCAGGCCTTTTGCTGTATTAATAACTTATTATTTGGACCACGAAGTGGGCACTTTATTGGCAATCTTTTCAGGCTTTTTGCTGTAGTATTACCTTATTATTTGGACCACGAAGTAGGCACTTTATTGGCACTCTTTTCAGGCCTTTTGCTGTATTAATAACTTATTATTTGGACCATGAATTAGTCACTTTATTGGCACTCTATTCGGGCATTTTTGCTGTATTATTAACTTATTATTTGGACCACAAAGTAGGCACTTTATTGGCACTCTTTTCAGGCCTTTTGCTGTATTATTAACTAATTATTTGGACCACGAGGTAGGCACTTTATTGGCACTCTTTTCAGGCCTTTTCTGTATTATTAACTTATTTTTGGACCACAAAGTAGTCACTTTATAGGCACTCTTTTCAGGGCTTTTGCTGTATAATTAACTTATCATTTGGACCACGAATTAGTCGCTTTATGGCACTCTTTTCAGGGCTTTTTGTGTATTATTAGCTCATTATTTGGACCACGAATTAATCACTTTATTGGCACTCTTTTCAGGCCTTTTGCTTTATTACTAACTTATTATTTGGACCATGATTTAGTCACCTTTATTGGCACTCTTTTCAGGGCCTTTTTCTGTATTATTAACTTATAATTTGGACCACGAATTAGGCACTTTATTGGCACTCTTTTCAGGCCTTTTACTGTATTATTAACTTATTATCTGGACCACGAATTAGGCACTTTATTGGCACTCTTTTCAGGCCTTTTTCTGTATTATTAACTTATTATTTGGACCACGAAGTAGGCACTTTATTGGCACTCTTTTCAGGCCTTTTACTGTATTATTAATTCATTATCTGGACCACGAACTAGGCACTTTATTGGCACTCTTTTCAGGCCTTTTGCTGCATTATTAACTTATTATTTGGACCACGAAGTAGGCACTTTATTGGCACTCTATTCGGGCACTTTTGCTGTATTATTAACTTATTATTTGGACCACGAAGTAGGCACTTTATTGGCACTCCTTTCAGGCCTTTTGCTGTATTATTAACTAATTATTTGAACCACGAGGTAGGCACTTTAGTGGTACTCTTTTCGCTTTTTTGCTGTATTATTAACTTATTATTTGGACCACGAAATAGGCACTTTATTGCCACTCCTTTTAGGGCTTTTGCTGTATTATTAACTTATTATTTGGACCTGGAAGTAAGCACTTTATTGGCACTCTTTTCAGGCCTTTTGCTGTAGTATTAACTTATTGTTTGGACCACGAATTAGGCACTTTATTGGCACTCTTTTCAGGCCTTTTTCTGTAGTATTAACTTATTATTTGGACCACGAACGTAGGCACTTTATTGGCACTCTTTTCAGGCCTTTTTGCTGTATTATTAACTTATTATTTGGACCACGAAGTAGGCACTTTATTGGCACTCTTTTCAGGCCTTTTGCTGTAGTATTAACTTATTAGTTGGACCACGAATTTGTCACTTTATTGGCACTCTTTTCAGGCCTTTTTGCTGTAGTATTAACTAATTATTTGGACCATGAATTAGTCACTTTATTGGCACTCTTTTCAGGCCTCTTGCTGTAGTATTACCTTGTTATTTGGACCACGAATTTGTCACTTTAATGGCACTCTTTTCAAGCCTTTTTGCTGTAGTATTACCTTATTATTTGGACCACGAAGTAGGCACTTTATTGGCACTCTTTTCAGGCCTTTTTGCTGTATTAATAACTCATTATTTGGACCATGAATTAGTCACTTTATTGGCACTCTATTCGGGCATTTTTGCTGTATTATTAACTTATTATTTGGACAACGAAGTAGGCACTTTATTGGCACTCTTTTCGGGCCTTTTTCTGTATTATTAACTTATTATTTGGACCATGAAGTAGGCACTTTATTGGCACTCTTTTCAGGCCTTTTGCTGTATCATTAACTTATTATTTGGACCACGAAGTAGGCACTTTATTGGCACTCTTTTCAGGCCTTTTTGCTGTATTATTAACTTATTATTTGGACCACCAAGGAGGCACTTTATAGGCACTCTTCAGGTCTTTTTGCTGTATTATTAACTTATTATTTGGACCTGGAAGTAAGCACTTTATTGGCACTCTTTTCAGGCCTTTTGCTGTATTTTTAACTTATTCATTGGACCAGGAAGTAGGCACTTTATTGGTACTCTTTTCAGGCCTTTTTCTGTAATATTGACTTATTATTTGGACCATGACGTAGGCACTTTATTGGCACTCTTCAGGCCTTTTTGCTGTATTATTAACATATTATTTGGACCACGAAGTAGGCACTTTATTGGCACTCTTTTCAGGCCTTTTGCTGTAGTATTTCCTTATTATTTGGACCACGAATTTGTCACTTTATTGGCACTCTTTTTAGGCCTTTTTGCTGTAGTATTAACTAATTATTTTGACCACAAATTAATCATTTTATTGGCACTCTTTTCGGGCCTTTTACTGTAGTATTAACTTACTATTTGGACCACGAATTAGTCACTTTATTGGCACTCTTTTCAGGCCTTTTTCTGTAGTATTAACTTATTATTTGGACCACGAAGTAGGCACTTTATTGGCACTCTTTTCAGGCCTTTTGCTGTATTATTAACTCATTATTTGGACCACGAATTAGTCACTTTATTGGCACTCTTTTCAGGCCTTTTTGCTGTATTATTAACTTATTATTTGGACCACGAAGTAGGCACTTTATTGGCACTCTTTTCGGGCCTTTTCTGTATTATTAACTTATTATTTGGACCACGAAGTAGGCACTTTATTGGCACTCTTTTCAGGCCTTTTGCTGTATCATTAACTTATTATTTGGACCACGAAGTAGGCACTTTATTGGCACTCTTTTCAGGCCTTTTTGCTGTATTATTAACTTATTATTTGGACCACGAAGTAGGCACTTTATTGGCACTCTTTTCAGGCCTTTTGCTGTATTATTAACTTATTATTTGGACCACGAATTAGGCACTTTATTGGCACTCTTATTCAGGTAGGCACTTTTTGGCACTCTGTATTATTAACTTATTATTTGGACCACTTATTATTTGGAAGTAGGCACTTTATTGGCACTCTTTTCAGGCCTTTTGCTGTATTATTAACTTATTATTTGGACCACGAAGTAAGCACTTTATTGGCACTCTTTTCAGGCCTTTTGCTGTATTATTAACTTATTGATTTGGACCACGAAGTAGGCACTTTATTGGCACTCTTTTCAGGCCTTTTTCTGTAATATTAACTTATTATTTGGACCATGAATTAGTCACTTTATTGGCACTCTTTTCAGGCCTTTGGCTGTATTGTTGACTTATTATTTAGACCACGATTTAGTCATTTTATTGGTACTCTTTTCAGGCCTTTTGCTGTATTATTAACTTATTATTTGGACCACGAAGTAGGCACTTTATTGGCATTCTTTTCAGGCCTTTTGCTGTATTATTAACTTATTATTTGGACCACGAAGTAGGCACTTTATTGGCACTCTTTTCAGGCCTTTTGCTGTAGTATTACCTTATTAGTTGGACCACGAATTTGTCACTTTATTGGCACTCTTTTCAGGCCCTTTTGCTGTATCATTAACTAATTATTTGGACCATGAATTAGTCACTTTATTGGCACTCTTTTCAGGCCTTTTGCTGTAGTATTACCTTGTTATTTGGACCACGAATTTGTCACTTTAATGGCACTCTTTTCAAGCCTTTTTGCTGTAGTATTACCTTATTATTTGGACCACGAAGTAGGCACTTTATTGGCACTCTTTTCAGGCCTTTTGCTGTATTATTAACTTATTATTTGGACCATGAATTAGTCACTTTATTGGCACTCTTTTCAGGCCTTTTGCTGTATTATTAACTTATTATTTGGACAACGAAGTAGGCACTTTATTGGCACTCTTTTCGGGCCTTTTTCTGTATTATTAACTTATTATTTGGACCACGAATTAGGCACTTTATTGGCACTCTTTTCAGGCCTTTTGCTGTAGTATTAACTTATTATTTGGACCACGAAGTAGGCACTTTATTGGCACTCTTTTCAGGCCTTTTGCTGTATTATTAACTTATTATTTGGACCACGAATTAGGCACTTTATTGGCACTCTTTTCAGGCCTTTTGCTGTATTATTAACTTATTATTTGGACCACGAAGTAGGCACTTTATTGGCACTCTTTTCAGGCCTTTTGCTGTATTATTAACTTATTATTTGGACCACGAAGTAGGCACTTTATTGGCACTCTTTTCAGGCCCTTTTGCTGTATTATTAACTTATTATTTGGACCACGAATTAGGCACTTTATTGGCACTCTTTTCAGGCCTTTTTCTGTATTATTAACTTATTATTTGGACCACGAAGTAGGCACTTTATTGGCACTCTTTTCAGGCCTTTTGCTGTATTATTAACTTATTATTTGGACCACGAAGTAGGCACTTTATTGGCACTCTTTTCAGGCCTTTTTCTGTAGTATTAACTTACTGTTTGGACCACGAATTAGTCACTTTATTGGCACTCTTTTCAGGCCTTTTTCTGCAGTATTAACTTACTTTTTGGACCACGAATTCGTCACTTTATTGGCACTCTTTTCAGGCCTTTTTCTGTAGTATTAACTTATTATGTGGACCACGAAGTAGGCACTTTATTGGCACTCTTTTCAGGCCTTTTGCTGTATTATTAACTTATTATTTGGACCACGAATTAGTCACTTTATTGGCACTCTTTTCAGGCCTTTTTGCTGTATTATTAACTTATTATGTGGACCACGAAGTAGGCCCTTTTATTGGCACTCTTTTCAGGTCCTTTTCTGTATTATTAACTTATTATTTGGACCACGAAGTAGGCACTTTATTGGCACTCTTTTCAGGCCTTTTGCTGTAGTATTAACTTATTATTTGGACCACGAAGTAGGCACTTTATTGGCACTCTTTTCAGGCCTTTTTGCTGTATTATTAACTTATTATTTGGACCACGAATTAGGCACTTTATTGGCACTCTTTTCAGGCCTTTTGCTGTATTATTAACTTATTATTTGGACCACGAAGTAGGCACTTTATTGGCACTCTTTTCAGGCCTTTTTGCTGTATTATTAACTTATTATTTGGACCACGAAGTAGGCACTTTATTGGCACTCTTTTCAGGCCCTTTTGCTGTATTATTAACTTATTATTTGGACCACCAAGGAGGCACTTTATTGGCACTCTTCAGGCCTTTTTGCTGTATTATTAACTTATTATTTGGACCACGAAGTAGGCACTTTATTGGCACTCTTTTCAGGCCTTTTGCTGTATTATTAACTTATTATTTGGACCACGAAGTAGGCACTTTATTGGCACTCTTTTCAGGCCTTTTGCTGTAGTATTACCTTATTAGTTGGACCACGAATTTGTCACTTTATTGGCACTCTTTTCAGGCCCTTTTGCTGTATCATTAACTAATTATTTGGACCATGAATTGGTCACTTTATTGGCACTCTTTTCGGGCATTTTTGCTGTATTATTAACTTATTATTTGGACCACGAAATAGGCACTTTATTGCCACTCTTTTTAGGACTTTTGCTGTATTATTAACCTATTTTTTCGACAACGAAGTAGGCACTTTATTGGCACTCTTTTCAGGCCTTTTGCTGTATTTTTAACTTATTGATTGGACCATGAAGTAGGCACTTTATTGGCACTCTTTTCAGGCCTTTTTGCTGTATTATTAACTTATTATTTGGACCACGAAGTAGGCACTTTATTGGCACTCTTTTCAGGCCTTTTTGCTGTATTATTAACTTATTATTTGGACCACGAATTAGGCACTTTATTGGCACTCTTTTCAGGCCTTTTGCTGTATTATTAACTTATTATTTGGACCACGAAGTAGGCACTTTATTGGCACTCTTTTCAGGCCTTTTGCTGTAGTATTAACTTATTATTTGGACCACGAATTTGTCACTTTATTGGCACTCTTTTCAGGCCTTTTGCTGTAGTATTAACTTACTGTTTGGACCACGAATTAGTCACTTTATTGGCACTCTTTTCAGGCCTTTTGCTGTAGTATTAACTTGTTATTTGGACAACGAATTAGTCACTTTATTGGCATTCTTTTCAGGCCTTTTTGCTGTATTATTATCTTATTATGTCGACCACGAGGTAGGCACTTTATTGGCACTCTTTTCGGTCCTTTTGCTATAGTATTAACGTACTGTTTGGACCACAAATTAGTCACTTTATTGGCACTCTTTTCAGGCCTTTTCGCTGTATTATTAACTTATTATTTGGACCACGAAGTAGGCACTTTATTGGCACTCTTTTCAGGCCATTTTGCTGTATTATTAACCTATTATTTGGACCACGAAGTAGGCACTTTATTGGCACTCTTTTCAGGCCTTTTTCTGTATTATTAACTTATTATTTGGACCACGAATTAGTCACTTTATTGGCACTCTTTTCAGGCCTTTTTCTGTAGTATTAACTTATTATTTGGACCACGAAGTAGGCACTTTATTGGCACTCTTTTCAGGCCTTTTTCTGTAGTATTAACTTACTGTTTGGACCACGAATTAGTCACTTTATTGGCACTCTTTTCAGGCCTTTTTCTGTAGTATTAACTTGCTGTTTGGACCACGAATTAGTCATTTTATTTGCAATCTTTTCAGGCCTTTTGCTGTATTATTAACTTATTATTTGGACCATGAATTAGTCACTTTATTGGCGCTCTTTTCAGGCCTTTTTCTGTAGTATTAACTTACTGTTTGGACCACGAATTAGTCACTTTATTGGCACTCTTTTCAGGCCTTTTTGCTGTATTATTAACTTATTATTTGGACCACGAAGTAGGCACTTTATTGGCACTCTTTTCAGGCCTTTTGCTGTATTATTAACTTATTATTTGGACCACGAAGTAGGCACTTTATTGGCACTCTTTTCGGGCCTTTTTCTGTATTATTAACTTATTATTTGGACCATGAAGTAGGCACTTTATTGGCACTATTTTCAGGCCTTTTGCTGTATTATTAACTTATTATTTGGACCACGAAGTAGGCACTTTATTGGCACTCTTTTCAGGCCTTTTTGCTGTATTATTAACTTATTATTTGGACCACGAAGTAGGCACTTTATTGGCACTCTTTTCAGGCCCTTTTGCTGTATTATTAACTTATTATTTGGACCACGAATTAGGCACTTTATTGGCACTCTTTTCAGGCCTTTATTTTTGCTGTATTATTAACTTATTATTTGGACCACGAATTAGGCACTTTATTGGCACTCTTTTCAGGCCTTTTGCTGTATTATTAACTTATTATGTGGACCACGAAGTAGGCCCTTTTATTGGCACTCTTTTCGGGCCTTTTTCTGTATTATTAACTCATTATTTGGACCACGAAGTAGGCACTTTATTGGCACTCTTTTCAGGCCTTTTTCTGTAGTATTAACTTATTATTTGGACCACGAATTAGTCACTTTATTGGCACTCTTTTCAGGCCTTTTGCTGTAGTATTAACTTAATTATTTGGACCACGAATTTGTCACTTTATTGGCACTCTTTTCAGGCCTTTTTCTGTATTATTAACTTATTATTTGGACCACGAATTAGTCACTTTATTGGCACTCTTTTCAGGCCTTTTTGCTGTAGTATTAACTTATTATTTGGACCACGAAGTAGGCACTTTATTGGCACTCTTTTCAGGCCTTTTGCTGTATTATTAACTTATTATTTGGACCACGAAGTAGGCACTTTATTGGCACTCTTTTCAGGCCTTTTGCTGTATTATTAACTTATTATTTGGACCACGAAGTAGGCACTTTATTTGCACTCTTTTCAGGCCTTTTTTTGTATTATTAACTTCTTATTTGGACCACGAAGTAGGCACTTTATTGGCACTCTTTTTGGGCCTTTTGCTGTATTATTAACTTATTATTTGGACCACGAAGTAGGCACTTTATTGGCACTCTTTTCAGGCCTTTTGCTGTATTATTAACTTATTATTTGGACCACGAAGTAGTCACTTTATTGGCACTCTTTTCAGGCCTTTTGCTGTATTATTAACTTATTATTTGGACCACGAAGTAGGCACTTTATTGGCACTCTTTTCAGGCCTTTTGCTGTATTATTAACTTATTATTTGGACCACGAAGTAGGCACTTTATTGGCACTCTTTTCGGGCCTTTTTCTGTATTATTAACTTATTATTTGGACCATGAAGTAGGCACTTTATTGGCACTCTTTTCAGGCCTTTTGCTGTATTATTAACTTATTATTTGGACCACGAACTTTTCACTTTATTGGCACTCTTTTCAGGCCTTTTTGCTGTAGTATTAACTCATTCTTTGGACCACGAAGTAGGCACTTTATTGGCACTCTTTTCAGGCCTTTTTGCTGTATTATTAACTTATTATTTGGACCACGAAGTAGGCACTTTATTGGCACTCTTTTCAGGCCTTTTGCTGTATTATTAACTTATTATTTGGACCAAGAAGTACGCACTTTATTGGCACTCTTTTCAGGCTTTTTTGCTGTATTATTAACTTATTATTTGGACCACGAAGTAGGCACTTTATTGGCACTCTTTTCAGGCCTTTTTGCTGTATTATTAACTTATTATTTGGACCACGAAGTAGGCACTTTATTGGCACTCTTTTCAGGCCTTTTTGCTGTATTATTAACTTATTATTTGGACCACGAAGTAGGCACTTTATTGGCACTCTTTTCAGGCCTTTTGCTGTATTATTAACTTATTATTTGGACCACGAATTAGGCACTTTATTGGCACTCTTTTCAGGCCTTTTGCTGTAGTATTAACTTGTTATTTGGACCACGAATTTGTCACTTTAATGGCACTCTTTTCAAGCCTTTTTGCTGTAGTATTACCTTATTATTTGGACCACGAAGTAGGCACTTTATTGGCACTCTTTTCAGGCCTTTTTGCTGTAGTATTAACTTATTATTTGGACCACGAAGTAGGCACTTTATTGGCACTCTTTTCAGGCCTTTTTGCTGTATTATTAACTTATTATTTGGACCACGAAGTAGGCACTTTATTGGCACTCTTTTCAGGCCTTTTGCTGTATTATTAACTTATTATTTGGACCACGAAGTAGGCACTTTATTGGCACTCTTTTCAGGCCTTTTTGCTGTATTATTAACTTATTATTTGGACCACGAAGTAGGCACTTTATTGGCACTCTTTTCAGGCCTTTTGCTGTATTGTTACCTTATTAATTGGACCACGAATTTTTCACTTTATTGGCACTCTTTTCAGGCCTTTTGCTGTAGTATTAACTCATTCTTTGGACCACGAAGTAGGCACTTTATTGGCACTCTTTTCAGGCCTTTTGCTATATTTTTACCTTATTAGTTGGACTACGAATTTTTCACTTTATTGGCACTCTTTTCAGGACTTTTTGCTGTATCATCAACTCATTATTTGGACCTTGAAGTAGGCACTTTATTGGCACTCTTTTCAGGCCTTTTTGCTGTATTATTAACTTATTATTTGGACCACGAGGTAGGCACTTTAATGGCACTCTTTTCAGGCCTTTTTGCTGTATTATTAACTTATTATTTGGACCACGAAGTAGGCACTTTATTGGCACTCTTTTCAGGCCTTTTGCTGTATTATTAACTTATTATTTGGACCACGAAGTAGGCACTTTATTGGCACTCTTTTCAGGCCTTTTTGCTGTATTATTAACTTATTATTTGGACCACGAAGTAGGCACTTTATTGGCACTCTTTTCAGGCCTTTTTGCTGTATTATTAACTTATTATTTGGACCACGAAGTAGGCACTTTATTGGCACTCTTTTCAGGCCTTTTTGCTGTATTATTAACTTATTATTTGGACCACGAAGTAGGCACTTTATTGGCACTCTTTTCAGGCCTTTTTCTGTATTATTAACTCATTATTTGGACCACGAGTTAGTCACTTTATTGGCACTCTTTTCAGGCCTTTTGCTGTATTATTAACTTATTATTTGGACCACGAATTAGGCACTTTATTGGCACTCTTTTCAGGCCTTTTGCTGTATTATTAACTTATTAATTGGACCACGAATTTTTCACTTTATTGGCACTCTTTTCAGGCCTTTTGCTGTAGTATTAACTTATTCTTTGGACCACGAAGTAGGCACTTTATTGGCACTCTTTTCAGGCCTTTTGCTGTATTATTAACTTATTATTTGGACCACGAATTAGTCACTTTATTGGCACTCTTTTCAGGCTTTTTGCTGTATTATTAACTTATTCTTTGGACCACGAAGTAGGCACTTTATTGGCACTCTTTTCAGGCCTTTTTGCTGTATTATTAACTTATTATTTGGACCACGAAGTAGGCACTTTATTGGCACTCTTTTCAGGCCTTTTGCTGTATTATTAACTTATTATTTGGACCACGAAGTAGGCACTTTATTGGCACTCTTTTCAGGCCTTTTTGCTGTATTATTAACTTATTATTTGGACCACGAAGTAGGCACTTTATTGGCACTCTTTTCAGGCCTTTTGCTGTATTATTAACTTATTATTTGGACCACGAAGTAGGCACTTTATTGGCACTCTTTTCAGGCCTTTTGCTGTATTATTAACTTATTATTTGGACCACGAAGTAGGCACTTTATTGGCACTCTTTTCAGGCCTTTTTGCTGTATTATTAACTTATTATTTGGACCACGAAGTAGGCACTTTATTGGCACTCTTTTCGGGCCTTTTTCTGTATTATTAACTTATTATTTGGACCATGAAGTATGCACTTTATTGGCACTCTTTTCAGGCCTTTTTGCTGTATTATTAACTTATTATTTGGACCACGAAGTAGGCACTTTATTGGCACTCTTTTCAGGCCTTTTGCTGTAGTATTAACTTATTATTTGGACCACGAATTAGTCACTTTATTGGCACTCTTTTCAGGCCTTTTGCTGTAGTATTAACTTATTATTTGGACCACGAATTTGTCACTTTATTGGCACTCTTTTCAGGCCTTTTGCTGTATTATTAACTTATTATTTGGACCACGAATTAGTCACTTTATTGGCACTCTTTTCAGGCCTTTTTCTGTAGTATTAACTTATTATTTGGACCACGAAGTAGGCACTTTATTGGCACTCTTTTCAGGCCTTTTTGCTGTATTATTAACTTATTATTTGGACCACGAAGTAGGCACTTTATTGGCACTCTTTTCAGGCCTTTTGCTGTATTATTAACTTATTATTTGGACCACGAAGTAGGCACTTTATTGGCACTCTTTTCAGGCCTTTTGCTGTATTATTAACTTATTATTTGGACCACGAAGTAGGCACTTTATTGGCACTCTTTTCAGGCCTTTTGCTGTATTATTAACTTATTATTTGGACCACGAATTAGGCACTTTATTGGCACTCTTTTCAGGCCTTTTGCTGTATTATTAACTTATTATTTGGACCACGAAGTAGGCACTTTATTGGCACTCTTTTCAGGCCTTTTGCTGTATTATTAACTTATTATTTGGACCACGAAGTAGGCACTTTATTGGCACTCTTTTCAGGCCTTTTTGCTGTATTATTAACTTATTATTTGGACCACGAATTAGGCACTTTATTGGCACTCTTTTCAGGCCTTTTGCTGTATTATTAACTTATTATTTGGACCACGAATTAGGCACTTTATTGGCACTCTTTTCAGGCCTTTTGCTGTATTATTAACTTATTATTTGGACCACGAAGTAGGCACTTTATTGGCACTCTTTTCAGGCCTTTTTGCTGTATTATTAACTTATTATTTGGACCACGAAGTAGGCACTTTATTGGCACTCTTTTCAGGCCTTTTGCTGTATTATTAACTTATTATTTGGACCACGAAGTAGGCACTTTATTGGCACTCTTTTCAGGCCTTTTGCTGTAGTATTAACTTATTATTTGGACCACGAATTTGTCACTTTATTGGCACTCTTTTCAGGCCTTTTTGCTGTAGTATTAACTTATTATTTGGACCACGAAGTAGGCACTTTATTGGCACTCTTTTCAGGCCTTTTGCTGTATTATTAACTTATTATTTGGACCACGAATTAGGCACTTTATTGGCACTCTTTTCAGGCCTTTTGCTGTATTATTAACTTATTATGTCGACCACGAAGTGGGAACTTTATTGGCACTCTTTTCAGGCCTTTTTGCTGTATTATTAACTTATTATTTGGACCACGAAGTAGGCACTTTATTGGCACTCTTTTCAGGCCTTTTGCTGTATTATTAACTTATTATTTGGACCACGAATTAGGCACTTTATTGGCACTCTTTTCAGGCCTTTTTGCTGTATTATTAACTTATTATTTGGACCACGAATTAGGCACTTTATTGGCACTCTTTTCAGGCCTTTTTCTGTATTATTAACTCATTATGTGGACCACGAAGTAGGCCCTTTATCGGCACTCTTTTCAGGCCTTTTTCTATAGTATTAACTTACCGTTTGGACCACGAATTAGTCACTTTATTGGCACTCTTTTCAGGCCCTTTTCTGTAGTATTAACTTACTGTTTGGACCACGAATTTGTCACTTTCTTGGCACTCTTTTCAGGCCTTTTTCTGTAGTATTAACTTACTGTTTGGACCACGAATTAGTCACTTTATTGGCACTCTTTTCAGGCCTTTTTCTGTAGTATTAACTTATTATGTGGACCACGAAGTAGGCCCTTTTATTGGCACTCTTTTCAGGCCTTTTGCTGTATTATTAACTTATTATTTGGTCCACGAAGTAGGCCCTTTTATTGGCACTCTTTTCGTGGCTTTTTGTGTATTATTAACTCATTATTTGGACCACGAAGTAGGCACTTTATTGGCACTCTTTTCAGGCCTTTTTCTGTATTATTAACTCATTATTTGGACCACGAAGTAGGCACTTTATTGGCACTCTTTTCAGGCCTTTTGCTGTATTATTAACTTATTATTTGGACCACGAAGTAGGCACTTTATTGGCACTCTTTTCAGGCCTTTTGCTGTATTATTAACTTATTATTTGGACCACGAAGTAGTCACTTTATTGGCACTCTTTTCAGGCCTTTTGCTGTATTATTAACTTATTATTTGGACCACGAAGTAGGCACTTTATTGGCACTCTTTTCAGGCCTTTTGCTGTATTATTAACTTATTATTTGGACCACGAAGTAGGCACTTTATTGGCACTCTTTTCAGGCCTTTTGCTGTATTGTTAACTTATTATTTGGACCACGAAGTAGGCACTTTATTGGCACTCTTTTCAGGCCTTTTGCTATATTTTTACCTTATTAGTTGGACTACGAATTTTTCACTTTATTGGCACTCTTTTCAGGCTTTTTTGCTGTATTATTAACTTATTATTTGGACCACGAAGTAGGCACTTTATTGGCACTCTTTTTGGGCCTTTTGCTGTATTATTAACTTATTATTTGGACCACGAAGTAGGCACTTTAGTGGCACTCTTTTCAGGCCTTTTGCTGTATTATTAACTTATTATTTGGACCACGAAGTAGGCACTTTATTGGCACTCTTTTCAGGCCTTTTTGCTGTATTATTAACTTATTATTTGGACCACGAAGTAGGCACTTTATTGGCACTCTTTTCAGGCCTTTTTGCTGTATTATTAACTTATTATTTGGACCACGAAGTAGGCACTTTATTGGCACTCTTTTCAGGCCTTTTGCTGTATTATTAACTTATTATTTGGACCACGAATTAGGCACTTTATTGGCACTCTTTTCAGGCCTTTTGCTGTATTATTAACTTATTATTTGGACCACGAATTAGGCACTTTATTGGCACTCTTTTCAGGCCTTTTGCTGTAGTATTAACTTATTATTTGGACCACGAATTTGTCACTTTATTGGCACTCTTTTCAGGCCTTTTTGCTGTATTATTAACTTATTATTTGGACCACGAATTAGTCACTTTATTGGCACTCTTTTCAGGCCTTTTTGCTGTAGTATTAACTTATTATTTGGACCACGAATTAGGCACTTTATTGGCACTCTTTTCAGGCCTTTTTCTGTATTATTAAATCATTATTTGGACCACGAAGTAGGCACTTTATTGGCACTCTTTTCAGGCCTTTTTCTGCAGTATTAACTTACTTTTTGGACCACGAATTAGTCACTTTATTGGCACTCTTTTCAGGCCTTTTTCTGTAGTATTAACTTATTATGTGGACCACGAAGTAGGCACTTTATGGGCACTCTTTTCAGGCCATTTTCTGTATTATTAACTCATTATTTGGACCACGAGTTAGGCACTTTATTGGCACTCTTTTCAGGCCTTTTGCTGTATTATTAACTTATTATTTGGACCACGAAGTAGGCACTTTATTGGCACTCTTTTCAGGCCTTTTGCTGTATTATTAACTTATTATTTGGACCACGAAGTAGGCACTTTATTGGCACTCTTTTCAGGCCTTTTGCTGTATTATTAACTTATTATTTGGACCACGAATTAGTCACTTTATTGGCACTCTTTTCAGGCCTTTTGCTGTATTATTAACTTATTATGTGGACCACGAAGTAGGCCCTTTTATTGGCACTCTTTTCGTGGCTTTTTGTGTATTATTAACTCATTATTTGGACCACGAAGTAGGCACTTTATTGGCACTCTTTTCAGGCCTTTTTCTGTATTATTAACTCATTATTTGGACCACGAGTTAGTCACTTTATTGGCACTCTTTTCAGGCCTTTTTCTGCAGTATTAACTTACTTTTTGGACCACGAATTAGTCACTTTATTGGCACTCTTTTCAGGCCTTTTGCTGTAGTATTAACTTATTATTTGGACCACGAATTAGTCACTTTATTGGCACTCTTTTCAGGCCTTTTTGTATATTATTAACTCATTATTTGGACCACGAATTAGTCACTTTATTGGCACTCTTTTCAGGCCTTTTTGCTGTAGTATTAACTTATTATTTGGACCACGAATTAGTCACTTTATTGGCACTCTTTTCAGGCCTTTTGCTGTAGTATTAACTTATTATTTGGACCACGAAGTAGGCACTTTATTGGCACTCTTTTCAGGCCTTTTGCTGTATTATTAACTTATTATGTGGACCACGAAGTAGGCACTTTTATTGGCACTCTTTTCGGGGCTTTTTCTGTATTATTAACTCATTATTTGGACCACGAAGTAGGCACTTTATTGGCACTCTTTTCAGGCCTTTTTGCTGTATTATTAACTTATTATTTGGACCACGAAGTAGGCACTTTATTGGCACTCTTTTCAGGCCTTTTGCTGTATTATTAACTTATTATTTGGACCACGAAGTAGGCACTTTATTGGCACTCTTTTCAGGCCTTTTGCTGTATTATTAACTTATTATTTGGACCACGAATTAGGCACTTTATTGGCACTCTTTTCAGGCCTTTTGCTGTATTATTAACTTATTATTTGGACCACGAAGTAGGCACTTTATTGGCACTCTTTTCAGGCCTTTTGCTTTATTATTAACTTATTATTTGGACCACGAATTAGTCACTTTATTGGCACTCTTTTCAGGCCTTTTGCTGTATTATTAACTTATTATTTGGACCACGAATTAGTCACTTTATTGGCACTCTTTTCAGGCCTTTTTCTGTAGTATTAACTTATTATTTGGACCACGAAGTAGGCACTTTATTGGCACTCTTTTCAGGCCTTTTGCTGTATTATTAACTTATTATTTGGACCACGAATTAGTCACTTTATTGGCACTCTTTTCAGGCCTTTTTGCTGTATTATTAACTTATTATTTGGACCACGAAGTAGGCACTTTATTGGCACTCTTTTCAGGCCTTTTTCTGTAGTATTAACTTACTGTTTGGACCACGAATTAGTCACTTTATTGGCACTCTTTTCAGGCCTTTTTCTGTAGTATTAACTTATTATGTGGACCACAAAGTAGGCACTTTATCGGCACTCTTTTCAGGCCTTTTTCTGTAGTATTAACTTACTGTTTGGACCACGAATTAGTCACTTTATTGGCACTCTTTTCAGGCCTTTTGCTGTAGTATTAACTTACTATTTGGACCACGAATTAGGCACTTTATTGGCACTCTTTTCAGGCCTTTTGCTGTAGTATTAACTTACTGTTTGGACCACGAATTAGTCACTTTATTGGCACTCTTTTTAGGCCTTTTTGCTGAAGTATTAACTTACTGTTTGGACAACGAATTAGTCACTTTATTGGCATTCTTTTCAGGCCTTTTTGCTGTATTATTATCTTATTATGTCGACCACGAATTAGTCACTTTATTGGCACTCTTTTCAGGCCTTTTGCTTTATTACTAACTTATTATTTGGACCACGAATTAGGCACTTTATTGGCACTCTTTTCAGGCCTTTTGCTGTAGTATTAACTTATTTTTTGGACCACGAATTAGGCACTTTATTGGCACTCTTTTCGGGCCTTTTGCTGTAGTATTAACGTACTGTTTGGACCACAAATTAGTCACTTTATTGGCACTCTTTTCAGGCCTTTTTCTGTAGTATTAACTTATTCAGGCCTTTTTTGGACCACGAATTAGTCACTTTATTGGCACTCTTTTCAGGCCTTTTTCTGTAGTATTAACTTACTGTTTGGACCACGAATTAGTCACTTTATTGGCACTCTTTTCAGGCCTTTTTGCTGTATTATTAACTTATTATTTGGACCACGAATTAGTCACTTTATTGGCACTCTTTTCAGGCCTTTTTGCTGTAGTATTAACTTACTGTTTGGACCACGAATTAGTCACTTTATTGGCACTCTTTTCAGGCCTTTTTGCTGTAGTATTAACTTATTATTTGGACCACGAAGTAGGCACTTTATTGGCACTCTTTTCAGGCCTTTGGCTGTATTATTAACTTATTATTTGGACCACGAATTAGTCACTTTATTGGCACTCTTTTCAGGCCTTTTGCTGTATTATTAACTTATTATTTGGACCACGAAGTAGGCACTTTATTGGCACTCTTTTCGGGCCTTTTTCTGTAGTATTAACTTACTGTTTGGACCACGAATTAGTCACTTTATTGGCACTCTTTTCAGGCCTTTTTCTGTAGTATTAACTTATTATTTGGACCACGAAGTAGGCACTTTATTGGCACTCTTTTCAGGCCTTTTTCTGTATTATTAACTCATTATTTGGACCACGAGTTAGTCACTTTATTGGCACTCTTTTCAGGCCTTTTTCTGCAGTATTAACTTACTTTTTGGACCACGAAGTAGGCACTTTATTGGCACTCTTTTCAGGCCTTTTGCTGTATTATTATCTTATTATGTCGACCACGAAGTAGGCACTTTATTGGCACTCTTTTCAGGCCTTTTGCTGTAGTATTAACTTACTGTTTGGACCACGAATTAGTCACTTTATTGGCACTCTTTTTAGGCCTTTTTGCTGAAGTATTAACTTACTGTTTGGACAACGAATTAGTCACTTTATTGGCACTCTTTTCAGGCCTTTTTGCTGTATTATTAACTTATTATTTGGACCACGAATTAGTCACTTTATTGGCACTCTTTTCACGCCTTTTTGTGTATTATTAACTTATTATTTGGACCACGAAGTAGGCACTTTATTGGCACTCTTTTCAGGCCTTTTTGCTGTATTATTAACTTATTATTTGGACCACGAAGTAGGCACTTTATTGGCACTCTTTTCAGGCCTTTTGCTGTATTATTAACTTATTATTTGGACCACGAAGTAGGCACTTTATTGGCACTCTTTTCAGGCCTTTTGCTGTATTATTAACTTATTATTTGGACCACGAAGTAGGCACTTTATTGGCACTCTTTTCAGGCCTTTTGCTGTATTATTAACTTATTATTTGGACCACGAAGTAGGCACTTTATTGGCACTCTTTTCAGGCCTTTTGCTGTAGTATTAACTTATTGTTTGGACCACGAATTAGTCACTTTATTGGCACTCTTTTCAGGCCTTTTTCTGTAGTATTAACTTATTATTTGGACCACGAAGTAGGCACTTTATTGGCACTCTTTTCAGGCCTTTTTCTGTAGTATTAACTTACTGTTTGGACCACGAATTAGTCACTTTATTGGCACTCTTTTCAGGCCGTTTTGCTGTATTATTAACTTATTATGTGGACCACGAAGTAGGCACTTTATTGGCACTCTTTTCAGGCCTTTTGCTGTAGTATTAACTTATTATTTGGACCACGAATTAGTCACTTTATTGGCACTCTTTTCAGGCCTTTTTCTGTAGTATTAACTTACTGTTTGGACCACGAATTAGTCACTTTATTGGCACTCTTTTCAGGCCTTTTGCTGTATTATTAACTTATTATTTGGACCACGAAGTAGGCACTTTTATTGGCACTCTTTTCAGGCTGTAGTATTAACTTATTATTTTTTCACTTTATTATTCAGGCCTTTTTGCTGTATTTTAACCATTTGGACCACGAAGTAGGCACTTTATTGGCACTCTTTTCAGGCCTTTTGCTGTAGTATTAACTTATTATTTGGACCACGAAGTAGGCACTTTATTGGCACTCTTTTCAGGCCTTTTGCTGTAGTATTAACTTATTATTTGGACCACGAATTAGTCATTTTATTGGCACTCTTTTCAGGCCTTTTGCTGTAGTATTAACTTATTATTTGGACCACGAAGTAGGCACTTTATTGGCACTCTTTTCAGGCCTTTTGCTGCTGCACTCTTTTCAGGCCTTTTCTGTAGTATTAACTTGGACCATTAGGCACTTTATTGGAGGCCCTGTATTATTAACGAAGTAGGCACTTTATTGGCACTCTTTTCAGGCCTTTTGCTGTATTTTCAACTTATTATTTGGACCACGAAGTAGGCACTTTATTAGTATTAACTTATTGGCACTCTTTTCATTTGGACCACGAATTAGTCACTTCATTGGCACTCTTTTAACGCCTTTTTGTTTATTATTAACTCATTATTTAGACCACGAATTAGTCATTTTATTGCCACTCTTTTCAGGCCTTTGGCTGTATTATTAACTTATTATTTGGACCACGAATTAGTCACTTTATTGGCACTCTTTTCAGGCCTTTTGCTGTATTATTAACTTATTATTTGGACCACTGTATTATTAACTTATTATTTGGACCACGAAGTAGGCACTTTATTGGCACTCTTTTCAGGCCTTTTGCTGTATTATTAACTTATTATTTGGACCACGAATTAGTCACTTTATTGGCACTCTTTTCAGGCCTTTTGCTGTATTATTAACTTATTGTTTGGACCACGAATTAGTCACTTTATTGGCACTCTTTTCTTTATTGGGCTCTTTTCAGGCTGTATTATTAACTTATTATTTGGACCACGAAGTAGGCACTTTATTGGCACTCTTTTCAGGCCTTTTGCTGTAGTATTAACTTATTATTTGGACCACGAATTAGTCACTTTATTGGCACTCTTTTCAGGCCTTTTTCTGTAGTATTAACTTACTGTTTGGACCACGAAGTAGGCACTTTATTGGCACTCTTTTCAGGCCTTTTTCTGTAGTATTAACTTATTATTTGGACCACGAAGTAGGCACTTTATTGGCACTCTTTTCAGGCCTTTTTCTGTAGTATTAACTTACTGTTTGGACCACGAATTAGTCACTTTATTGGCACTCTTTTCAGGCCTTTTTCTGTAGTATTAACTTATTATTTGGACCACTTTATTGGCAAGGCCTTTTTCTGTAGGCACTTTATTGGCACTCTTTTCAGGCCTTTTGCTGTATTATTAACTTATTATTTGGACCACAAAGTAGGCACTTTATCGGCACTCTTTTCAGGCCTTTTTCTGTAGTATTAACTTACTGTTCGGACCACGAATTAGTCACTTTATTGGCACTCTTTTCAGGCCTTTTTCTGTAGTATTAACTTATTATTTGGACCACAAAGTAGGCACTTTATCGGCACTCTTTTCAGGCCTTTTTCTGTAGTATTAACTTACTGTTTGGACCACGAATTAGTCACTTTATTGGCACTCTTTTCAGGCCTTTTTGCTGTAGTATTAACTTATTATTTCGACCACGAAGTAGGCACTTTATTGGCACTCTTTTCGGTCCTTTTGCTATAGTATTAACGTACTGTTTGGACCACAAATTAGTCACTTTATTGGCACTCTTTTCAGGCCTTTTGCTGTAGTATTAACTTACTATTTGGACCACCAAGTAGGCACTTTATTGGCACTCTTTTCGGGCCTTTTGCTGTAGTATTAACTTATTTTTTGGACCACGAATTAGTCATTTTATTTGCACTCTTTTCAGGCCTTTTGCTGTAGTATTAACTTATTATTTGGACCACGAATTAGTCACTTTATTGGCACTCTTTTTAGGCCTTTTTGCTGTAGTATTAACTTATTATTTTGACCACGAATTAATCATTTTATTGGCACTCTTTTCGGGCCTTTTGCTGTAGTATTAACTTATTTTTTGGACCACGAATTAGTCATTTTATTTGCACTCTTTTCAGGCCTTTTGCTGTAGTATTAACTTATTATTTGGACCATGAATTAGTCACTTTATTGGCACTCTTTTCAGGCCTTTTTCTGTAGTATTAACTTATTATTTGGACCACGAAGTAGGCACTTTATTGGCACTCTTTTCAGGCCTTTTTGCTGTATTATTAACTTATTATTTGGACCACGAAGTAGGCACTTTATTGGCACTCTTTTCAGGCCTTTTTCTGTAGTATTAACTTACTGTTTGGACCACGAATTAGTCACTTTATTGGCACTCTTTTCAGGCCTTTTTCTGTAGTATTAACTTACTATTTGGACCACGAATTAGTCACTTTATTGGCACTCTTTTCAGGCCTTTTGCTGTAGTATTAACTTATTATTTGGACCACGAATTAGTCACTTTATTGGCACTCTTTTCAGGCCTTTTTCTGTAGTATTAACTTACTGTTTGGACCACGAATTAGTCACTTTATTGGCACTCTTTTCAGGCCTTTTGCTGTATTATTAACTTATTATGTGGACCACGAAGTAGGCCCTTTTATTGGCACTCTTTTCGGGGCTTTTTGTGTATTATTAACTCATTATTTGGACCACGAATTAGGCACTTTATTGGCACTCTTTTCAGGCCTTTTTCTGTATTATTAACTTATTATTTGGACCACGAAGTAGGCACTTTATTGGCACTCTTTTCAGGCCTTTTGCTGTATTATTAACTTATTATTTGGACCACGAATTAGTCACTTTATTGGCACTCTTTTCAGGCCTTTTGCTGTATTATTAACTTATTTGGACCACGAAGTAGGCACTTTATTGGCACTCTTTTCAGGCCTTTTGCTGTATTATTAACTTATTATTTGGACCACGAATTAGTCACTTTATTGGCACTCTTTTCAGGTCTTTTGCTGTAGTATTAACTTACTATTTGGACCACGAATTAGTTACTTTATTGGCACTCTTTTCAGGCCTTTTGCTTTATTACTAACTTATTATTTGGACCATACATTAGTCACTTCATTGGCACTCTTTTAACGCCTTTTTGTATATTATTAACTCATTATTTGGACCACGAGTTAGTCACTTTATTGGCACTCTTTTCAGGCCTTTTGCTGTATTATTAACTTATTATTTGGACCACGAAGTAACTTTAGGCACTCTTTTCAGGCCTTTTGCTGTATTATTAACTTATTATTTTTTACTTTATTGGCACTCTTTTCAGGCCTTTTGCTGTATTATTAACTTATTATTTGGACCACGAATTAGGCACTTTATTGGCACTCTTTTCAGGCCTTTTGCTGTAGTATTATTAACTTAGGCCTTTTTTTTGCTGTTATTTGGACCACGAATTAGTCACTTTATTGGCACTCTTTTCAGGCCTTTTGCTGTATTATTAACTTATTATTTGGACCACGAAGTAGGCACTTTATTGGCACTCTTTTCAGGCCTTTTGCTGTATTATTAACTTATTATTTGGACCACGAATTAGGCACTTTATTGGCACTCTTTTCAGGCCTTTTGCTGTATTATTAACTTATTATTTGGACCACGAAGTAGGCACTTTATTGGCACTCTTTTCAGGCCTTTTGCTGTATTATTAACTTATTATTTGGACCACGAAGTAGGCACTTTATTGGCACTCTTTTCAGGCCTTTTGCTGTATTATTAACTTATTATTTGGACCACGAAGTAGGCACTTTAGTGGCACTCTTTTCAGGCCTTTTGCTGTATTATTAACTTATTATTTGGACCACGAAGTAGGCACTTTATTGGCACTCTTTTCGGGCCTTTTGCTGTATTATTAACTTATTGTTTGAACCACGAATTTGTCGCTTTATTGGCACCCTTTTCAGGCCGTATTGCTGTATTAATAACTTATTATATGGACCACGAAGTAGGCACTCTATTGGCACTCTTTTCAGGCTTTTTTGCTGTATGAATAACTTATTATTTGGACCACGAAGTAGGTACTTTATTGGCACTTTTTTCGGGCATTTTTGCTGTATTATTAACTTTTTATTTGGACCACGATCTAGGCACTTTATTGGCACTCTTTTCGGGGCTTTTTGTGTATTATTAATTCATTATTTGGACCACGAGTTAGTCACTTTATTGGCACTCTTTTCAGGCCCTTTGCTGTAATATTACCTTATTAGTTGGACCCCGAATTTGTCGTTTTATTGGCACTTTTTTCGGGCCTTTGGCTGTATTATTGACTTATTATTTGGACCACGAAGTAGGCACTTTATTGGTACTCTTTTCAGGCCATTTTGCTGTATTATTAACTTATTATTTGGACCACGAAGTAGGCACTTTATTGGCACTCTTTTCAGGCCTTTTGCTGTATTATTAACTTATTATTTGGACCACGAAGTAGGCACTTTATTGGCACTCTTTTCAGGCCTTTTTGCTGTATTATTAACTTATTATTTGGACCACGAATTAGTCACTTTATTGGCACTCTTTTCAGGCCTTTTTGCTGTATTATTAACTTATTATTTGGACCACGAAGTAGGCACTTTATTGGCACTCTTTTCAGGCCTTTTTGCTGTATTATTAACTTATTATTTGGACCACGAAGTAGGCACTTTATTGGCACTCTTTTCAGTCCTTTTTGCTGTATTATTAACTTATTATTTGGACCACCAAGGAGGCACTTTATTGGCACTCTTCAGGCCTTTTTGCTGTATTATTAACTTATTATTTGGACAACGAAGTAGGCACTTTATTGGCACTCTTTTCAGGCCTTTTGCTCTATTATTAACCTATTATTTGGACAGCGAAGTAGGCACTTTATTGGCACTCTTTTCGGGCCTTTTGCTGTATTATTAACTTATTATTTGGACCACGAAGTAGGCACTTTATTGGCACTCTTTTCAGGCCTTTTACTATATTATTAGCTTATTATTTGGACCACGAAGTAGGCACTTTATTGGCACTCATTTCGGGCATTTTACCGTACTTTACACTTATTGCTTGGACTTAAAATTATGCACTTTCTTGGCACTCTTTTCAGGAATGTTGCCGTACTATGCATTTAATATTTATGATAAAATTTACTCTTTTTTGCACTCTTCAGGCATTTCGCTGTATTATACACTTAATTTTGAAGAAAAAAATTGGTTACTTTGTCGGGACCCTTTTACCGTGTTTTACACTAATTTTTTGGACCGAAAATTAGGTATTTTATTTCTCTTTTCAGGAATTTTATGCACTCAGGAATATAATGCACTTGTCATTTGTACCAAATATAAGGCATTCTATTTGCACTCTTTTCTAGCATTTTGGTGTACTATACACTGATTTTTTGGACCAAAAACTAGTCAGATTTAAAAGCTAAGGGTTTTGATAAAAAAATTAGGCAGTTGAGTGGCGCTTTTTGGAGAAAAATTAGGCTATTTCCATGTGATAAATCAATTTTATTATAATTCGAATGTTAGAGCTTTTTGTATTTATTTAGGTGCCATTTTCGAAGCATTCTTACATTTTTAGCCACCTTGCTTCTACGAATTTTTAGTGTTATTCTCTAATTGGTTAGCTAATTTTTCTTTTCTTTGTAGGAAACCCGAGCTGTTGCGAATGCTTAGGAGTGTATATAATTTTCTGCAATTTTTCTAATTCTGTGTTTAAATAATAATAATTAAATAATGCCATGTGATGCGTTAGTAGTTAGTTTAAATTACAGGAAAAACAAAGGAGAAATCGATCGTTCTCACGTTTTTCCAAATAATTTCTTGCCTAGATGCCTGCATGCATTTTTGCATGCAGATTGAGAGGACTAAGAGTTCAGCAAACAATAGTCGCTATCAACCTCAAGTGATCTTGCCTATTTCAGATAGCTGATAATGCCTTCGAGACGTCTTTGCTTTCGAGACGCACTTTTGAAGGCCCAAAATCCTAAACTTGGTTGGTATTGAGTTCTCCCAAATGATCTGAAACATGTAAACATTGAGTTGAAGAGACTATCATTTAGGCCTATCTAATATTAATGTTTTGCTTTATTACACCTTGATAGAATATATATGTAACTGTATAGATATTAGGCTTAGCTTTGTTAATGTTTATCTTATTGGTATCATTTAGCCATAGTCGTGATTTAGCTATGTCTTTCTAATTAACTTGTTCATTGCACAGCGATGCATTAGAAAATAACTAACTGGTTAAACTAGTACAGTAAAAATTTTTTAAGACAGCAATGAGAACATTTTTGAAGACTTTACTGTATATAGTATTTAAAAGTACTTTTCTATTAGATGGACTGGTTATTGAATGAAGTAATAATACATTGTAAAGTGAATAAAATTTTTAGAGAGAAAAATTTCCATTTTTACATATTGCATAAATTTGTTTTATTCTATGAAGAGTAGTTGTTATTTATTTAATATATACTGTAAATTCTCACAAAGGACTTTATCACGAAAAAATGACGAAACTAACAATAATTTGAATTTTCTTGTTGTTTTCTGCGTTGCAATTTATTTCTCTCCGTGCAAGATAACGAATAGATAACGATAACGAATCAAGAAAGGGGTTCATGCGCAAAAAATTTAAACATTAAAAATAAAATTTAAACATTTAAACTATTTTCGTAATATTATTATTAATAATCATCTTTGAAAATCAAAGGAAATTAAAAAATTATAAATTAAAATGCGAAAGACGCCATTTTTGATCCAAGGCGCCATTTTTAAGCTACCATTTTGATTTTGCCTCGATTTCCTACAAAATTGGCCGCAGGCGTTAAAAGGCGTTTAAGGCTGCTACCAGATCAGCTTATTTCAGATTAGCACTAAATTAGGGTTAGGTAGTGGCCGGGGGCGTGGAAGGGCGTTTAAGGCTACTAATGAAACAGCCAAGTTTTGGTAATTTCAGACTAGGGCAAAATTAGGGTTAAATTAGGGTTAGCTAGTGGCCGGGGGCGTGGAAGGGCGTTTAAGGCCACTAATCAAACAGCCAAGTTTTGGTAATTTCAGATTAGGGCGTTTAAAGGCCACTAATCAAACAGCCAAGTTTTGGTAATTTCAGATTAGGGCAAAATTAGGGTTAAATTAGGGTTAGCTAGGGTTAGCTAGGGTTATTAGGGTTAGCTAGGGTATTAGGGTTAGTCTCGCATTCAGGCCGAGATTATTAGGGTTAGATTAGGGTTAGCTAGGGTTATTAGGGTTATTAGGGTTAGCTAGGGTTATTAGGGTTAGCTAGGGTTAGCCTCTCCTTCAGATAGAGATAATTAGGGCAAATTAGGGTTAGCTAGGGTTATTAGGGTTAGCTAGGGTTATTAGGGTTAGCTAGGGTTAGCCTCTCCTTCAGACAGAGATAATTAGGGCAAATTAGGGTTAGCTAGGGTTATTAGGGTTAGCTAGGGTTATTAGGGTTAGCTAGGGTTAGCCTCTCCTTCAGGCAGAGATAATTAGGGTTAGCTAGGGCTATTAGGGTTAGCTAGGGTTAGCCTCCCCTTCAGACAGAGATAATTAGGGTTATTATGCAAATTAGACATCAAATTAGGGTTAGCTAGGGTTAGCCTCACTTTCAGACTGAGATAATTAGGGTTATTATGCAAATTAGACATCAAATTAGGGTTAGCTAGGGTTATTTAGTACTATTAGGGTTAGCCTCGCTTTCAGAGTGTTTTATAGAAATCAGCTCAGGCAATAGAGGCTATTTTCTAATAACTAGAGATATTTGTTTTTTTTTAATGAAATTTAATCGTTAATTAATCCTGATTTCCAAACATTTAAAAAGTTTATTGCTTTTGAGAAAAAACGTAAATAAATTTCCAGGCTGGCAAAATACTGTAAAGGGTTCGAATAAATTATTCCGTGGTTGCTGAAATTTTCCGCAGCCATAATTACAGTAGATCACAACGACGTGAAATAGACACATATTATTACCTGTTGCAATTAAAATTGGAAGGTTTTTTGCATGGGATTCTTTCGGTTTCAAAAGTATTTAATATAATTCTGTACACAGGCACACCTGTCTAATCCAACCGGTGCAGAGAGAAAGTGGTCTGAAAAAGACGATCAAAAACTCCATTTCATAAAAATTTCATCTGAATTTCGTTATAATAGCAGCTTTGTCCATAATCTTTGCTTTGGCAAACAAAAGCAAACGACCAGAAAAATTTTGTACCAATGGATTAATCAACTTTTTTGATGGACTGTTTATCAAAATGACTCCAAATTATTACATCTACCATAATGAACAAATCTCTACTCCAATGTTTACAAGTCGAAACGAGATCAGCAGGTCAAAAAGCGTGCAATAAGTATTGGGGCAGAAAATCACTTTTGTGTCGCACTTTAAAATCAGCCTCAAAAGATTTCCAATAGGCAAGAAATTGAGATTTATCATTATATCTTTATACTGTATTGTTATTGTTTTTGTTATTGTTATTGTTTCCACTATTGTTATCTTGTTCAAATTCATGAGTGAAGTAAGGTTACCTAAGTGACAAAAGAAGCGTAGAGAATCGATACCAACAGGGACTGAAAAGCGTCAAATTCTTCAAAATGGCACAGATTTTTTTCAAAATCACACAGGCAAAAACAGGCCTAATAATTAAAACACAAACTTCAAAAAAAGAAGAGAATATTGATATTGAACAGAATGATTTGGAAGAAATAGGTGCCACATTTTCACCATCTATCAGCTAATACTTTTAAGTTGTTTTAAAGACTCCATGGAAATAACCTCGCCCTCAACAAAAATACTTCTTGCATCGTACTAAGTACTTAATAAACCACTCATCTTTTGGACATGGGATGTGAAACATAAAACTTTGAAATTTATGAGTATGTTTTTAAATTCCTCAATTTTTGTATAAAAGATTTGGCTTATATACTAAAAATTGAAAACATCAAATCGCTATAGCTTAGGGTGATTTTCTGTCCACTAGCCATGCACTAACTTACTAACTTTATTACAATACTAACTTAACTTTAAATACTTTTTTTAGAAAAGAATTCTTGCAATATTTCTTCCATAAATAAAACTAGTTTCGATCAATTTCTTGTTAAGAAATTAATGATTTTAGCACTACACACAACAGCAGTTATGGTCACTTTACAATCCAACATATGTTGCACTACACTGTTTTGGTAAAAATTTTTCTGAACTGTTACTTGAAGTCTATTAAAAATAAATCATTATCTGGAATGGACCGAAGGAAACCAACAACCCTCTCATAATAAGGGCTTTTCTGCCATTACCATTTTACCATTAACCTGCGAAGGACAAAATATATATGACGAAATTGTACGGAAGAAGTTCTGTTCATGAAGGCTGGTTAAGAGTTCTCAAAGAATAGAAGGCTAAGAGAACAAGAAGGATAGTTGAGGGAGAGTGTAGATTTAAGGAAAACAGTTGTTCACGAAAAAGGCCAGAAGAATCGTATAAGAAGAGCGGCCAAGAGGAGGAAGAAGAACAGTTTATGGTCCGTATTGATTTCAGAAGGGCATTTGATCACAAAGGCTAGTTTATGCAGGAAGAGTTCTTTTAGAAGAGGAGGCTAAGAGAAGAAGAAGGATATTTAAGGGAGAGTGTATATTAAAGAAAAACGGCTGTTCATGAAAAATGCACAAAAAAGGAGGTCCAGAGGAGGAGAAAGGGCAGTTGAAGGAGGGTGTTGATTGAATAAGAACATTTGTTCACAAAGGCTCGTTATACAGGAAGAGAAAGGAGAAGGTTAGTTGAAGGGGAGTTTAAATTCAAGAGGAACAGTTGCTCGGGAAGAATGCAAGAAGAATTATCTTAGACAGGGAGGCTCATAGGAAGAAGAATGGTGGTTGAAGGAAAGTGTGATTTTATGAAAAACAGCTGTTCAGGAAGGTACAGGACAGGTACAGGTTCAGGAAGAATTGTTAAAGAAGAAATTTAAAGGAGGAAGAAGGGCAGTTCAGTGTAGGGCTTGTTAAGAAGGGCAGTTCAGTGCAGGCAAAGTACTCAAAGGTGTAGAGGCTAAGAGAAGGAAGAAGGGTAGTTGAGAAAAAAACTGCAAATTCAAGAATAACAAATTTTCAAGAAGGATCGACATGCAGGAAGAATTTTCTAAGAAGAAGGGTTGTTGAGGAGAGTGTAACCTCAAGAATAACAGCTGTTCTGATATGTTCGTCTTACAGGAAGAATTGTCTGACAAGAAGCAGCTCAGATATTGCGGCGCAATCTCGTCAAGATATCGAAGAGAAAGAGTTAAGCGTGGAAGATATAAACTGAAGAAGTGTTGCAATTGAAGAAGTTGAAATTTAATTCAGAAAAGAATAACAGGACAATCTGGTTGACGAAGAAGACTAAACAAGCTAGTGAAGCAGTCGAGTAAATCACTGATGAAGATATAATGAAGATAACGAGTTATGTATGGAAGATATAAACTGAAGAAGTGTTCTCCAAACAATATTAATGAAGTAAATTGAATCCAGAAAAGAAGAAAAAGAGAACTAAGTTAACGAAAAAGACTTATCAAACCAATGAAGTTGTCGAGTTAATCACTGATGAAGATATAATGAAGATAACGAGTTATGTATGGAAGATATAAATTGAAGAATGGTTCTCCAAACAATATTAATGAAGTAAAGTGAATCCAGAAAAGAAGAAAAGGAGAACTAAGTTAATGAAGAAGACTTATCAAACCAATGAAGTTGTCGAGTTAATCACTGATGAAGATATAATGAAGATAACGAGTTATGTATGGAAGATATAAATTGAAGAATGGTTCTCCAAACAATATTAATGAAGTAAATTGAATCCAGAAAAGAAGAACAGGAGAACTAAGCTAATGAAGAAGACTTACCAAACAAATGAAGTTGTCGAGTTAATCACCGATGAAGATATCATGAACAGTAAGAACTTAGTAAAGTAGATAATAGCTGAAGAAGCGTTAATCGAAAATTCAAGAAGTAGAAATTAAAATGATATGGGAAGAATAGGACAATTTAGTTAATGGAGAAGACATAATGAAGGGAAGAGGTTGTCCAGGAAAGCAATAATGAAGATATAATGAAGAGGAAGAGTTATGCAAGGAATATATAAGTTGAAGAAAATTTGTTGAAGAGAGCTTAATAAAGCTGAAAACAAGAAGAGAACAATTTAAATAACAAAGAAGTATTTAAATATCAAAGGGAACTAACTGTCGAGTAAAGCATTACTAATGAAGATACAACGCAGTTGAAAATTTATTTAAGGAAGATGATAGTTAGTGAAGTGTTGTCCAACGAATGTCAATGAAGTTGACATTAAAATTGGAAAAGGAAAAAGAGGATAATCTAATTTCAAAATTTGTTTGCAAAAAGCAGTAATTTTGTTAGTCAAGTGTTACTAGTGAAGATATAAGGCAAATGAAGAATTATTCAAGAACAAAAATATTTAGGAAGGTTACTAAATGAAGGTTTCTGAAAATAAAAGGAGAAATAGAAGAAGAGGACAATATAATTAATAAAACAAAATTATCTATCAAAAGGAAAGAAACGTTACTGATGGCAATAGAATATAGAGAAAGAATATAGAGAAAGAATGATACAAAGAAGACGGGTTGAAGATTTGTTGTTGAAGCAGAAGAGAAAAGAAGAAGAAGGTAAATAAATATAGAAGAGTTGTCTATTACAAGGAACGAAACGTTACTGATAACAATAATATTCAGGGAAGAGGGTAATTGAATATTTATTGTTAAAGTAGAAAGTTAAAAGAGAAAGAAGAACACGGCAATCAAATCAATAAAGAAGAATTTTCTATCAAAAAGAGGAAAGCAGAAAAGATTTATGAAGTCGAAACTGAAATAAGAAAAGGAAAATGAGGTCAGTCTAGTTGATGAAGAAGAGCTAACGAGATAGTTATGAAAAAGACTTGTAAAAAAAGAAAAGAAGATGTCCTTGAATAGTTTATTGAATTGACATACCTCTAAAAATACAGGCTTGAAGCTTTCCCCGACACGCCAACAGACAAACCATCGCCATTTTTCTTCATTCACACTTGATCTAGAGAAGATAATAAATCTGAAGCAGCAAAAATTGTTGATGCTTGCAAAACGGTAGTTGATAACTCTTATTGTAAAGATTGACGACATTACCCTTCTTTTCGTCCCTGTAGATGCTTAGGGCAAGTCAGAAAGGATGTTGTAAAGCAGCATTTCTAGTACTCCACCTCCTGAAAAGACAAAACATGTCTTTAACTCTTCACCCAGAAATAATCTTTCTCAAATGATAAGTATGATAAATGTATCTATGGCTGAGCTTGTAGTATCGTCCTACGTACCATCAAATGGACAGAACCCAATGAAATCTCTGTGCTCTATACCTCAAAATTACATGACTGTACTATGTCACTGTACCATATTACCATATGACTGTACCATGTGAGTGTACCATATTGACACTCAACATGACTGTACCATATGAGTGTACCATATTACCATTCGAATATACCATATTAAAATACTACCATATGACTGTACCATGTGATTGTATTCGACTGTACCATACTACAATAAAGTACCTCCATATTAAATGACTGTACCACTTGACTGTACCAAATGAATGTACCATATTACCATTTGACTGTATCATATTACCATATTACCATATTGGATTGACATACTGGACTGTACCATATAGCTGTAAAATATAAGCATATTGCAACCATATAGCTGTAAAATATAAGCATATTGTACCTCCATATTACAAGACGGTCCATTTTCACCTTTCTCTTGCTATATTCTAATTGCGTTGAGTGAGGATACTGGCCTTTCTTTGATGGTACCTTGTTGTAACGACTTCACTGCCTGCTGGAATACTCTGTGCGAGCTAATGAGCCACTGCGCTTTTCGCACTAAATTCATCAGTTCCGTTTTCAAGTAGACGAGAATGAAATAATAACGCAGTTTCAGACCATCATTGAACATTTTTCAACACAAAACTCGATTCGTGTAATTAAATAAGAATACGTAAATAAATTTTCATTTACATAGCACAGAGCCAGAGTCACAATTAGCTGAATTTAAGATTCACAAAATTAACATCCCCGAGAAATTAACATCTTCTATTTAAACCAAATTACAGTTTGAATTTTATGCTAGAAATTAATCTAAAATATTTGACAATAAATAGGGCCTAGTTATTGATACTCAGTGGCAGAAGGAGAACTTGCAGTCTTTTGTTGCAATCTCTTGACAATCTCCTCGTTCCGTCGCGAAAAGTGTTTCTTATCCATGCTCTGTCTAACAAGCTCTTTAAAGGGCAGGTATTGTTGAGAAACTTATGATAAACTATTCTCTTTTGACTAAATTGCATCGAAAATCAAGAAGGCAGGTAACTTAACTTTGGAATCAACTCTCAATGGCACCCCTGATGGTTAACCGCCTTCTACCTGTCCGTTGTAGATCTGCAACTGATTGTAAGAAACATGGAACATGGAAAGAAAAACTCTTTCACGAGGCGAAGGACCTGCCAGAATTCATCATGACACCAGCCTTTACCAAGACTTTAAACTCCTCATACACCATTCATATTAGCAAGATAAATCTGCTAGGTCGAGTAAGCTGTCATCTAATTGATCAGTACAACGAAATCGATCTAATTGGTGCAGCTTCAGCGTGGTCAAATCGCGTCAGTCTAAAAGCAGTGTTAGTAGTAACTTTCATAATTAACTCAACTAATCTAGAATTATCCACGAGGTTGTATGTATACTAACAAGATCATGGAAAAGCTTATTATCCGATCACTTATATGATAACATTGAATGCTTCGGCTCTTGTTTTCAATCTGAAATTGCTCCTGGTATGCATATTTTCTAAACTACTTGCCTGTTTCTTATTCCCAGTAGTTGCCATTTTAGTAGTCCCTAATTTAGTCATATTTTCCTACAATACTTTTCTACTTGTGTAGCTATTCTACTAAGGTACGTGCATTACCATTCAGCGCCTAAATACGTATAATTGTCATGCAGTAGCGAATCCATCACTACGGATGCTCGATATATTTATCACTAAATTTGCAGCACTACATTAAATTAGGCTATATAAAACATCAATAATGGGTTTATTCTATAGATATTGGAAGGATTATCTACTTACTGTCAATGCCCAGAATAAGCTGCGTTCCCACAGATGAGGACCATGGTTAAAGGAACAGTAATCTAGTATAAATTCAGGCTCTTTCATTCTTTCATTTGCTTATTGAGAGAGTCTTTTGAAACTTTGGATCACCTCACAGAGGAAGGATACGCACTTTCCTGGACTCAGTATAACTACAGTATAATGCCCTGCAGTAAGACATTAACCCTACCCTAATGTCATAAGATAATAATATTATACGCGCTATACTACCACTAAGAGTAGCTTTATAAAGCTGCAGGAACACAATTGCTTAAATACGAAAATCAATATTATGTATAAGATTACAGAATAAATATTTGATTTATTTAATATAAATGATAGTATTATCTTTATTCATTAAGTGGATAATTTCACTAGGGGTCCCCAAATTCATTAAAGCTTTTTAATAAATGTCTTATAGCTAGATCTTCGGGTAAATAGAATTTCAAATTGGACAGTTTCTCCAGTGCGACCAGCACTTCATCGAAACCTAAAGAAAAATGCATCGAAAATGACTTAAAATCAGCCTTAATATTGATTAATGTTTCCAGTTATAGATGTACTTATTTATTTATGTTGTGTGTATATGTATATATTGTATATATATGTATATACTGTATAAATATGTATATATTAATAACCCTGGCTCATCTGGTCTGTGTTTGCATTTGCAATGTATCAATGTTAAGTTGGGTACCATTAACAAAATTGTTAGCAAAAGCAGAATTTCCATTTAGCGGTATTAAAGAAGTAAATGAAATGAAGATGAAACGGAATACCAATAACAAGAAAGATTCGCAGTAGTGTGGGATGTTCAGTTGCGTGGAGGCATATCTTTAAGCAGTTTTGGGGTGGTTGCTTAGTAGCGTTGAGGATTAGTACTTCTTTGAAGTAAGTGAAATGAAGGTGAAACGAAAACTGCAGTATACTAGATTGCATAGACATTGCATCAAATAAACAAAATAAATACAGCTGATGAAGTAATGAAGAATGACTCACCAGTTCGAACAAGAAACGACCACCTCTCATAATGTTTATCGACCAACTCAGGACATCTAATAACAAGTCGAACCCAATACAGCAGTTTCTGACGATTAAGTCCCGCGCAAACAAGAGCTCTAAACATTGCATCGTAACTACGCTTTCTTGGCTCGTGAGATGTCTTGATTTTATGCAGAGCAGTTAGCAATGACTAAAAGAGAAGTACCTTTCTGTTATCAATGTCGTCAAAAACAGAACAAAATAAATAACAGTGTACAAGTTTCACTTTGAAAAGCCTTTCAACTAGAAGTGCCATGTGTCATCTTCAGTATTTAAAAGGTTTCACTCAGCAGACAGAATTTTTATTTCACTACATGAAGACACGGCATTATGCTTAGGTTTCAAGGAAAATATATTATCATCTTCATACTTTTAGCAAATCCATACTCGAATCGCCATGAAAGTTATTTTATTGAATCCTAATGCTTCTTGGTTATTTTTCTCTCAGAAGTTTGATGGCTTCGAGTGTCTGTACGTCAGAACCAACATTCATCTATACGAGCTTGCTATCTTCTCGATAGTTATCAGTTATAACATTATTTCTTTGATTTAACATTCGCCAATCCTATCAAAGGTTACCTAATACAGTGTAGCAGACGTTCTGCTTCCTATCCTTCTCTATCAGCAGTACGTACAAATATTTATCACATTTTCACATATGATTTTACTGAGAATTCGCTTTACTTGGTCATTGCAACTATGCTATGTTAAAGGCACTACGAAAGGCTGTCAAACTCAATATAGTGAATTATTTGCAGCTTAAGTACATTATTACCCACCTGTTTTGGAGTTTCTTGTGTTCCTCCTAGATCTACACCAAACGATTCGGATAATTTTACATTTGGTTGGTTGTTGAATCTATTCCCATGCTAGAAGACAAAAATATATAAGCATTAATATTCAAGAGTGAATGGAAGGCTTTCCAGGTAACCATCAGTGCTTCTAGAACAATAGTATCACAGATAGAATATTACGATACTGCTCTAGATAAATATTCATACTTCCTTTAACGAGAACAACAAGGTTACTCTGATAGTTGTTATCTTCTCTATCAGAATAGAATTTATTATAATAATTAATCTATAGGAACACAAGTGTGAGTTTTAGCAAAATTTCAAGAACAAGCTAAGAACAAGCTGAGGTTGGCTTCAGCAAAAGCCTTAAAATAATTGGGCTAAATAAAAAGCTGCCATCAAATCGAATGAAAGTTGTTCCCTCTGTAAACTGTAAGAATTATTAACAGATTAGGAATTTTTGTGCCTAAAAGTAGGCCAAACTTCAAGCAAAGTCAGCGTCAATCGAGTTTTCCTTATTCTTTCAAAACAAGAGTGCAAATGGAGATATAGTCTGTTAACTACAGGGCGCCCTTTTTAACAATGATCTTATAGCAGTGTTGCTATAAAAAGAGTGTAGCAATGCCATAATAAACATCATAACAAGCATACTAACCTTCATTTGATAGAATTCGTTAAAAAATTCCCAAGCGTGCATTGAGTCTCCAAGTTTGCTTCTAGATGAAATACATCCCAGTAATGTCTTAGTGGAAAGCACAGAATTCTCTATAGTCTGAAATTAGAAGAAATCATCTCATCGCTCTAGCACACCCGCAAAATAACGAAATATGAAAATTATTACTAGAGAACAGAAAATTAAACTTTGCCTATACTAATAACCTACGGTGAAAGAATTTGAAAATCGCTTTATTGCAGGCAATGTAGGAATAACTAAAATGAATTTTTCGTCAACTTTCGAGAGATCTGTAATCACTCAAAGTATAATCCCGCTATAACATACTACAGTAAAACACTGCTCATTACACTCGCTCGGATATATTGTTCCATTGAAAGTATCCCTGCAGCCACAAAATAAAAACAAATACCACGTTTCCAACGTCCGTTAGTTATAACTACCAGTTATTGAAGTCTTTATAACGGTCAAACACATTAACATCACCAGACTTACAAATGAAACTTATACTAGCTGATGTCAACCCTTTGAATATCAGGTATGTTCCATAATTCTTCAAGACCATGCTCAAAATTGCTTTATGCAGAATTTTATGCTCAAACAAAGTGCGGCTGATATTTGACATATGATGTCACGATGTAAAACATCTTTGCATGGTCTACCAATGCCCTATTTCTTGTATCAAAGCACAGTCTGTTATTGTGCCTGTTTCTTCTAAATTGGTCTGCAGCCTGTATACCAGTTATATAATCTGGAAAACATCCGATTGTTGTATGTAGGTGGCCGGGTTTGTTTGTAGTGAATTCAATTCATTGTTGTTTATGGTAAAAACTTCATCCGCCATTTTAATTCCGCAGTTGTTATGCAAGGTTTTTTTGGATGGAGCCACAAAAAAGGCCTTATTCACAGTAGTAAACTAGTTTTAGTGGATACATACCCTACAAAGACCATGCTGAAGCAAATGTTTCAGGGATGGTGCCAATTCATTCCTCACTTCCCTTATAAGTTCTTCTTGAAGTAGAATATCTCTCTATAGAGGCAAGTAAAGAGGTAATAAAGACTATTATTTGTGAGAAATTTTGTTCCTGACGAATGAAACAAAAGAATACAGTTGGGATAAACAGGGGGAGCTTTTTAGGGCATTCTTCAAAGCTTTTCTCATCCAACACTCAACAGGATATAAACGTCAGGAACAGACAGAAACTATTGTCTAAAGCCGGGCGCAAACCGGGCCAACATTTTGGCCAACATCGCAACCAACAATTGTTGCCCGACATGCTGGCACAGTTGGCTATAGATGTTGGCCTAATAAAAACATGTTGCCGACGGAAAAATGTTGGCCAGAACTTTTAAACATGTTGACAAATGTTGGCCAAAACTTTTAAACATGTTGAAACAATTTGGCCACATTTTGGAGCCACCAGTAAAAAAAGTAAAATAACTTACCCTTTCACTTTCTGTGGAGATATCCGTGTCAACAGAATTGACTGAAGAGCTTCTGCTTCGAGACAAAGAGTTTGTTGATGGTTGTCTTCCAAAGGACCATGACTTTCTTGCGACAGGAGAACCAGGACAAGAATCTGATTCAGAATCAGGGTCCAGTGAACCAAGTTCTTGTAACTGCTTGTGAAGTTTTATTATTCGTTCTGTTGACAGCTTCAACTTCATCAGAGAGTTCCTTGTAAGAAAAATATTTACATTTATATAGATAAGAGATATCTTTTGTATGAGATAAGCTCAAGGAAGCAACACCCTGGCTGGAAGGAAGACAGAAATGTTAATTCTATGACGTTTGTACTACACTATGCGATTGTTTTACAGATAAACATCGCTTGAATGTTATGACAATGCTAATAACAATAATACCGGAAATGTTATGCGAATGGATAGAATAATGCTGCTAACAGTAACCCATCGGCTCAAAACTCAGGGATTGAGAAAGGACAGAGACGTGAATGGAGTGAGATTTACATGATACTTAAAGTTTTGCCAACAATGACCCGGAAAATGACAAGCGAATGGTTAGGAAAATGATGAGGCAAACAGTATGGTAATGGTAGCGCAGGACATATCCCATATGGACACAAAACTCAGGGCGATAAGGAAGACAAGACATGTGAGTGCAGCGAGGTTGATTAGATATTTTGGACATCACAAAAACAAGAACATTACTTGAACAGATAAAATATACAAGCACAGTTTGGTACTTACTGATATCCGGCAGCAGCGGTTGTAGCAGCAGCTTTTCTCATCATATGCTCTTCGAAATGTTTTGCACTGCAGCCAAATTGACTGGAAAGAATCAAAAGAATAACTGATAAGTTTCCTCAATTCAGAAAAGAAAATTTTTAATTTTTCAATGTCGTATCAGAATTTCATGAAAACAAGATTGCACCATAGAATACATCTAAGGCCTGTTTATATGGGCCGCTGTGAAATTACCAAGACTTTATATGAGGAATTCTTTATCTCTTATTTCAGCTATAGACCTTCTCAAAGAGCCGATGCACGCCATTTTTCTGGAAAATGGTAGAATTATTGAGTAGGGGAATCCTCTCCACGTGCAACGACCTAGATTGCAGCCGCTTTACGAGAGGTAATGCAACAGGTTTTACTTCTAATTCATGAATAATTGAAGAAAAAGGGGAGAAATTGAATCTGTGACAGTAAATGTTAAAATTATCTGCAGAAACTAAAGGCAACAAGATGCAAGTAACTTACAACAAGGAAGATACTTGATTAAATGCCTTCTAGAGCAGATAAACTGGTACTTGAAGCCTTTCTTTCGCTTGAAGCAAAATTTGCTGCGATATCTCTCCAGAAACGATTGCAATTCCGGTCTTTGCATGCGGACAGGATTCCTTTACTCTAAATGTCTACCATTTTCAAGAAAAATGTTACGCTGACCCAGACCTCTTGAAAAGGTCTATTGTTTAATCTTCTCAAAAAATAGGATTATTTAGGCCCTATGATGAATTCCATTCTACCGTTCAGCTTTCACTCACCTTCAGTTCCTTAAATGGAGTTAATATGAGAAAATTTCACTTCCCCAAAGGTGAGATTCCATCAGTGAAAGAGCAAGATCTCATTTGACAAGGCCTCAAAGGTTCAGTTAGAACAACTAAAAAAGTTATATTTATTTCAACTTGGTACAGTAATGCATTTTTAAAAAATTACCTTATTGCAAATATCTGAAGAACAGCAAGAGCTTTTTTCATCACTGTCAAACTTGCTTCGTGAAGTCTCTGCAAAATATTTATCAAAGAGGTGAGATACAGTAAGAAGACCTTTGATATATACAGGCGAGAGATTCTTCATTTGAAGTTAAAGTCACTATGAAAGAGTTAAGGTCAGTAGTCATGACCCATGTTCAAAATGGCATAGACCTATCAGTGAATTACACCATTTCCTTCGAAATGCAGCCAATGCATCAATTCCACGTGGAGCGCAACCCAAAAAGCATGCATTGTTCTAAGCAAACACATGAAGCAACGCGGTGCTGTCATTCGCATAAGAGTGGATGCGATGTACATTACTGCTTGTTCTACGACTCACTACCTTTTCTTTAACATGACATTATTCATGGATAGGTCTATCCTACCAGAACAGTAGCTTAAAATCTGAAGTAAGATTTGCTGGAGATATCATAGAAAAATGACACTAACTTTTCTTTTCTCTGCTGAAAGTTGTAGAAATCTTGTATGCGGTGCAGGTAAACCAGATTCCGATTTTGTTTCACGAGGAACATTTTGACTAGCAGTATTCACAGATGGTTCTTTCGAATTTTTTAGCTTTGATTTGGTTTGCTTGTCTGCCTAGAAAAAGCAAGGAATTTTATCAATATAATATGGTACAATCGACAGCAAGTCTACCAAAACAGAATCGGTCTTAATCCAATACATTCTTTAAATAAAGAAACACCTTATAACTGAACAGATAAAATTAACTACAAAAAACAAAATGTATTCTAAAATACCACAAAAAGAATCGAGGCAGAATTTTCTGGAAATCCTCCATATACAATCAGCTTGCGCAGCGTTAAAATTCTGAAAACGTCTTACGTTTGAATTTTCTTCTTCCTTTGGGTTCAGCTTTTCGCTCAAATTACTTGATATGTTTTCGTTGTCTAAAACAGAACAAACGCAAAAATTAACAGTCTCAAAGTTAAGCTGTGGTTAAACTAGGAGACATGTCGCGTGCGACATTGTATTCGGCATGTCTCCCAGGGTGGCTAAACATGCGAGTGACAAGTGAGCAACATGTCCCCCAAGTCGCGGAGACGAGGAGACTTAGGATTCCTTGAAAGCATCAATAATCAACAACCAAAAATTCCAAACGACCAGAGAAGTGACAGCAGTATTTTACTGGACATATTTTTGTAAGAAAACATCATGTTTACTCCCATAACCCCATAACCAGACATTATCTGTAAAACACACAATAATTATTCATTTTGTATTCACGGTTTCTCTTTCTCTGTGCTGTCTCAAATCCTCTGCTTTCTAGAATATGTCTCCTGAAACACTCCATCTTTTTTAAAAAAGCCAACAAGCTTCCTGCTTTTGAAAACTTAAGCGCAGACCATAATCAACGATTAAGTGTAACAAATCATCAAAAATAGCAGACTGTAAACACAAAACCAGGACCAACGTTTTCAAAACATGGCCCAAAACCAGGGGAACCAGTCAACAGAAAACGAACCACTCCTCCTGTACCACTCCACTTTTTAAGAGCTACCTCTCCCGAGCTATGTCTTTTTTCTTGTCAGACTTTAAACTCAGCTTGTGGGCATATATTTCATTGATATATTGACTGTTCAATAGTATTAAGTCTAATATGAAGGTGATTGGAGATGTAACTCTTTTGTACTCGGGTAAAACTTCATAAGACTAAGGATAAAAACAGCATCTTCATGCTAAAACTGCCAGCATAATAATAAAACGTATGACAACTGATTAAAAAAATATGTTACCGTTTAAGAATTCCACAAAGTGTTCCATGTCCTTTATTTGTGTTGTCAGTTGTGAGATGAGTTGTTCCTAGCAAAAATAAAAACCTATAGATAACCTATAAGACTTAATATCTTTGAGTTGTACACATTTTAAGTAGTAACTTCGGAAACATAGCGGAACGTATTTAAAAGCTTTTAAAGGAAAAGAGCTTTTGACGAAAAAAGCTTTCATCGCAATACTAAAACTGGGAGCCAGAGATCGATTTAGAGATTTACAAACCTTCGCTTTTCCTGGGTTTACAAGCTAGAAAAGAAAAGACGTTGAAATTACAAATTTCTTGCGGCAATCAAAAGTTAAAGGATAATCTGTTTTTTATAAGAACTAGAACTAGGAAATCCAGCCTGAGCCTCGATTTTCTTAAGTTCTTAATGTTTTAGGTATATTTTTATCTATTTTTATTTTATTTATCTTCTCAACCTCGAGTTTTTTTTAGGTCTATTCTTATTTGGGACCAAACTTCAGCTTCAAGGTAAAGATTCTTAAGCAAATTGTTCTTGCAATGTAAAAAATATTAGTTTTATTACTTTGCTTGAAACAGTAACACTATATAGACGTGAAAAAAAGACTTTTCACTTATTCAAATCAGAAAAACAGCAGTATACAAATAGTACAAATCAATAACGAAATACCTTAGCCATTGCTTTATCAATCTGATTCTTCATATCCTCTGGGCTGAAACAAGAAAAAAATGCAAAATTAAAGTTACACTCCCGTGCGGGGAATCGAACCCCGGCCACGGCGGTGAAAACGCCGGATCCTAACCACTAGACCACACGGGATTATGTATACACAAAGAACAATTTTGGACGTGATACTCATGTTTATGTAACCATTTTCATACACTTGTGGAAACATCTCCTAAGATTAGCTTATAAAGTAATTCACTATTTAAAAGAGCGCAACTGGATCATTATTATTTTGCTCAGGCCATCTGAACAACTCACAACGCATCGGACCCCCTTCTTGACTACACGCTTTTTTTATAAAGAACCACTTTATAAGGAACCTACATGTAGAAGGCCCAAAAATCTAAAGAACTTATACTACTAAGCAGAAAATCATTAAGAAACTTTTCAATGTTGAATGCTTTTATCACTGTAAATAATCAAGAATTCGAAAGCCGGTTCCATTCCTTTGCAGTCGAAAACCACATAAATAATACGTTAAGCATGTATCAAATGTTTCCTTGGGTAGTCCCGAGCTTTACTCACATGCAAGTGTCTCTCTTTTATTGTTAAGACCACTGTATGTGCAGTTAAAATTAAGGAACTATTAAGGAACTTTTTGAACTACAATTGCCTCAAAAGAGGTCCAAAAATAAGGAACTTTAAGAACTAGGCCTTGAGGTAGGTTCCTTATTTAAAAAAAAGCGTGTATAGATGCCGCACCATTTTTGGACTGGGACACAAGCTACGTGAAATGTGCTTACTTTGCTATTATGAAGCATCTTGCTCCATAGAAATTTAATTTTTCGAATTCAAGCTATGCTTCAGTAATGAACTCGAAAAATGTAAATGCAATTCAATTATTTGTTGCCAATCGGCAACCCTGGCCGGTAAAGGGTAAATTTAAAATCGATGTCATTTCTAATTTCAATAATATTATCCTTGTTTATTTTTACAGCTCCTGGAATAAGCAGTAAACAGCTGCCTGTTGCCCCACTCAACAAGGAGAAAGTCGTAAAGCAAACACCTGAAAAAGAGGAAGAAATAGGGCAGACATTCTTGGTTAGCCCTGGTAAAAGTAACATAGAGAGCAAGAGTAAGGAAGTAGATAACTCCGACGATGAGGAAAGACATGAGGACAAACCAGTGTTGAAAAGGAAAAAGCCTACAAAAGAAGAAATAGAGAAAGAAGGGAAATATGAGATACCCCAAGAAATGAAGACTGTGGATGAAAGTCAGATGGTCGATGGGAAAGATGACGCTGCGGCTGAAACGGCAATGAAGCATGAACTATTCCCACAACCAAGCGAGGAACAAGAGAAGAAAACGAAAGATAATAATGATGATATTCCTGCTTTGTATAAAGATTTTTGTTATGGCCACTGGATGTGCAGTTAAATCAAGGAACTATTAAGGAACTTTTTAACTGCGATTGCCTCAAAAGAGGTCCAAAAATAAGGAAGTTTAAGAACTAGGCCTTGCGGTAGGTTCCTTATAAAAAAAGCGTGTATATTAGAGAAATCATCCTTCCCTATTCTAGAGGAGGCTCGATTTTTAAATCGAGAATTGAATATCAAACAAACAAACCTCATAGCTTCAAATTCCTCGGTGCTCATGTTTAACTTGGATCTGTAAAAAATTTGTTACATTAAAACACAAGTAACAAAGCAGCAAAGATCTGTATTAATACAGAGGGCTATAAAATAACAGGTCGGTGCATTGAAATGAAAAGGCGATGCAAGGGGTTTGACATACCGTCTTCTACCCTTTATCAAGAAAAATATAACGCAGCAGCCTGATTCATAGCCCACATACGTGCATCAGGCTAATAACGCAGTGGCATAGCAATCAAACGTCTTAAAACGTTTGTATCGAGGAGCAATCCTGAGGAAATCTCTCGTTTCTTCAAAGAAGAGCTACTCCACTCGTGATAACGTCAATTATCACAAGAGTAAAGGTGCCAAACGTTAAGCCAATGCATGCGAATACAGAGTTGAGACAGAGTAATTCCTTCACCCGTTTTTCGATAAAGAACAAAAAGCTTTCCCCATCACAGCCACATATGCTGCACCACTATCTGACTCAGACACACAACAGCTCGTCCCTTAAATAATATGTTCAACCATTTGGTTTTGACACACATACAACCAGTTCATGCTCAAAATGGGGGCAGCATAAAACCCTGGCCAAACGACCAAACATTGTTTGTCAAAGATTTGAAATTTGCTTGTCCAGCAAATGTTTGACCGTTTGGCCAGGGCCTAAAACTCCCTAAAATGATTAAAGGGAATCTACAAAGCTAAAGGCAGTGTACTTGAAATATAGCCTATCCCTTCACTATAAATTTGAAAGAAAGTTAGTCACAGCAATGCTTCGCGTTCTGCCTATTTGAGTCTGTTTACTGTCCATATGGCCATAGTTTTCTTATTGTATCGGGGAGATTACTTGCCCGTGCCAGCTTTAACCTTGTCAATTTCTCTTGAAAATTGGACGAAACCTTCTCTATAACGTTTCACATATTACAGATTACGTTTTACAGCCGTCGTATTTCAATATCAATTCAATCGATAAGGAGCTAAATCTATGGATTACTGCTTTGATAACGAAGGCCAAAAAGGTGACACTATTTGCTGCTGCTTTACTCAAGCATATTGTAGCACAAAGATAAGATTTCGTTATTAAACTACAACTATCCTCTGTTTACCTTAGTTGCTCAACAATAAAGCCCTTTTTATCTGATTTAGAACTCTGTACTTTGTCTTGAAATAGATTCGTATTTGTTTCCTTTTGCTAAAAAGTAACAAAATAACGGTAACAACAATTCCTTGGAAAATATATCGTACTCCGAACTACAAAATTAAGGCTTAAACCTTTAATTATGGCAGTTCTGACTTAATTAAATAACATAAATGCATTTAACTGCTAACTTTTCAAGTAAATATAATGGGTTTATTTCTGGACTTTTCTTTGATAACTTTTGTGTCTTACACTAAGTATCACGTTTTAACCTAGCAAATGAAACATTTTAGGAAAAAATCTTTTCCAACGAACATTGAGTTTGAACTTTAGATCTTAAATAACATTTTAAGGCGAGTACTTGGCAAGCTTCAATTTAAACTCTTGTGCCATAATAGCGTATATACTTATTGAGTTTGAACTTTAGATCTTAAATAACATTTTAAGGCGAGTACTTGGCAAGCTTCAATTTAAACTCTTGTGCCATAATAGCGTAGTATATACTTATTGAGTTTGAACTTTAGATCTTAAATAACATTTTAAGGCGAGTACTTGGCAAGCTTCAATTTAAACTCTTGTGCCATAATAGCGTATATACTTATTATGTTTTGTCCCATATTATGTTTGCAAAGAAACTATTGCATAGTAAAGATTTGCTAGAAATGAATGGCGCTTAAGAAACATACCTTTGATGCATATTTTTCCAGATCATCAAGAAGCAATTTCAGTTGTTCAGCCAAGTTCCTTTGTCTCTCTTTCTCTGCAGCAAGTCGTTTATCGTAGGAGTCGTAAGCCTGAAATGAAAAGAAAGAGTTAACTTTGTCAGGTATCTTACTACTAGAAAAACCATTTGCCCTCTACAGTATTTCTTGAGTTAAAAGCAAATTAATTTTATGTCAATTTCTTTCTGTTTGCAAAGGAAAGAGTTGAAGGAAGCAACATCAAAAGGATATATTCTTATATCAAATGCAGATTATGATACAACTTGGGTCTTTCTAATAGAATACATGCCATATATAAACGATATATAGTATACAAACTCAGGCAAAAGGATCAACAAACGACATCTCAACACAGCTACAGCACAGTACAGATACAAAATAGGAGAAATGTGATCACATGGAGTCAAAATTTAATGCAAAGCAATGTGTACCAATGTAGCAATGTAATGCAAAGTAATAAACATAATGCGACATCGTTGGAGCGTAATGAAATGTTTATAGAGCTGTAAATGAACCATAGAGGTTTTACCTACCATATGAGCTGTACAAGAAATGCATTTAGCTTTGCTTTCATCAGGGCCTATTGCTTCAGGACATCCAATGAATGCAAAATCTTCTAATTCACGTAATAGTTTCTAAAAGGAGAATATTTAGCAAGTTTACTTGAATGTGCAAAGTTCACTGAATGATCACTTGCTCCTTACTCTTGTTACTATTATTGAAGGGCAACTTCACAGGAATGTGAAATCCTTTGGTTTATCTAACCCTTATCCTATCAGGGAAGTGTTTTCCAAAACAGCTCAACAATTCCTTGATCTGTTCTGTTCTCTAATGGACATTAGCTTCCAAGTTTTGACGGGTTGTGAAAATTTTTGTCAGGTCAATTTCCAACAACAGTTCTACATAGGTCCAAGAACAAAATCTTTCTTATGCTGAGAGAGATATCTAAAACTGTAAGTATTTGTGGTTGTGACATTCATTTATTTTGCACAACTCTATCCACATGCAAATATATAGCCTTGTGTGGCGGATTCATAGCACAAACATAGGGACAGTTCTATGAGATAACACATCATTGACAATATGACTGAACAAACAGTGTATTTAGAATCTTACATCTTGTTCAATTTTTGGAGCTGAGACTATTTGCTTTAATCGAAACTGCACCTAAAATTAGAAAAAGGTATTTATTAATGCAAGTCAACAAATCAGCATTGAAGAAATAATTTGAACTGATTCTACATTTGAATGCTCTAGGGGGAGGGCAATTCAATATGTCAGATATGAAATAAAAAAAACACTAAGTGTAAAACTACGAGTTGGTAGCATATCTCTATTTTGGTGCCAAGAATTTGGCAACTACTGGAAGTTGTCCTTGGACTAAATGGGACTTTTTTGACAGGCTTTGAACACTTTACTTGTCTTTGAACATAAATGGGGCAAAATAATGTGAGTAATATGTAATACCATATAAAAATTGCAGAAAAAATACAAGGCTTTTACCAGTACTGCTATCCTGTGGTCTAACATCACAGATTGCATTTGGTGCATGTCGTCCTCAATCCACAATAACCCATGATGACACTTACCTTTTGCTAACACTTACCAAACAATGCATGCTACATATTCTATTGCCCTGGAACCATTGTTCAATAAAAATCAATAACAATAGTGCAATCGCTGCCCCTTGAAAGTGATTACATGCACCTTGATCAAAATCGCTGACCCCTCAATCAACATTCTGGACCCCTCAATAGAGCAATGGGATCATGTGGATCAAGGAGTTTATCGTGAACCTTGCGATCTATCAAGACTTCCTTGACAGCATCATTTATCTAGTGCTGTGTTTGATCTTGCACTGCGATGTCATGTCACATGATAGCAGTACTGTAGATATAGAAAACAAGACATACTTGTGCAAAATGTGAGGTTAAAGCCATAAGAGATGAATTGAGCTGCTCTTGTTCTCTTTCTAGTTTGGCAATTTGTTTGTTTTCATCTCTGAAATAAAAAATACACAATATCATCAACATAGATAATAGATAAAATATAATCTGGTTTAGAATAAAATGATAAATAGTTTTTGAATAGTACCAAACTTCAAAATTGCGATAAACAGCCGAAAAACTATTGGGCATACTTGCATATTTTTGGGCATACACATAGGGCCATTCATATTTCACATGTGCCCGAAAATGTTACCGCTATTTATTGCAATTTTGAAAAACAATAAAGTTGATGCTGGACTAAAGGTTTCTGGTCAACTTTCCACACTGCCAATTCATCACAAGACCAAGTTGCCAAACATTTCAGGTCAAGTGGAATAGTCTTCTAGTCAACTCATCACAACTCGATGGTCAAAGTGCCTCAGTCTGTCCTCAGTTCACAAAAATCATATAAAGAACCCAAAATTTAGTCTAGATGCAAAGTTTTACTTTCTCAGGGCTTTATATTATCTTTTTACAAGCATTCAAAATTCATGATTTTACAAGGGCTTAGACCCAATGGGTGTAAAATTTTCACCTACTTCATTTTTGGGTGTCAAAGCCTTTATAGAATCGGAAAGTTTGAATACTTATAATATTAAGAATACAAGTACTAGGACAGCAAAATGTGCACTTAGACTAAATGCTGGATGCTGAATACGATCTTTGCATCAAAACTTTATATCTTTTGATTTGGAGAAAATTAAAATTCTACCGAATCGCCCTATTCCAAAAAATAATAGTCCCCTGCCTATAATCCCTTTTCAAAAACCAATGTTTGAGCATCCTTGGTGGTTTCTAATCCAGTCATTCTCTATAGACAAAAGTTAGACAGCATACCAGCACTGGTCATTATTCTTTGTTGCTTTTCTTGAACTATGCTAAGTTTGGTCTTTAATCACTTGAATAGCCACAAAAATTTGCATTTCTGTATGAACACAAGTCATTCAACTGGTGTCATAATGTGCTCTGTCCTCAATGCCTGTTCATTTGAGTTTATTTACTAAAGTTTAGTAATTTCATAACCTAATGTCTCCCTCATCCAAGCAAGAAAGACCCATATATTACTTATCCTACAAATTTAAATTGGCCTTAATAGATACTTTCATGAATATAAAGAACAAGGAGCAAAGAAAATGAAATAAAATTTTAAACTTAAGTTTTCAACCAACGCAGCGCTTGGAACGAAAAATATCAGAAAACCTATCTAGACTAGCAAGTTAAAAATTTGAGGATCAAGCTAACTGTTTTGAAGATTTATCTCTCTAATAATCTAAGAAAGCATTTTACGAACAAATTGCTTTCATTTTCCACTCTTTGAATTTGCGTGGGTTTCGAGAGTCCTATCAACAAGGATCGAATGTAGGCCTAGCACAGTCGGTGTATCTTTACTCCAAATGAATTATATTCTACAACCAGATTATACCTTTCATCGATTTCCCCAACTCCTGATGCATTTTCATCTGAAGAAGCAGCTCCCAGAGGCGGCCATCTCTCCTGTAGTGGCTCATTTTGTGTCTTCAACTTGTACGAGAAACTCTCATCATGGAAGTCAAAGGCCTCGTCGAACATATACTGATCAAAAGCCGCCATTTCATCGATCGCTTGAGTAAAAAGAGTATATAGGAGTTCAGCTACCTTCCATGATAATAAAGTGGATCTGTCGAGAATATTTATTGGAACATCTGCAGGTTAAATCTAAGCCGAAGTTGTTTCAAATTTAATATTTACATCCTCGCCATCTGCTGCATTTCTTGTTTCCAATATGAATCATAATCGTGATGAAGTGAATACTTCCCTAGTTACCAGTCTCTTAGACCATCGTTGTTTCGTCAGTTCGGTGCTCCCTGGTTCGAAATCAAATGTTTCGCGAGTCGTAAGTAGTTGCGACAATCGATTCAAATTTATTCTGCCTACCACTTCATACCCTTCTTAAAAAAACTCCACACGATTTTCCAAAAAATACATTTTCTGATTGCCTTTAAAATTAGCTGTAAAGAAGGCAACATCGCTATATACAGTAGGTACCATGGGGGTACGTGATCAAATTTTGTAAGGACATGCCACCCAAGCATCGAAACACACCCGACCTCGTTATACCAAATTCTCGAAAATGTTTACCCGAAGCCGTTCCTTATACCAAAATCGTGAAACATTCTGGGCGGTCTGTTCCCAGTACCCAAACAATACACAGTGCCTCCCTGGACTATGTACTGTATTAATTTCTGTACGAATGTCAAAATTTTAAACTTTTACCACCAAGAAGAAACTAAGTAGAACTGAAGAACAAAATAATTTCTGCTTTTGAAAATCATTGACGGTGTCATCAAAAGAAGATGCAAGCAATGCACCGCACTGGACTCAATAAAATAAGATGCATGCAATGCACCAGGGCCTTTTTAACATAGTAACTAGGGGGGCAAATGCCCCCCTAGTCCCTATCATTGCCCACCTAGTTTCATAAAGTTGCCCCCCTAGTACAATGTCCTCTCAAAAGAAAACTGCCAAGAAAAGCCAATCTAGGCCAATCTCGAGGTTGTATTTTGAAAAATTCCCTGGAGTGCATGCCCCCAGCCCCCCGAATTAGGAAAATCTCTGTGGCCCAGTACGCCATCGGTGCATTTACAGCCAGCTGTAGCATCAGTGTGACTTGTACGGTATACATTGTCAACTGAAGTACAGATGCCCCCTTGTTATTTCTCCAGCTCTGCGCAACTGGTTGTGCATGAATTCCTGGCAAAAAGACTAAGAGAAGAATGAACATGCCAAGACTGGGCTCGCACTGTAGAAGAAAACGCTTAATATGAAATAATAGAACAATAAGTCCCCTTAAATTTTTTGCCCCCCTAGTTTTATCCCCTTAAAAAAGGCCCTGCAATGCACTCATAAAATAAGATGCAGTGCGTTTAGAAGCAACATAAGGTATATGTTTACCCACCTAGAAGCAATTGAAAGAGTAAGAAGAAAAACTAATATGAAGCAAGGTGGACCAAATGCAGAAGCAAAATCATATAAGGTGTTATCAAATGGTGATACAAGTAAGAAAGATAAAATAACATGGACTAACATTAAGAAGTAACACAAAGTACATAGATTCACCTAAAAGCAATTGAGGAAAGAAGAATAACGCAGACGAAGCAAGATGGACGAAAAGAAGAACCTAAATAATGCAAATCAAACAAGGTGTCATCAAATGAAGATACAAGTAAGGAAGATGAAATAACACAGACTAACATTAAGAAGCAACACAAAGTACATAGATTCACCTAAAAGCAATCGAGGGAAAGAAGAATAACGCAGACGAAGCAAGGTGGACGAAAAGAAGAACCAAAATAATGCAAATCAAACAAGGTGTCATCAAATGAAGATACAAGTAAGAAAGATGAAGTAACATGGACTAACATCAATAAGCAACACAATGTAAATTCATCTAGAAGCAATTGAAATAGTAAGAAGCACAAAGAAGATAGAATAAGATGCATTTAATGAAGAAACAAAATAAAAGCTTTCATCAAATAAGATGCAATGTAATGCAGATGATATAGACCACGACAGCACAGACCCTTCAAACATGTAATTCCTTAGCATGTAGAACAAAAGACACAAGATAAGGTCCTAAGGTGCTCTCTTGTCCCAAAACAGCGCAGAGGTAACTAAACTAAGATATGAGTTTTGGCAGTTTCGGATAAGCTATTATACAGCTAGTGTGAAATACAAATAGCAAAATAGGAAGCAACGCAGATGGAAAGCTACAGTACAGACGAAACATAATAAAATGTTGTGTGCTTTGCTATATTTTATTGATAAGCTCAAATAAGTCAATTAAACGATAAAACCTTGCAGAAAATAGCTACAAAATACAAAACTAAGCATTAAAAGCAACACTGACATTAGTTGCAAACTGTGCTCTAAAACGAACAATTGTACCTTTAACTTAGAAGGAACGGTGTCTAAAATATTATAGCTAACACTGCAATACATTCAACCATGAAGTGTTTTTAGCTGTGGTTGTCTTAAAGCGTATATAAGGTGCTATAAAAGAAATTTCGCAATTTTTGCCACGCTGTATAATTCTGAAAATATTATAACTATTCTTAAATATGCAACCATTACCAATATTATAAAGATTGGTAACATTTTTTAAAATTGAGATACTAATATTCCCAATGCTGGATTAATATAAGAACCATAACAATTCTTGCCATATTTAATATTTCTAATCATAAAATGTCTCATGACACGTCTACGTTAAATATAGTGAATAAAAATACATATAAACTATAAAAGCAGGTATCTATAGTCAATTTCATGCAGAGAAAAACTTTAAGATAGAAGCGTTTATCGATAACTGAAAAATGAAGGTGCTATGATGCAATAATGATTTGGTTTTATAATATCATAGCCATGAAAAATATTCTGGTTTCTTCGTCGATATAAAATGCAATGTTATCTACGTTTGGCCAGCTCTGCCAAAACAGCAGCTGAAATGCAAATGGAAGTTGGGCAAAACGTAAGGTTTGTGTTGGCAACTTTACAAGGCTAAAACCTGCGCTGCAAGTCCATATGTTTCAGGGCCTCTATGTTTAAGCCTCTATGTCCAAGCCTATATGTTTCAGGGCCCATATGTTTAAGCCTATGTGTCAAGGCCCCTGCGTTGTTTAAGCCTATGTTTCAGGGCCTCTATGTTTAAGCATCTATGTCCAAACCTATATGTTTCAGGGCCCATATGTTTAAGCCTATGTGTCAAGGCCCCTGCGTTGTTTAAGCCTATGTTTCAGGGCCTCTATGTTTAAGCCTCTATGTCCAAACCTATATGTTTCAGGGCCCATATGTTTAAGCCTATGTGTCAAGGCCCCTATGTTGTTTAAGCCAATTTTTCAGGGCCTCTATGTTTTAAGCTTCTATGTCCAAGCCCATATGTTTCAGGGCCTCTTTTAACATCCTAACTAGGGTACATTTTCCCCCATACCCTCTTTCTTCTGTTGCTTTAACCATAGTCTTCTCCCCCTTTTCGTAAATCAACAATTGAATATAGCGGTCCCTTAAAAGAGGTTCTCTTACGTTTGATAAACAATTCTAGTCCTTAAAAATAAATAATTTAGAGCTACAGGAAGGCATTCCCTTTAAAACTCACTATCTGTTGATCTAAAACTATGCTGGCAACTATTAAAAATGTGGAAATTTCAAATTTTAACTGTACGTGCCTCAAGGGCTTGCTGTCTCTGCAGATCCTTGTGAATGAACTTTCGACTTGTTCTGTACTGACTTCACAACCAATAAAATGACGACGACAACCAAAATTGCACCAAGAATGCCAAATATGGTAGCAAGTAGAACAGCAGAACTTCCCTTCGATTCAGCAGGGGTACTGGTTGGTTGAACTGAAGCTAAAACAGATATATTTATTTATTAGTAGTTTTTTTCGTTAAAAGGGAAATATAATCTTGACCAAAATTAGAGACACTTTGAGGCTTTTAAAGCAGCTTCGCTTTGTTGAAGCCCCATCTCCCCCAGATCAATGTTGCAGATTAAATCTAATTCCTAAGTGACAGGTAATACCATAGCCTTGAAACGGAGGCAACATTGATACAGGAGGAGGGGTGGTCCATCCTATTTCTAATGATTTGTAACAAGTTTTGTGTTGCACGGAGAAAGTCTCTATGAATTTTGGCCAGGATTGTAGAAAGTATCTAGATAAACGTATTCAGAAATTCACAAGAATCTAAATTTTTCGGTTTATTACTTTTTTCTTCCAGCCAATGATGTTGAAAATTATAGTAAAAAGGCAATCTTGGCTTTTGCTATAACACTTAAAAGATATTTTTTTACTTCACACCTATTCTTTAGCCACCAATCAACTCCCTCATCATATCGTATTATTATTATAACCTTAAAAATTCGAAATCGAACTGGAATTATCCACATTGGTAAGGCACAAGTGTACTACACACAATTTAGGATTTACTACACCTCGATAATAAACTATATAGATAATATAAATGTGTAAAAAGACACGAGTGTTGAGAATTTCCATGATGTGAATGAAGTATGATATATACGTATAACAGTCAAGGGCGAGGTTTAGCTATGGGTTCAGTAAGAAATACCTCTAATATGCATCTAATACATGATCAAATAAGTAGTAAATGCAGTCTTGAGTAATTGTAATTGTAATTGTAATTGTAATTGTAATTGTAATTGTAATTGTAATTGTAATATTAATATTTTAAAGCCACAAGCTTTGATTTCTTTGCAGTCTATGAGGTATCTATCATACATGGCGTCTTGAGCAACAAAAAGATTCTTTTGTGAGATTTGGTTACCATGAATGAAACGAAGGTAGGAAATTATACTCACTTTGAGGTTTTTCAACGGAAAGAGAAGAAACATCAATATGAAAACCGTTTGACCCACTGCCGGTTTTCAACTTCGACTCTATATTTGCTTTGTTTGTTCCACCACTTTTGAATAGCAGATGAACCTTAACTTTAACTTTGTTCAATGGTACAATACTGCAAACAAAAACAATATCTATTAACAAAGTTGACATTGAATCTTTGTAAGCACCAACCCATTGCAACAAACCATTTCACGTTTAGGCATTAAGGCGTAAAAATTAGCAATTACATTATCAGTGCATTGGAGTTTGTTGTTTGGCGCATTCAAGAGAGTCAAGAGAGCAGCCATCCCTCCCCAATAAACGTCGAGGTAGGTTGTGTATACAGCTCAAAGCTGAAGAAAGAAGAATGTGACAGGCCACCTCTTTCTTAAATTGTTTTATAGCCATACACCTGATTTCTTTGACAGCCCCCTTTTATAGGTCCAGTATTTGACCTCTGTCTAAGCCCCAAGCAGCAAGTTCGCCTGGAAATGCCTTAACAACTTTTCGAAGGAAATCAGGCTGAACCTTTATTTCAAAGAATCAACAAACTCGTAAGATGCTGAAGCGAAGAAACACAAAATATACAACTCAAAGGGATTGGACACAGATTATTATCTTAACAGGTAGCTAACGGAGCAATGGAAATACGGGGTAAAGCCACGTCCAGAGCTACGAAGAAACTCTGATGAAAAAGAAAATTATTTGAAGAAAAATCAGAATTTTGTTTCGAGTTTTGAGACCGATTATCTTTGTTCCGAGTTTCTAGCAATTTTTTGGCGTAGAGGTTCTGTATCTGAATAGAATAATCAATCCTGTCTCTTTCATGCCTGGATTTTCCAACGACCTTTCGAAAGAGACAACATGAATGCCACGTTGCCAAGGGCTCCGATGCCTCATTTGGAAAAGAAGAAAATTTGAAATTCACCTACTTTCTCAAAAGGTGTGAGCTTTTAACGTTGGTACAAATGAAATAATTAGATATATAGCATTGAATCGCCATTGAACATAATAATTTCTTTAAACTAAATTGAACTTATTAGCTATACCTGAAACTCATGTCTAGATATGCCATTATAATTGCCATCTCCTTGGAAGACAGTGTTGACCTGAAAAATCAAATAAAATAAACATAAAAATTGTTACTAAATGACTGATTGAAACTAAATAACTAAATAACTGGTAAATACAAAAGACGTTCAATCGTAGGCATGTCGTACTCCCAAATTCATTTCATCGGTATCATGAAGATACATCCATCGTATTTTACAAGCAGTAGTTTTAGAGGCATTACATCCTTTTTAAGTGAAGTACTTACATGCTTACTCTTCAACTATAGTTCGCATTACTCTGTACGTAATAAATTATACACAAAGATGCCATTCTATACTCTACATTACACATATTGCATACTTTACAGTACAACACTGCACTGAGACTGCCAATTACAAGTCAGCAATATACTAATCTTTTTAGTTTCACTGTTTCTCTGGTTGTCTACTTTACAGAGCTTCAGAGAGCAATTTCATTACTGTATATGCTCTTTCTTGCATCTTTGATCGTTTTAAACCCTCACCTTGTTTACTTGATAAAGCAAAATCGAAAGGTCGTTCTAGAAGACCCTCTTACACTGGCAAGAAGAACTTACCCATTGTTGGACACTGGCTTTAAGCGTTTGTGCTTCTGCACTTGATGCATTTGATAAGGAAGCATTCCATACTTCGTTGGCTAATGTAAATGATGCAATAAATGTATCTAAAAATGAAGTATCTTCAGTTAATACATGAGGATCAGAAGGTACAAATGAAAATGTGGGAGCTCCATGTAACGGAGATCTGTGACACAAATGTTTCGTCTGTTACATAAGATGGGCCAAAATATTCTCTTCCCCAAATCTTACCAAACTTTAACCAGGAAAACATAAACAGGAATTGAAGAGAAATCAAAGCCCTAACTGCTTTTTTCTCGGAGTAATCAAAACTCAAAAATTTGTGACCAGAAATACAGGTTCAAAGAAACCAGAAAGGTTGCTGCAACAGCAGTATCCTAGTACATGCTCAACTCACGGAAAATTATCTTCAAAGAAGATGATCATGACTTCATTTTAATTGCAAAAAGACCAGTCGCCAGAAAATAGCCCTTATTTAAATCTGTTGACAACTCAGTATGGTCATCATTAATCACGAAGGGCTGTTCCATTTGTTTTAAAAAAACATCCGACAGATCCAGTCTTTACGTAACGTGATTGATTGTGGAGCCCTTGCTAAAGCCAAATCGGAAAGAAGAATCGATGCATCTCTAAGTAGGTTTGAAACATACACAGAACGGAATGGAGGACATCCAGACCATACTGTCTGGTTAAAATATTCCTTATCTTTTCTTTTGTCCCTTGCTTATTTGATGGTTACGTTACACTTGCATTTTGACTACAGATTTTGAGTTTGGATTACTCTAATTTGTCCGTCGCTCACGGTTCTACTATTCAATCGGTTTTAAAGAGCTGCACAGACTCTCAACATGGGTTTTCTATTCGATGAAACTTAACAAAGAACTTACCAAATGCCAGTGATGCTGAGGGTGTCGGCGTGACAGCACTTGTCGTTGTTGTTGCTGCATCTGGAACTTGAATGACAGCGAAAGAACGTCAAGTGAGTTGCCTTGCATACGATAACATTTTCGGATGATATCGTTGTTGTCATTCCTCGGTCCTCCCATACTTTGCTTGCCTCGCTATAATATACACATTTTACACTGTAGCCAGGTTGCCGATTTGAAACAGACATGTTGAAGGAAAGTGGTACTGTTAACGATGTAATTGCAATGTCTTGCTCTGATATTGGATCTTGCAGAGCTATGTCTACCACCTTAGAAGATAGGAAAGCAAAAAGAAGGTTAAAGTCAAATAGATCTTGATTTCTAGATCAAAGACCCATTTTCAATTGAACGAATTCTCACGAAGATTTTATGCGAAAGAATTCTCGCTAAGATTTTGTGCAGGTTTGCATTTCGACTGAAAAAGGGGAGTCTAACACAGATTGGTATTGCTATTGCACGTCAAAATGACAGAAGCTTGTTCTAATAATTACTCGAAAGTATGAGTAAAGTATACTAAGTTGCATTATGGTTAGCCCGAAAAATCGAGACATTGAGACAAACTGCATATTTTACAGGATACACAGTACTAAGTTTGACGTTCTCCATATAAAAAGTGCGAAATTCATCTGCGCAAGTTTACCATGTGCGAACAGATTGAAAGAAATTGCAGAAGACAGATATTGCTATGGCTAGCATTTATACATTAAATGCAGACAATACAATGCGATAAAAGAATAAGACACCTCACCTGTGTACTGCTGATGACAATCCTGCTATCACTAAGCGATTCAGGAACTTGAGAATAACTTCGCATCTTTAGAAAAACGCCTTCACAGACTCTTCCGTTGGAGCATTTCCAGCTTTTAAATTGGTTCTTTAGCTCTGTTCCAAAGTCTATTTGAACAGCATCAGCGGCTGATTTGCTTTTCATCGGTTTGTCCAACATTGTGTACGCAACTTTAATTGATACACGTTTGCTCTTTCCTGTTGTTTCGAATGGAAGTTGACTAGGCCCAGTTTTTGAGGTTAGAGATTTGGCCAAAGATTTATCAGATCGTAAAACACTCTGTAGAGAGAATAAAAATGACCACCTAAGACTTCAATTTTCTAAATAAAGGTTAAAAGGTTAAATTTTTGTTATAAAAGCAGAGCGCTACCAACAAGAAGGGTAGGGGACGAACGCCTCTTTAATATGTCCATCGATTCAAGGGGCAGAAGGGAAAGATAGAAGGGTCAAACGAGAAAAGTGCTCAAGGAAAACTACGCAAATTCAGTTCTGCTACAATATAAGTAATTATATAAATTTCCAGTTAGTTGTTGCGCCATCCGAGTTTTATACCAAGGTCCAAAGATAATCCATTTAGAACCCAAAGTAAAGCTTAATAAAAAGTAGGATTTTAGAGATTCTAGAATCTAGATATTCTTGAGATTCTTATACTATTCGAGAAGATTATTACAGAAAGTAAGACGACCAGACTAGACAAAAAAGTAGAAGTTTAAGATAGAAAAGCCTTAACCTTAAAAAAAATAAATTCAGTGACGCACGGAAGGATGAGATAGCAAAAATGAACTGTTATGTCACTTAAGGCCTGGCTAAACTAGGACACATGTCGCGCAAACATTGATGTCCCCTCGGTTTATCCCAGTTTAGCAACCTCGAAAACTTTGTAGCGCGCGACAAAATTTGTAACAAGAGACACGCAAATGTTTCTGGGAGACAACAGAAACATTTCTTGTCTCCGCGACATGCAAATGATTCGGTGGACATGTTGCTCGCTTATCACTCACTTTAGCCACCCTGGGAGACACGCCGAACACAAGTGTCACGTGCGACATGTCTCCTAGTTTAGCCATAGCTTTAGTTTTGCATTTAATGTGGTACCAGCTGGAAAAGTGGTATGTTAAGATGGGTGTTTAGGTCAAATTTTTGTTTCAAAGGGCCTGAATAGAGTAGAAGTTCAATAAGAAGCTCAATAATCTGTCATGATAGTTAATGTTTGTCATATTAATGTAATAACTACTACCAACAATTATTCTTCACCTGCAGTACATACCTCAGATACATTTTTGCTTTTGGCTTTTTTATCGATATCAGCAAGCCGGTCAAGAATGGTCTGTACATCATTACTATTAATTGCAGTTGATTCTAAGCCATCAAGAACTTTTTCATACGCTTCTGATATGTCACTCAAATCTTTAGTTGTATTCAGTTTATTGGGGTCCACTTTCTTCAAAACTCCCAACAGACTTGAGCTAACTGATTCAGTTTTCGGTAGGCTCTTGGACAGGGAAAGTACAGTAGACAAGTGTTTGTTGCTCCACTTTCGTTAGCACTGAGCTTTCTCCTGCAAAATAAAGACATATGACCATGTGCAAGACTGATGATATAAATAACTTGCTCGGAATAAAGGAGACCACCTATTATTCAAAGAAGAGAAGGACGAGTAAGAAGTAAAGGAGGAAGAAGCAGAAAAAAGAAGGAGGAGGAAGAGAAGAAGCATGAGATCAGAAAAAAGAAAAGGATGAAGATGGATAAGAATAAGGAGGACAAGGAGAATAACAAAGAAATAGGAAGAAGAAGATGGTGAAGAACTAAAGAAAGAAAAGGAAGAGGAAAAGAACAAGAAAAAATAAGGAGAAGAAGAAGAAGTAAAACAGCAGGAAGATTAAGAAGAAAAGGTAGACGAGGAAGGTGGATACAAAATAAAGAAAGGAGAAGATAAAAGAATTTGAAGAAGAATTTGAAGAAGAATTGGAAAAAGAAGAAGAAGAAGAAGAAGAAGAAGAAGAAGAAGAAGAAGAAGAAGAAGAAGAAGAGGAGGAGGAGGAGGAGGAGGAGGAGGAGGAGAAGAAGAAGGAGAAAAAGAAGAAACTTACCTTGTCCAGAAGCAACACCAAGCAGACTATCAAGTGATGCTACAGCTGATGATAGATCCCCAGAGGCAGTGGCTTCGGCTATAACACCAATGCCAAAATTCACTTCCGCCTCTGAAATATTAGCTGGTCGCGTTGACGTTATGTTCAGTTTCTTCTCAGTCATGGTTCCACAAGAACTGTGAACCCTCACAGCCAAAGGTAACTGATGTGATAAGCCATATCCCAGTGATGCTGGAATCTTAAGACTTGGATCTGACAGAACGCCGTATGAGGTAAAACGATTTCCTCTTCGTAATTTCCAAATTCGTATTTTAAAGGAAGGCAGTCAGATGCCATTGTCCATAGAGGCGCTATTATAAAAAAAGTGATAAAAGGTGCGTTTCGTTAAAAATGTCCATTGAATGGCAATTTTTACTAAGGTCAACTTAATTCTGCCTTCAATGTCTTGAATATTCAGTTAATAAACATAAAATGGTAGGATTTCTAGAATGAGACTTTCAAGTTGTCTAAACAGCTATTTAAACTTAGCTATGCTTGAACAAGTTAAGTATTTTCATGCTCTGTTTCTCGTATTTAGTGAATGGCATTTCAAATGGGCGGCTCCACGGCCACGAAAAATTTCGTAGAACAGCGGAAGCGGCTATTTCTGAGTTTTTCTTGCATTTTAAAGACTAGATAGCATCATTGACAATCCCAAGGTACCAGTTCAATTTGGTCGAAACTGTTTTGGTAAAAGAGCCAGGGATGACTGTGAATACCTGATGGAGATAAACGGTTGATGGAATACGAGGAAATAAACGGTTCTTCCGTTTAAGACGTAAATTTTTTCATGTATAACCAAGGAGGCTACAATAATACACATGGTAGCGTTAGAACATTATGACTTGTCACACTTTCACAAAATTGATCATCAAAAGTTTCTTGGAGTGTGCTTTGAGCAGCTCCATTCATTAGTTTAGCCTATTTCTAATGTATTGACTTATGGTTAAATAGGGCAAAGTAAGTTTTATACAAGTAAGGAATATAACCTGTTAGTGAGATTCTATTTAAAGCTTCAACTGTCATTGGATTGACGGTGAACTCTCCTGGTGTTGGCGTGTTATAAACTTCAAACGAAATCTGCCCAAAGCCTTCCTTCGTTCCATCGTTCACAGTCAGCCTCAGAGTGTACCTAAAATACAATGAGAAAATATTAGAGAAACAAATTGTCGACCAATTTGTAAGTGAAACGTTCATCAAATACTAGCTAGGTGCACTCTTCTTTACTTCGTGTGCTTCTGTAACATGTTATTCTCTTAGCTCGACTAGTTTGAGCTATCAATTCTTAACATGACAATTTGTTCTCTGTTCTTTGAATATAATAAAGCTTTGTTACTTTTTTTAATATTTTTAGTTTATACATCAAATTGATTATTCATGACCTCAGTATTTTGTTATTTACAGGCACGAAAGTAAACTTATAAACACTTACTTTGCTCCTGGCTGCATGGCACCTGATTTCAAAACAAAATAGGCCGAAGAGTTTGAAGAAGCATGGTAGACAAACGTAGGCTGTGTGATGAAATTGTTTTCGTCTGAAAAATCAAGGGAACTTGAACCTGCAAAAGAAAGTGATTGATAAGATCTTTAAGATCTTTAAGAGAAAACAAGTCCCCGTTTAGGTAAAGCGTTTTAATTTTGAAAGATTTCAGAACAACGATTAAGGATACAATTGAGAGTAAGATATGCTCCACTGGGAGAGTATGTGAAGATATCGTAAGCTCACTTCTACAAAGGAGAGGAAGATAAACATGCGACTTTGCAATAATTTGTTGTCCATGTACCTATGGACCATTGGTTCTAGCTTTAGTCCAGATGAATGTTCGCCAAAGGATGACTGGTTATTTTATGCATTTGTCATGAATGGCAAACAGTAGGATAGATTTTTCCACATGTTGTCCACCACATGGAATTCGAACCTTAACTGCATGAACAGAGAACCAAAGACATTTTCACTGAGTAAAAGTTCAGTGAAATCGACCGAGTTACTCTTCTTAAGACATACAGTCGAAGGTTTCTCCTCCCGCTCGACTTTTTGTGTTTTGCCTATGTTTAGCCTTCTCTGGTGCAATACATATATATTTATATATATTTGTTATGAAATTGCGAACACCAGGATAGATTTTTCCTCACGTGGCATACCACAATACATGGGACTCGAACAAGGACTGTATGGCCAGAGAGACAACGACATTTCCACTGAGACAAGAGCTCAGTGAAGTCGCGAGTAACTCTCCAAGTCATACAGCCCAACGTTCTCCTCCCATTTTTGTGTTTCGGCTATGTTGAGCCTTCTTCAGCACCATACATATCTTTATTTTCCATAAATGGTTAGTTGTTGCATACTATCGCTTGAATCTCAACAAGAGCACATGCTGTTAAACAAGACTACCATTGTGGATCTAAAGTCACGTTTCCATAAGGTCTCTCCATCTATCTTGGGCAACTTCAAAGGTTTCTAGACGTTCACGATCAACGCTAGGCCCAAATGTTACACATTCTATCTACATATCTACTAGTTGAGTTATAGTGCAAAAGTTCAAATTGCAAAGTTGAAAATCAGCAAATAAAGAAACAGTCTCCGTTCCAAGGAATCTTTTAAACAATAGGAACCAAATAACGAAACTGTCCGGACATTCTTCGACTTATCACAAACCTGGACTAGAAACATCAGTCGACCATACAACAGTTGCTTGACTTCTGACGATGACAGTCGCTTTGACGGACAGCTTGCTGTTAGGTTTAACTTTGTCACTAACCGCATTTATGATCACAACTGGAATGGTCCCAGCTTTTATGGTAACAGTCGCTTTAGCTGTCTTCCACCGATTTGTTGAGAGTGATGTTATATTCACACTAAAAAACAAACTTGTTGTTTGAGCTTTCACTAATTCAGCTTATTTGGTGAAACGTCCAAACATTGCTTGAAAAGCAAGTTTCTAATGTTTGACTTTTGAATCAACATTAATTCTAACCAAAAAGATATTTTTGCCGGTGGAAAGGTCAAACGCTGCCCAAATAGCCAAACGCTGCCAACATTTCACCCAAGACGAATGTTGTCCAACGTATGGTGGAATTTTGGCGACAATTGACCAAGGTTTTAAGATCCAAGAAATTATCAGTACATAAGAATAACTTACGTAAACTCGTATGATCTTTGTTTCAGTTCATTCGGATTTATCGAGACAACACCTTCAGAAGCAATGGCAAGCGGTTGTCTCTTTGTTTGAGATATGCAGTTACCATTAGTTGTTTTATCAATGCACTTCCATGTGAATCTAAACGATTGTTCCACATTATCAGGGTCAAATGACAAACTCTTTGCATCCAGTATGAAGTTTCCAGAATCACTACCGACAGAAAAATCACCTGAGAAGAAATAAGAGCGTACTGTAATATTTCTTCTAATTCAGAAAGAAGATTGTCAAGATTCAATTGTAAATTAATTAATTAGATACAAGGAATTATCAACCTTCAAATCTTGCCACAATTAATCGGTTGCAACGGAGGAAGACAAAACGATAATAATTTCGAATAGGTCTATTCTGTAACGTAGCTAAATCATATAGTTTTAGGCCCTGGCCATACTATCAATCATTGTTTGTCAAATATTTGAAATTCGCTCATCAAGCAGTATGTAAACGTTTGGTCAAGTCATAAAACATTGCTTGACAAGCATTTATAAGCAGCGGTTCGCGATGTGGTTGCAAAAAGTTCTAAACATTATTTGCTAGACGCAAGCAAAAAATGTTAAACGAAAATTGATTTAAAAGGCGGTCAAACGGTAAACATTTTGCTTGAAAGCAAACTTCAAATGTTCGACGAGCAATGTTTTATCGTTTTGCCATGGTTTTTGTTTGCGATGACGTAAGAGCTTGAATTTTATAAAACAACAGTTTGGTCAGTTTGTTAGCTTCAGTGTCTTCTTCAGCATGTTTACAAAATGTATCGGCCACGTATAAAGTATTTACAAAGAGTTTTTATGATACTTTGACAGACTTATTGCATGTCGTAATCTGCCGTAAGAAATTTAACTTCCTACAATGTGCGATTCAGAGGAAGGGCAGGAAGGAAATCAGAAAAAGCGTTAACATCTACAAACCTCCTTTTATAACAGCAGTCAGCGGTCTGAGCATTGGTTGTACAGTGATTGAAGTTTCACTAGCGATACTTGTGTCTTCTTTCCAATATACTTTGAGTTTAATCATATACAACTTTCCACCGACTAAAGTTCCTTTACCAATCATCAGGGTCTGCTTGGTTGCACTTGTTTTGAATGGAGATGAACTACTTAGAGAAGCATCAGTAGTTGTCCATAGGTAGCCAGCTGTATAATTACTTGAGCAAGAAGACGCCTGAAAATGAAAGTCCACAACATAAACTCATCCAATTTCTATCTACAAAATGTGATCAGAAACAATTCTAGAACTTTTACTCTATTTATTGGTTTCAAAATAGCCATGAGTGACTTCGCAATTGATGAGACACAGTTATACCAGTGCTGAGACAGTCGTTGCAATCAAATGGTTCATTATTGCTCACATTTGGTTGGATTTTTAGAGTCATGTGCTCAATGAGAACAAAGGCAGGTGTCACAGACACGTCTCCGATTGCTGCGATGCATGTTTCCTTTAACATCTTCTAGTGGCACAAGCGTCATAAGGACCGCGAAAGTTGAATCAAATTCAACCTTTTTTATGTCGGCACTACCGCGGTAGAGAAACTGCAAGCCTTGGTAGAGCCACAGTAAGGACGGGTTTCCATTAATACTAAAAACGTCGCAGCATTGTCTCAGCACTGGCACAGCCGTGTCTCAGCACTGGCGCTGCCAGTTTTAGCTATATGGAAATCAGGCATTATCAGGCAGAAATCAGCGTGCAGAGAATTCCTTACAGCAGTTTTCTATCACAAAATGTAGTAATACTCTCACGCGGAATATATAGTGTCACATTTAGATTACACTAAAGTTAGCACGACAACTAGCAGCTAATAGATGTGAAATAATGAATTCAAACCTACCGCAACTACAGCAGTCAAGAAGAAATCACTCGCCAGTAGAACTTTACTTGGATCAGAAGATGGAACAATGGAAAGATCTGGAATCGGACTGGATGCTTTCCTTGTAGTAATTGATGCTGTTTTAGGCGAACCAGCAGTTAAGAAATTCGAAGTAGATACAGTGAAGGTGTAGTCAACATTGGCAGTGATATCAGAACGATGAATTACAATGCTGTCTGTTGAAGAACTTTTAAGAAGATTATCGAGTGCACTGCCAATGGAAGCTGTTGATGCTGACCAAGCAAAAGTCATAGGTCTTCCGCCTGAGCCTGTAGACTGGGCAGCACTTAGTTTCAGATTACTGCAAGATGATATCATGGATGGGCCTAGGAAAGAGCGATAATTTTGTATTGTATGATTATTTATTGTTGGTGTTTACAGTAGTGGTGTTTCAATAATTCATACTTACCTTAAGGAACCTCAGAGAAATTGCTATAGCTATGTTTTATTGCAATAGAAACAAGCACATTTATTGTTGAGAAAATAATTTTTGTCAAGCTTTTAAACTGTATTATATTTTGGGCTGATTTGATTTCAGTAGGAAAGATGGTCCAGATTTTCGGTCCTTTTTGAACATAAAGAATGGATAACATAACCAGTTGTTCTATAGGTATTTTTAGAGGGTTGGTTCTACAAAGATCGTGGTCTATACGTTTTGGTCAAAAAAATAATCCCTCGTAAATTCGGGGTTAAGATAATTTAAAGTTTTGTAAATTTCTAATGCTAGAAGCCTGATTGATTGAATATGGATGAAACTTTCATTACATTCAGTAAGAAAGAATTTATACAAGGAAGTATAGACCGACTATGCTGTAAAGCTCTTTCATTTACGTTTAATTTTATCTTGGCAACTTTTGCTACATACCATCCATATAAATGGGCAGTAGTTAGTTGACATGGTATTAAAGAATTAATGATAGTGTCTTTTAATTAATGATATCACAACCATTGCAGTAATGCATGGTAAAATCGAATAAACAGCATTTCTAGTACGGTATTTGACATGATAGTCACCACTTATCATGACAAGCCTTTGATATTTAGTTGGGCAACGTTTCGGGAGAGATCCGTCTCCCATCATCGGGCAATGAGAAATGTGGTTTCTTGCCTATTTATTGCAAAGGTCGGATCGAGAGGTGTGAAATTAACCGGACCTGCGAGGAAGCTCAGAATTTGTTGGCGCTCAATTTCTAAAATTTGTGGCGCCAAAATTGCGTTCAGTGCAACTTTTGATGTTATTCAACCAGATTTCTGGGATTGAGTAAGATACTTGATTGATACAGAGTTGATAAGTGGTGACTATCATGTCAAATACGGTGTCAGAAACAGCCTTGATAAGTCCGAATATATTTACAGCATTTCTAGTGCTATGCACTTGTTTTGAAATAGATCAAAGATTTGAATTGCGGATTCTTTGTTGGCAATGCCACAGAACAAACCTTTTAAAACAGGATTAGTCAACAAGGGAACATTAGGACCATTCACAACGACTGAGCCAACTGCTGCCTTACTGTATTCCAACGAATAAAACACATTTTCTTTGATGACAAGAGAATGACCAGGTAATATAGATGCGTTTTGGCCTGTAGGGATACAAAATACACACTAAGAAAATAATAAATTTAATGAAATGAAATGAATGAAATGTAAAATAGAAGAATTTATCTCCTAAGCAATTTATCTCCTAAGCAAGAATATAAGGCCTTAGGGGAAATGATGAACCATTTGTTTGTCAAACATTTGAAATTTGATTGTCAAGCAATGTTTCAACGTTTTGCCACGTCACATCACATAACATTGCTTTCCAAGCAAAAATAAGTTTAATTTGTTTCTCGATGTTTTTAAAGAAGTTAAAAAACATTTTGACGCAAGCAAAAACTGTTTTTTGACCAAGAAGTTTTTGACGTGCCAAAGGGTAAAACATTTTGCTTGATAGAAAAGTTTCCAATGTTTGAGAAACAATGTTTGACGGTTTAAGCCAGACCAGGTAAACCATATTGAAGAACTAGGCCTGAAGGGGAAACAAACATGACTTTTATTCATCTCAGTACCGTCAGTGACTGAAGTTGCAACTGATTAATTAAATAAAGTACAAATGGGCCAACAGGTATTGTATTGTATTGTATCATTATTTATTGTTAGTTCTACAATAGTGATACTTCACTAATTCATACTAACATGAAGCAACCTCAGAGATTGCATTTGCTATCACTTATTGCAATTTCTAATGCTAGAAGCCTGATCGATTAAATATGGATGGTAGTTTCATTGCATTATGTAAGCAAGGCCAGCAGTGTTGAAAAGCACAACTTACGGCAACTGCAGTAGTTGTAGCTTTGCTTAACCTATCTCAAAACTGACATCTCAGTAATCATGATAATAAAATCTGCAAACTGGTGGTAAAATAAAATTGCTATAAAGAAAATAACTTACCCATTGTGATCCTGAGCTCAGTGTTTCCAATCCAATTACATTCAGGGGATAAACCAAAGCTGCTGGATACATTCGAAGTAAATATAGCATTACAGTCAGTTATTAAAGGTCTAACACTAGTAAATGTGACGATGATCTGAGAACCACTGTTAGAAAACTTTGCATTCTTAATTCTTGGTGGTGGTGCAAACACTTCAAAAGACATGATTCTCGATATCTCAGAACTCAAAGACACAAATCCATTTACAAGCAGACTCACACCATATCTACCAGGCTTCATATCTGTTGGCAAACTACACATACACATAGTCTGGTTGTAACAAATCGCTTGAATATCGCCAAGACTTGAATTATACATTCTACAACGATTTAAACTTGTGTTTTGAAAACCAGTGCCATGAATATTGATATCAGTTATGTGGCCTTTCATCTGTTCACTTGGCAATACTGCTTCCAATGACAAAGCACTTGCATCATAATACCGTAGAAAAACAGGAAGAGATATATTATGCATGCGACCTGATTTTGTTAGAAGAATGTGAACCTGCATTGACTCAGTGGAAGCTGATGCTGCTGGTATTGGACAAATAACACTTGTGACATTATTGATATATCCTGCAATAAAATTGGACATTTCAATTAAAGTTTTTGAACATTTGGTTATTACGACCTTGGCAACTCAAATTACAGATCTACACTATATCTGTAAGCTTTTCATTGCCCGGACATTTCATTCCTTTTGGGCCTACTACCATAGTTAATCTATAAAATTTCAGCCAAGCAAAATTTTTTCTAAAACGGCTGAGCTTCGTGTTACAGGGATTGTAGTAAAATTAGTAAACAGAAGGCTGCATTTAAATCCTTTCAAAACGCACTAAACCAACAATAAATGAATTTACAAACTTTGATATAGCAATAAAAACATTTAGAATCATTAAACAAGGTCTGGATCGGCGTGACATTTTTCTGGAAGATAGCGGACATCTTGAGTGAGGGATCTACGTGCGACCCCGGAGGGGTGGGGGGGCTACTTCAACTGTTCGTTGTACTAGACGTGGGTAACGTTTTCAGCGCCAATTTTCCTACATATGGGTTGATTTTTCACAAAGAATCTCCACACATGGGTAGTAAAACATATAAAAAAATTTAGACATGGATTGCTTTCAAACATTGGAGATATTGGTACAAATTGGGTTCAAACATTTTAGATATTTGTACAAATGGGTAAAAATATTCGTTGTTTTTTCTATACATGGGTACCACGAGAAACAGAATTTATCGGTAGACATGGGTGGGTTTGAGAAAACAGGGCGGCACGTCTAGTCATTTGAACAATGAAGTAACCCCCCCGGGCATGCAACGACCTGGTTGACTTAGAAGGGGAAGGGCAGCGAATTTTGTTTCAAATTATCGTTTTATTGGTGTAAAAATGAAACGAAGGATTCAAGTTCCAGCTTTTCCGCTCATGATGGCAATAAAACAAGTATTTTCCTTTTAGTAGACACTTACATCTTATTTGCCTAATTTCTGCAGCTATTTACATATTTATTGTCACAAATTCCTTTTCTCTTTTTTCGTCCATTATTCGTGAATTTAAAGAAAATTTGCTACAACAGCTCTTCTAAAATGACCGCAATCTTGCTGGCTGCACGTGGAGAGGATTCCATTACTCAAGATGTCTACCATCTTCCAGGAAAAATGTCGCGGCGACCCAGAAATCTTTGAAAAGATCTATTTGAAATTGTGTCTTCCTTAGGATTAATTAATCTATATCCCAGTAAGCTAGTGATTGTTTCCTTACCCGTTACAGTTGCTGCCGAATTAATGACACATTGAACACTTGTTCCATTCAGTCCTGCTCCTTGTACTGTCACATTTCGACCTGCATTAGTGACAAGGGTTGGAACAGCCGTGGTTGCCACTGTGCATGTTGTTCCACTACCTCCACAGATACCACATGCATCAATTACTTTGCCACTGTTTGGTACGTTGTCGCATCCACTACAAGTACTGTTGTCTCCATTGCAATAAACTCCTGCGAAAAAAAGTAAAACAAGTATTATTTCAAGCAGGAAGGTTGGCAGGTACCTCTTATCTGCTATGAAAAATTTTAGACCGCTCCTTCTTCCGTTGAAAAAGCAATGTTCTGACAAAAATTAGGCCCATATGGGTGAAATAAATGGCAAACGTGTTTTTGCACCTACATGGTTTTGTCCAGGAAGGGAAGGGATACACGTTTTTTTTTTATAAGAACACTGAAATTGAAGAAAGCCATGCAGTGTTCTTAGTTTTTCCGATTTGAAGGCTCAAAATGTTCTTAACATGTTCTTAATTTTTTTGCCTTTCAAAAAGCTGTTGTTCTTTAAATTAGGTGACAATTGCTACGAAAAGGGATGCACATGTAAAAATGTTACATAGTCACAATTATTGATAGTTTACCTGTTTCTAGAGAAGAGAACAGGACAGCGCCAATAAAATTCTATTTTTTCTAGCTTCACAAAGCCTTGTTATGTTCTTAGCATGTTCTTAACTTTTCAGACTCTGAAGCCTTATGTTCTTATATACTTTGTTCTTATAAAAAAAAACGTGTAGTCATATGAGATTGACAGGTGCTCTCACCCAATATATTTTTAGAATATAAGAACAACGTCAAGTCTGGCTCAAACACACGCAAGATATGGAAAAAATCTATTTACAGTGAGCAGTGGTGTATATCAAAACGAGTACACACTCCATGTTCGTGGTTAACATTCCTAGCCATTTCAATATACTGCCACAATAGGGACTTTGGCAGGAAGTTGCGAAGACGTGGCTGCCTCACGACTCCTTTAAAGCTAGCCTATGTTCAAAGCTTATTCATAATTCCAAAAGATTTTACTCCCTGTTCGCTAGCTGCCTCTTTAGGTCCCTAACTCCCCTACTCCCTAAAGCCCGTACCAGAACTTGATAGTTCTGGATCTCCGATCAACTTGCAATAGTCTTTTATGAAAAATCTCTATAGCTATCCTTCGGTGGCGATGTTGTAAGAGATATTTCAGACATCGTCATACTCATTGTGGGAATAAATGTACAATGTTAAGGCTGTTGATTCAAGATCATGGCATCGACATACGCTTTCAGGATTTATAAGGCTATTTGCACGAAACATAAGGCTTCCAATTTTTCACGATCAAAAAGGTGATTATCATACAACCAGCAGTATATGGAAAAATGGTAATACTGGTCTTCTTGGAAGAGCCTCAACTACGATTTTGAAACGGATTTAAAAAATTTCATTGCATCTTTCTACCTTACTAACAATATTACGTTTATATTACATACCACAAGCATCAGGCACAGCTGGTTGGCGACCTGTGTTGCCACCAACGCATTGGCCACATCGATCAACTACTGCATCACCGAAGCACACATTATTACAGTCTTGATGTCTTGAAGTGTTTCCTCGAGATGATGATGGCTGTTCACATACGTTGCATGAATCTAACAGCGACCGGCCGTTGCATACTCCAGCGCAATCCTTTAAATAATTTTTGTTCTTTCCAGTTGTACCCTGAAAAATAAACAAAAAGGCTAGTTACTGAAATTCTACGGCAGACCTACAATCATGGACAAAAATTATAAGACAAATTGGATTTTTCTACATTACAGCCCCCTTCCACCATTTTCAATGTTGAAAAGTGTTGAAAACATATGAATCAACAAGAAAGTGACAGTATGGCAATTTTTTATATGTTCAACATTGAAACAGGGGAAAGGGGGTAGAGGCACTCTCAAAGCAAAATTTGTCTCATAGTATTTTGTCCAGGATTGTAGCAAATAAATGCAGACGAATGAAATGCTAGAAACCCATTCACAATTTATGTATTTGGTACTTTTCTCAAGTTTCAGCACAGAGCACATGCATAGTCAATAGAGAAAACAGTGTTTTTTTATTGACTTTCGTAAAAGCAACCGAGGGGCAAATCACTTAAAAAAATCTCGTCCACTTTTTGAAAAATCCTATTGTTATTTTGAAAATCCTTTAATAATTTTAAGGAAATTCTATTGTTCTTTTGTGAAAATCCCAAAAATTTCGTCCACTTCTAAGGAAAGTGATTTGCCCCTCGAAAGCAACGACATATGCTATTCTTGCTAATATTTCATGTTTAATTTCCAAAAAGCTGAAAATTTGCAAGTATTGCGGAAAATCTAATAAGCAAAGGTCTAACAAAGGTCAAAAGGGTAAAAGGATTAGAGAGGTGATACAACAATTATAACACACCATGGTGTGATGCCAAACTTACTTTTTCGTTACAACGTTAGTTTCTTCAAACACTTTTAAATAGTTGCTCTTCTTTGAGATGAATTTCTAAAAATCACCTAAGGATCTTAATAGAGGAAAACCGTAGATGGTATTCACGTCCAAGTCGAATCTATTACTATTAACAGAATGATTGTTGTTCTAAATTCTCTTGAAAAGCTATCGATTTAGAGATCAACAGAGGGAAAGGGTGAACAAAATTGGAAAATTCATCCGCATTAGTTAGTTGGCAATAATGTGTACCTCCGTGCAACGACCACAATCATCAACTGTTGCATTTCCACCACAGATTGTTTGACAGTCAACCTTCTTTGTGCCATTGCAGGTACCTGTATTAAGAACAAATACATTCAGATTCAGTATTCATTCTATATCACTGTTGGTTAATTTTACATGGCTTTGTGAAAACTAAACGTCATAGGAATAGTTTTTTAAAAGGCTGATTCATTTCTATAGTTAATTAGAAACCATTCTAAAACACGGCAAAACAATGTAGCTATTTTCTCAAGATCCTTGATGTTTTATTAATCATCGACTGATAAGCTGTCGGGGGAAGAAAATAGAGGCAGGAGAACTACATGGCTTTTGGAAAGTTAGAAACCATAGGAATGGTTTTGTATAAAAAGGCTGATTCATTTCTTTAATTAATAAGACACTATTCTGAAACACGACATAATATATATTTTCCCACGATCCTTAATCAATGTTTTATCTGTAATTGACTAGGATAAACTGTCGGAAGGCGAAAATGGAGACAGAGAGAAATACATGTGAAAAAATTGAGCTGTTGTTGCACTGTGCTTCAACTTCAAAAGAAACCTCTTCTCCAGGCCCCTTTACCCAATTCTTAACAGTCAACAGATTTGGGCCCGAGTATCGGCCAAAAAAGGCAAAACTATTGGAAATTTCGGCCTAAGCATCGAAACAAGATTTGGCTTCTGAAAAAAAGACCTATGCTGGCAAGTTTCAGGAAAGATGCAGTGAAGTATGCAGAATAATGCTTGGTATTTATATCATCTTATTCACGTGATTTTCGGTCTTTTTCGGTCGGATACTTTGAAGAAATCGTGACGTCACCAACTACTTTCTATTACTTGAACATCCAATCAAATTCAGTATAAAAAAGCCTATATCAGGGTCCAAAAGGGTGAAAGAAGCTCTACGTAGCTTCCTGCGTAGACGACGCTGTTTCAACGAGAATATCTGTAAAATACTAATATAAAAATTCTGATACCTGCGCAGTCATAGATGCAGTAGTCAGGAACTGCTGGCAGTGTCGGACTCACTGTAACTTGTTGGTGCATCATAGTGATGGAGTCTGTTCTAGTACTTGATATTTCCATTCTCATTCGATTCTTAACTGATGATGAGATGCTCATTCCTTGGAAATCTGATGCAGCCATCTCTCTGTAAACAGACATCATACTTCTGCCCTCTTCAGAAGCTGTGGGCGATGCTATATTGTTGGGGCATTCCGTTCTCATGAGGCAGTGAGATTTCTGTACGAAGCATGAAGACGGATAAACTAGGTATTCGAGACGCGAAGTTCTTGTCCCCATCACTGACATAGTTGGTGTTATTTCTGAGGCAAAATCGGTCGTCGGGTAAGGATAAATAGGAGACAGAGACTCTGAAATGAGTGACATCTGTCCTATTGGGCTAGATCGACCGATTCTTTCAAGTTCCTCAACCGCTAACTTTATTTCATAATTGCTTGCTGTTAACTCAAGATACGCTATCGATGAGTTCGTCTTGTTATTGAACTGAGTTGCAAAGTCATTGATATACGAGATGACATCGCTTTTTCCTGTAAAATTTCCTGTTTTTCCTTCCTCCTTGTTTCCCGTTCTGTTCATGATGATGCCCATATCAGAAGCAAGCTTGTCAATTCTCTGTTTGATTTCGTCGTAGTTTAATGGCTGATTCGCAATCCGGTCAAGTCTCTCTATCTCCCGATCAACTGAAAACCTGAAAGCAGCTCCATCTCTATCTATCACTGTCGTATTCTTCATGCTCGAGGCATTTGTGTATTCCACAAGCTTATCATCTATACAGCTTCTTTTCACTGTTGCTGTAGCTAGAAATGCCAAAAAAGCTTCGTTAGATGAGGGATTAAATGCCAAAAAAACTACTTGGCACCGTAAAAAAAACTTGGAAAAAACTTCATTCTACACAGCTTTAAATGAAACTTAAGCTTAACACAGCAAAACACTGGCCTTCACTCAATATCTTAAATGGAAATAGAAACACTGCTCAGATTCACATCTCAATGTCTATAAACATTTACCTGACAATACCACTTTTGAATATCGAATAACAACTTGGGTTTTTAAATCTGTACATGGGAGAAGTCAATTTACATTATTAGACAAAGTAATTCTTAATTGATTATCATTTCGGAGGTGTCAAACAAGAAATGAGATTTTGTAATGCTTCATACAATTATCGCAAGGCATTTTGCAGAGCCAGTCCAGAAACAGCTTCACTTCCTTCAAAACCTCAGTAACATTCGATGTTTCTTCTGTGATATTCCATCTCGAAACCACAGGGCAAACCACGTATGTCAAATTAACCAGGCCAGGTGACGGTCGTAGTAGATCGAGTGTAGCTGACGCTGGTTTGGGTGGGGGCTGCCAGCAATCATTATGCGTCCATGTTCTGCAGTCGGTTGTTACACTGCAACCAGACTGATGTCCTAAAAAATAATTACATTGATGGTAAAATTCTACTAGCAAATGCAAATTCAGCGACAAGACAAACTACCCTTGCTCAGGCCAATAAGCCGAAAGCAGTATGTCAGTCAGTCAGTCATCAGTCAGTCAGTGAGTGAGTGAGTGAGTGAGTGAGTGAGTGAGTGAGTGAGTGAGTGAGTGAGTGAGTGAGTGAGTCAGTCAGTCAGTCAGTCAGTCAGTCAGTCAGTCAGTCAGTCAGTCAGTCAGTCAGTCAGTCAGTCAGTCAGTCAGTCAGTCAGTCAGTCAGTCAGTCAGTCAGTCAGTCAGCATAGACAAGTTACGACAACATTTCCAAGAACTACGTGAGGATAAAGTTTTGGAGAGTTAAATTTTAATATCTTTACGCTCCTATCTTCATATTCCTTATATATCTTCATATCAAAAGAATCCCAGTTTACACTCTGATTATTTTGTTTCCTTTTCGAGGATGTTTTGAAATATTTCAAATAAATTATTTATGGTACAGAATCTTGAATCGCTTTGAGTAATGGAATAATGGAAGACCAGACATAAAAAATTAAACAAGAGCTGAAAGTTATGAAAATATCTATATATATATAACAACTTAGCCTAAAAATTCTACAAAATGATTACAAAAAGGATCCAACGCATTATTGGTACAGTTTCATTTTAAATGAAGTCTATAAGTTATTTTCATAATTTCCAACCCTTAACCCTGGATTCGCCTACAAGTTGGTTTTTTTAAACCGATCTTATAAAAGAATTGCAAAAAGACTAAACACACCTTTACTAGTTGCCAGACTGAATGATGCAACTAAAATGAAAAGGCTGGTGAAAGATATTCTGTGTGTTTCCATTCCAACCAAAACGAAACTGAAAATAAACGAAGAAATACTAGAAAAGGAAGGAAAACATTGTTAAAACACTCATTTAGGAACCTCCATCGAACAAGGGGGCAAAATATTGCATTTATTTAGGTGCATGGGTAAACCAGCTCATTTCAACCGTAATACAGGTTTTTCCTGATCGAGTGAAGTGACGAGTGCGGTACAATGGCATGAAAGTTACTGCGCAATAAGCTACCCTGCGAAACTAGTCACTCTATCGCAAATTTTTATCCACAACTCACTGTTCTTGTTTAATAATCTTGGATGATTTTCCTCTTCTGCTGTGTCCGCTTTGAAATTCCAGCTTCTTATAAGCGGATTCTGTTTTCTGGGTTACCAAGTACTTAGTGTTCTATTTGTGATGCCTGTACCGCAGTGTGACCATAGAAGCCAGTTTCAGAGCCTTTACCCATGCAGTTGCTCCAGCTATCAAGTAGCAAGGCACAGTTCTTGAAGGCTAAGTGAAGGATATTCGAGGGACAGATGAGAAGACCTTTAGGGCAATCTTACCTTCTTTTAAGAATATTGACCAATCTCAGAAAGTCTTTCTTTAAGAATGAGGATAAAACATTCAACAATTCTGATTGTTTTACAAGATTTATTATTAATGTTCTAGCCGAATGTTATCAGTCGATTCAAAATTTCTAAGCTCTTAAATTCGGTTCGTCTTGGTAGTTAATGGTAATGGTATGCACAGGTGGATTTTGAAACAATAACATTAACTTTTCATTCTTTAATATGTTACTATAGAGATGTCTGCAAAATAATGACCAAATATGATGATGTTGACGACATTTAGATTTGAATTCAAACTTGGCGAACCCCTGATACAGACGAATAGACCTTTTTAAAGAGGTCTGGGTCGGCGCAACATTTTTCTGGGAGATGGTGGACATATGAACTGAACAGTTGGTCTGAAAAGATCTATTAGAGTTATTACATTAGTCCCACTCTTCGCAAACAGCAACAACAACAACAACAACAACCCTTTAGCTGTTCACTCGTTAATAGCCTCCAGCATAGACTCAACCTCAGATGCGGATTTAGAAGTGCGGTGTTGGACTGGACATAAAAAGTGTACTTTGAATCTTGTTAATGTCGATTTTGAGGATAATTTATTTCAGACTTGTAAAAGGAATTTGACTGTCATAATCTTTCACGATGAAACTTTACACACTCAGTCATTACTGACTAGGGTTGGAAAGCTTGCACAGCTCAGGGCTTTAACATTGTTGGTATCTATAGGTATTGTTACACTCTGTAGTCCTGAAAGTAATTCTGTTTGAAATAAAGTTTGAAGCACCACTTGACAAGTCAAAGTAATGTTGGAATGATTTAGCTAGCCAAAATCTTATCCGCAATGGGTTCTACCAAAGACAAAACACAATAAAGCGAGGCCTTTGGAACTCAAAAAATTTGGAATTCATGTCGCTAGGATCTCAGTGATAGGTTGGTTAACTTATCAAGACCGCGACCCTGGCTGTGACGCTACCGTAGCTGAAGATGGGTTTCGAACCCCGATCTTGCTGAGCTTCTGATACCACGAGCCAGCTCGATTAGACTACGATGCCACAGCATGGTTGATCTATCGCCAAGCTCTTTTTTCAACCATATGTATTCGTATACATCATCAGATTCGGCTCATTCCAGCTTTATATGTAGGATTAATTAAAGGTACCCATTAGCCATGTTTGAAGAATGAGATCAGCTCAGATCAGCCCGAGATCACCTAATCATCATTGATCCCTATTTAGTTCAATTTGCTCTCGCTTGTTTGCGGTAATTTCCTTTTTTCTGAGTTGTTCCTTCATCTTCTTCAGTGATTCCCTGTATGTTCCACCTTGACCCCTCTCGTTCTCATTTATTCCCGCCGATTTCTACTTCGTCGCAGTTGTTCCCTCCGATTCCAAGTTATTCCCACTTCGTTTCAGCATGTTACAATGGTTCCATTCAGTTCCGTTTATTCCACTCATTCCACGAGTTCCCAGCTTTTGTTTGTTCCAGATTTTAGCGCATGCTGGCTAATGGCTTCCTAATGAGTTTGTTGTTCAAACACATGCCAAATTTCGAAGACTCAGAACAACCTCTTCGATTGTTTTGATTGTATGCATTTGAATTGCAATTAAAATAATTAATTAACTCAATGATTGTTTAAATTGTGTGCACAGAGAATAGAAATTCCGATCTTATTGTTACAACATTCCTGATTCCTAGGTATCTTGGTATGTATGTATGTATGTATCTAGGTCTATTTCTTCCGGTTTGCCGAAAACCCCTGCATAATGTTTGAATTCTTCAAACATAAAATGATGATGAAAAATTTAGTACGGTCATCGGCATGAATTTTAGTTTCCTTATTTTTCAACAAATTTTTCACAGCCGATATTTATATGGATAAGAAAGTTCATTTAATTGGTCAAGCAGGATATATCTATAAAAAAGAATTAACTAATGCTATGCCAAATATAGTCGGCAAAACCTTTATAAAAGTAAACCGGCTGTGCAAAGAAGTAGTTGAAAACGCTGCTTTTATTTCGAATACAAGCTGGCCGACTCAAATGACAGCGTTTTAAGTTAAACAGTCTAACAGAAAAAAATGAGCGCTAAAAGAGGCGACATACAAACTCAACCATACATTATTAAGACTTTAGTTATAAAGGCTGCGAGAAATTCCACCTGGAAAGTCGAGGAATCTTGTTGCGCAATCAATGGAAAATGGTGAATCAAAAAAAGTGTGAAAGATATAACGACGACGCTTGCTAGGGCATCTTAGCGCGCAAGTTTTGATTTCCAAAGCTGCAGCATCGAGTTTCTAGGTCTTCTGTTGCTAGACAGAGAGAAAAACAGAGGGAAATAGGACATGTCGTTAAAACGTCAGTCAGAGAACACCGCCTATTCGGATCTTTTGCGCGCCATGCCGAAAGTCAAACAGCGATGCGTCGCTGCAGCAGAATTTTTAGCACAAAGACCATGGCAATACAGTACTACCTCGTCACCAAGAAACTGAAACTGCAGCCTCTCAGAAGGCACAATATATGTCCATTTGATATACAGTTGACATCCGCTATCTCAAACTCTCAAGGGAAACTGGAATTTGTTCGAGATAGCGAATGTTCGAAATAACGGATGCCCCATATGAATATAAAAAGTTTTAGTTTTTAAGTCAGAAAAGGAACCCCTATTAACATGCAGGGTTACTGATCCCAAATTTCGTCAAACAAGTCTGGTATCTTTTACATAGGAGTCAAAGCTCATCTGCTTTTATCTCTACTATTGTTGAAATTGAGATAATGGCGATGCAGCACATCTCGAAAGAGAACAGCTTCATCTATTGTATACATGGGCAGCATATCGCCTAGCTGCTGCCATTCCTGCTCCGCTAGGCGAACTTATACATATTTTAGCCTGTCTCTTTATCCAGTTCAGCAAAAAATTTGGCAAAGTTCGTGGAATTTATACCCAGATGCGGCTCGAAATAATGAGTTTCTTAGTGGCGGGGTAATACTGTAACTTGATTGCTTTAGTGACTTTATTAACCGCTTTTTCAGTTATATCAGAACGTTATCAAAGAAGGACAGCAGTATCTTATGTTATGATCCTTGGAGTTCTTTCGTGCTGGTTGTCTTTCTCATTTAACACTATAGACATTATATTGTTACAAAGATTATTAATAATATCTAATAAAATACATCATATGTTCATACCTGTAAGAACCAAAGATTTATTAGTATCGAAATTAAGTTTTTGTTCCCCAAAATTTTATGTCCTTAATTTCTGATCTCACTCCAACATCTTAAGATATAAGTAATTACCACTACGATTATTTTCACAGCCATTCGTAACTGAACCATTAAGTCATGCCCACTGACTAAATTAGTTTTTTATCATAAAATATTTAGCTGATATCCTATGCATAGCAAACAATGTATTGTCAGAAAAACTACTACCAGCTGAAGCACTCGTATCCAAAGACGGAGCTACAGACGTTTTAATAAATAAGTTAATACAGAACTAACTAACAAATGAATACTTTTGAAATAACTAATGCTATGTTCAGGATTTAACCAGGTAGATGGATGGCTAATCAAAAATGCTGCAGACGTTATTAACTAAGTTTGAAGTAGCTGAATAACGCGTTGAGTATCACCCGAGTGAGTATCCTTAGTAAACAATTCTTGAGCACCCAATGAAATTTCGGATACACCCAGTTATTTCTTTCGACTTCCTCTTAAAGCCAGCCTTATTTCGATCTACGATTCGATACAACTAAAGCCAACTAGTTGCAACTGCTAACCTATGTTAACACATCGACAGTTAGTCAGAAGGCATGGGGTACAGTTGATCGCTGTCGCAAGAGCGTTCAGGTCGACTGCGACTGACAGGAACCAGGTGTCAACTAATCGCAGAAGTAGAAAATGCCCAGCTTTTTGGAACTGTCGGCCGACTAGTTGCCATCAAAAAAGATCTAGGTCCCTACTAGTTGTCAGAGCGCTAGCACGGCAGGTCAATTGCGATAAATTAGTTCAAAAAAATCGCCGATTAGCAGTCGGAAGCTAGTTCTGACTGTGCGCAATGTCGACATTAGCCTGTCTTCAAAGCGGTTGCACTGGAAGCCATTATTTAAGAGGCTAGCGCAATGTATTCCATGCATTTTAACGAAACTATCAATGCAAGGTTATCTGTGAAAGGAGAGAAGCAGGGTCTCACAATTTTAATGAGGATTGTAGGCAAAAAGTTGAAACGCCTTAGTTGTATTGTATTGTAGTATTTTGTATTGTTTTGTATTGTAGGGGTATTGAATTGCATTGTATTGTATTGTGTTGTTTGGTATTGCATTGCATTGCATTCTATTGCATTATATTTTATTTTATTGTATCATAGAGCTGTCTATTGCACTGAACTTGATTCTATTCTCATGTGTTGAATTCAATTACATTGTAGTGTAGTGTATTGCAATGGATACACTATTTCCCATACAATACAATGCTGAACATACTTTTTACCCTGTAGTGTCTTTTGGTGTGCCTGGGTGGCTGTTTGAAATGGAAATTCGAAGGTAAACCTTTGTTGTGCAGCAAAACACAGATAGGTTGATGAAAACAAATTTATGTTTCCTTTACTGCTATGGGGACACTAGCATACAACCTACAGGTTGAATTCAGTAGTGTGACGAGCTTATCAAACCCTTGCAGACACTTAAAAACAATCGATTCAAGCAAGCCGGGAGTCTATTCCCACAGTCACTATGCAGTTTTAAAATTAAATGTAAATATCTGTTAAATTTCTCAAAGCTTTAGACCCATATTTTCCAATGAATAACAGGTCGGCTCCGATCCTTCGTTTGAAGAACTAATCCTGGTTGTTTTATGCAAAACGTATACGCGATTCGCAAAGAGCTCCTTCGTCTCAGAATCAAACATATTTTGCGGCTACGCAGAATCGGTTGCACTGGTGCCAGGCAACCATTTCACACTGACGTACACGCTGCTAAGCTTTTCTCTTCGAGGGAAAGTGGAAAGCGGTTAACGATACAAGCATGCGCAAGGGACAATTGAACATTCAAACGTATGCTAGCCCAACCCATACGCTTTCCTTTTTTGAAAGCTGAACTCCAGTCAAAGATCGATCTACTTTTCGATGGATGGAAACTTTCCGTGCCGGTTGCTGCTTGCGTTTTTCCAGAATTCGGGGGTGAGACCAAAAATGTAGGTACAAAGCTGTAGCTATAGGAGAATACAATTAGTGGCTGGACATCCTCGGCTGAAACTTCCCAATTAAGGGCCACTATATGACCTGGGACATTTTTTACCAATTGCAAGCCAGAATTAGTCTCCACATTCTCTAAGGGATGCCAGCTCCGTGATGCGTTTCTACGTGGACCCATTTACTAAGTGTGCATATGCTTAACAAGATTTAGAATAGAATTGATGATATTCAAAATTAAAGACCAAATTGTACTGAAAATTTGGTATTTCATTCTTCCATCCTATGCTAAGCAAAGGAAACGTTGCCCCAAAAAAAAACTAGCACGAAATAGCAGATTTCAATACTACCATGTAGTAGCTACGCAGCAGCAGGAGCAACAGTTCTCAGGTGAAGAATTCCATTTGTTTAGATTGACAAATAAACATTCAAGCATATACCACGGATGGTTTTTATAAAACATTATTCAATTCAAATTCCGACGATCTTGACAAGTAGAAATTTATGCAACCACGAAAGTTTTAAGCTCTTACAATCATAAATATGTTTTCTTTTTTCTAAAATAACGTTATGCTATTCAGCTTGGGTTAACGAAAACCTTAAAAAAAACCATTTGGTAAAGAACACAATGCACTTTTAATATAGCAATAACATCATAAGACATAACAACTTAACATAATAACATTAAAATACCATACCATAACATAACCTTGCATGACACAACATAAAATAACAACATGACATAGCATTACATAAAATGATATAACATATTATAAAATAACATAACATAGCATAACATAACATAACATAACAACTTGACATAATAACAAAACATAAAATACTTTACCATAACATAACCGTGCATGAAACAACATAACATAGCAACATGACATAGCATTACATAACATAACATAAAATGATATAACATATAGCCCAACATGCATAGCATAAGATAACATAACACAAAATAACATTAAAAATAACATAACATATCATAACATAACATAACACAACATAACATAACAACATAACAACATAGCATAACAGCAAGACATACCAAACAATGACACAAGATTGACAACGACGTTTTACAGTAAAAAGTAGGCAACACAACGAAATACTACAGAAAAAAACAATCTTTAAATTTAATTATGGAAATATTTTAGCTCTTTTAACAACAAAATCATAGAAAATAGAACATAAACGTAATTACACAAACATAAGAAACATTTAACTCAATAAACATATTAACATAAAAAGCAACAAATGTTTCTAATTAATAATTTACTGTTTTATAAAATGTCTGCATCGTGAGCACATAGAAAAACAAAATTTTAAATCTTAGTCTGAATGACAATAAATATAACAAACAAGAAAACAGAGACACACTAATCACATGACATACATAAAATACATTAACAACTGATTTACTTTCAATTTAAATAAAACAACGAGTTCCCAACGTTAGTTTCAACGGGACATAATCTTTTTAACGTAGAATTACCAATTTACGTCTAAATATCATTTCGTTAAGTCAGAACATAACAATAATGTCGTAGGGGCGTAAAAAATGGGAAAATGACAGCTATAACGTTCTACACATAAGCTCTAAGGGCTATTTAGCTACGAAGAAATCTACGAATGCTTTAACCCAAGGTTAGGGTTGCTTCCGAAATGATGTCTTTTTGAGAAATCCTTCCTTACTTCACTAAGTTTATGGATCACCTTAACGTTTCTAAAACTAATGTTAATAATAAATATTCTTCCATCTATCGTCCAGACTGGCCCAAGACGAGATACGGCTTGGACAAGTCCATCTATCGTCTGAACTGAAACATATCCATTGTCCACATTCTGTACTTTGATCACAATTGATTAATAGCGTTCCGTGTGACTGTTTTAAGGATTTGCACAGTCCTTTCGACCAGTGTCAGGTTTTTAATCGCTCAGGGAGGTAGAATTTCTGTGACGATTTAGGCAATCCAGCTGCTGGAAGGACTTAGAAACTCTTGACCAAATTAATGCTTTTAACTATTGATTGACCAATAAAAAGTGTGACTTTGAATCGAAGACTCGAACGTCAGAACCTGGGGAATCTTGCGGTCGACCTATAGCACAGTTTCTCTGTCAATCACGATGATAGTTGACTTTGACATACTAAGAAGCTCTTTTTCGGTCATCCAAAAGTTCTTATTAAAACTATTGAATTTGGTAATGTTATCTGAAAGTTCTCTAGCTAGATTTTATATCCAGGAAAATCATCTATTGAGTCACCACATGTCTCCGATGCATCATTTGACGTGTATGACACTGAGGACAATGATGATGTTGGCAGCATACTTAGCTCTCCATCAACTTGCAAGCTTATTCCAGAATCGCTTGACTTTGAAGAACCTATAGAGCAATTTGAATCAACTGACATTTTGCTCATCGTTGAGATCTTACGTTGATACTCCAAAGAGAAATCGTCCTTGTTTGCCTTCTTATAGAGAACTGGTGTCAAGAACATGATACAAACGCAGAGTGTTGCAAAACCACCAGAAAGAATGAAAGGCACTCTATAAGATCCAGTTACTTCTTTAAGAAATCCTAGAAAAGATAAAATTAAGGTTGATAACTAAGGCGGTTGAATGCGACATCAATAAATATCGAAATCGTTCTTCGCATACATATGTGTGAACAGGAAATACATACAGCGCGTCCAGCATATGAACAACTAGACTTTTCTATCAAGGGTAAAGTTTATTTGCAATAGGCAATAGTTCTATCCATAGTCTTTTTAAAGTCAGCTTTCAGTTTCTTATACACTCTATTTTTCATTGGCGGGGACACTGTGCTACAGCTTCCCCTTTCAAGGTTCCACGTTAAAGGCGTGGCATTAGCTTGCCCTTTTACTTCATTGAACATTACTTAGTCATGCGATAATAGCATAAGAATCGGTGTCTTACCGGCAGTAGGTGGACCAATCAGAATGAAAAATGACATGCCAATCAGCTGAATTGCGTAGCCTGCATTGATGTTCCTTTCTCCAGAAATGTTCTCAATGATCGTGAACGTGGTTACAGCTGGACAAGCATCGAAGAAACCGAAGATAATAGTATATGCAAGAAGTCCAGTGAAATCGGTCATTAAAGGACTCAGAGTAGATACCAGTCCAGATATCAGTATAGCCGCCTGAAAGAAGATCGGTAGAAATTAGATTTAATATCTTTTTGTGTTTCTATCTATTTTGCTCCATCTTTTGGGTTTCATTTATAAAGAGCTTTTGAACAAAATTTGGCATTATTGCTACTAAACACACTATCTAAATAAAAATAGCCAGATCAATATCGAGTTTCACAGAGACTTAGAGAACTCTACTGAAACTTCCATCGTACAACACCGTTTAGTAGATACTGAATGATATAGCCTGCGTGTAGCCTCAAGCTCTTCTCTCACAATGAAGGATCAAAGTATAGACTAGAATAGTACAGTAGAAGTATACAGTTCACTTTGTACAAATCTACAATGCTATAAACCTGCATTACGAGGGCTAGTTGTTTTGAAATATGCTGCCTTTTCATTTCTTGAAAGTTATCCTCGCGTACTAGCAGAATCAAACATTTTCTGGAAATATTTAGACAAGGTAGACTAGGGTTTCTGAAGATATATCCCTCACATGCACGTCTCTTGATTAGTCTTTATATGGTATAGTATCCCGTTCCTGAGAAAGTTCTCCTGCCTCGTTACACAGCATTTCAGCTTACGCACTTACGCAAACATGCTTAAAGAAAGTGTAAGGTGATTGTTAATCTGCAAGGTGGTTGGTATGCAATGTGTTAGTTTTAGGTAGCTGCTCTAGAGGTAGTGCTGCTAGTTAAGAACTTACCTGGGTGAGAGTGTTGAGCTTCGTGCCTCGAAACCAAGTCATGGCCTGACCAAACACAATCTTTCCAACTGACTGAGAAAAAGCAATTGTGCTGGGCAGTAATGTCGCTTTGAAAGATGACACACCTAAGCCTTCTGCCATGTTCACCTGAGGTAGAGAAAACAGAGATTTACTAACAAGCAAAAAGGCGAAGTCACATGAAAAAACGAGGGTTACCGCATACGGTCTTCCAATTACCTAAAGAATAGCTTTCTAGCAAAAGGAATAAGTCTTCTGTATATTATACCTTTTAGAAATGCTGGATGGTAATGCTAACTCAGTATTAGCATGGTAATTCGGGCATTGCTTTGAAACAAGCAAGCCTAAGCTTGAATTCTAATGTACATACTGGTACATATGTACGTTTGTACATACGATATCTTACCAGATGCACAGCTGGAACGTAGTAACCAAAGGCATTCACAGCCATAGCCAGCGAATGCGCCAACACAGCTTTGTTTTTCCAAACGCTCTCTGAAGAAGACTTCTTGACAACAACGGAACGAGGTTTATCCTCCAAGTTTTCTTTTTTGCTAAGAACAGTAGCTGATCCGTAAACGAGGCTGCCAGCAAACAGCGGCAAGGCGAAGAAGGCCATGAGTCGTAATGCGATTCTCAAGCCGAATTCTTCGATAAGGTATTCGGTAAGGTATCCCATTGGCAGAGCTCCTATGCCGTGGCCACTCAGCGAGATACCAAAGGCCAATCCACGCCTGTATTTGAAGAAGTTAGGAAGGATCAGAACACCAGAGAAGTTAACCATACTGGAGCCAATACCAAACATAAGGCCATAGGTGAGGAAGAGAACTGGTAGGTTAGGAGCGATTGATGACAGGAGTAGGCCAGCACCAAATAGTAATGATCCCAGGCAGCTTACGGCACGGTAGCCAAGACGAGGCAGCAGCACATTGACAACAGTTAAGCCAAGGCACAAAACACAGTATGACGAAGATCCGACCCAAGCTACAAGAAAATTAGAATTCTTCAATACAACTAAGTTTTAATAATGTATACTTGAAAATTCAAAGTGATTGCAACAACACTAAAGAGCTTCTTTCCATAACAGTCTTATTCTAAACATAGCAACATGTACAATGGAGCAAAAAGTTTTGGTTCAGTTCATTTTTGTGTCCAAGTGGTTCAATTATCAATAATGTACATTCTGAATTGAGCCTTGGCCAAACAATCTGACCAAACGTTTCATCCAACGATCACTCGTTCAATGTTTGTTGGACGCCATTCGTCGGAGCGGAGACCAAACAATGTTGGACCAAATCTTTTCATTTAGGAAAGAAACGGAAAGTGGTTGCTTTAAAAGCCGTGGGCTGGCCCAAACCTAGTGACGTTCTCCCTGAATACCCTATCCCTGGCCAAATCATTAAACAAAATCCAACAACACAATTTAACAATGGGAATCTAACATTTGTGAATCCACCAAGGTAGCCAATTCACCCAACATTGGCCATGCAAAATTAGCTGGGTGAATGCTGCGTTAGCCCGGTGCTTTAGCTAAAGTCTCATTTCATAAAGATTTCGGGCTCTTATAAGTTCGCACATTCAAAATTTGCGCTTGGATTGTCTGTCAACCAAAAATAGCATAATTTAAGACATCTCAAATGAAAGATGGTTGCGCTTGATGAAAGCGTCGGGACAGTCGGAAAATTCGATACTTTTATACGATTTTTCATCCAAAGGCTAGACAAGGAGAACCTGAGTAGAAACTGGCCAAAACGTGTTAGGGCTGTCGCAAATAGCTTGGTTAAGAGGGTGCATGACTCAACTCAGTCAAAATGACAATGTCCCAAAAAGAAAAATAGTTAAGGGCTGTCATTAAGTCCCCTGACTAGTTATTCGAGGCACATCGTAATTGGCAACTGAAACCACAAGATTACCCAGCTGATCTAAAGGTTAAAATTGGGACGCATGACAAGAGTGGGTGAGCATGAAATCTAGCAAGGTTACACTCTGGGGTTAATGCATGACAGCAGTGGACTGATTTATTAAAGAAACCCACAGAAATCACATGTTAAAAGTAGAACACCGTCAGGCACGAAGTTAAGACGCGCAACACCGTCTCTAACTCTCTAACTCAATACGCAAAGGATAAGCAGAAATACGGCTCTATCATACAGTAGACCTTAAGCATATTTTATTGATAAGCAACAGGGCAATTAAGAACTAGCGTTAGCATCACATAAATTTTAAGCATCTTCCATCTGCAGCAAAGAATCTGTTAGCAACAATACGACAAAGGATATGTTGTTTTGTCAACCTTTTCGTTTAAATCGTTCCGCTTACACATCAATGTAAAGCTTAACAATTTCAACTACTATTTTAGCAGGAAAAGCACAAAAAGTTGACAACGTGCTGTGAGTTTTGTGAAGACCTAAGCGACCCACAAAAACACTAAAAGGAGGGACACTTTGTTCAGAAATGGGGCACTTTGCATTGAGTTTTGGCAAAACGTTAGGCGTCTTGTTCCTTCGTCCCCTGGGTTCCTAAGCCTCAGTTCCATTTTAGCACCAATTGCAAATGAATGTAGCTTTTTTGAACATGCCGGAAAATATATTCAGCCATTCCGAAAGGGCCCGATTTGATAAACCGTAGAATAAAACAGCTTTCGAAAATCGTGCCTTGAAATTTCAAGCAGCAGCGTCCATCCTTCCTCAAAGTAATAGGGCTGTCAATTCAACAACCAGCTAAATTACAGTATACCACCAGCACGCTTGAAGACAGGGGAACACCCGTCCGATCACCTGATGGGCTTTCCCTAAGTTTCTTTACAGCAAACTGCCCGAAGCAAATAAGAGAATGATCAACTATTCTACTCTAGTTTCGAATGATGTAAGACTCCAAGGGCATGAGATAGAGGTTTATTCTAAGACAAGCTAACAGCAGGTTGAATTTCGTGAGTGCAACAAGCATTGTTTAAGGGGGGGTTTGAATGCCATTCACCGGATGTAAGCAAACGCTGTTAAAGGGTTAAATGAATGCTACAGGTGTTTTTGGAGTCCAGAAAAAATGCGGCAAGCTCATTTGCAAGTAGAAACACGCTTCAGCTGGGGTTAAAGATCTTATTTTGAAAGCGTACAATACCTGAAAGCTTTAACAAAGCCTATTATGGCAGCTGAGCGTACATGAAAGCGAATAGGATAAGAGGTGGTTACTCAAAACTGGTTCTGTTTTGCTAAGTGCCAAGGAAACAGATCATAGATGGATGTTTGTTTCTCTAACGATTTTATGAAAGAAAATTTTTCGTGGAACGAAAAAGAAATTCTGTATAGATTCATAGCTCTGAGAACTCTTAACGGTTGCAAAGCACTAGCATTGAGACCAAACAATGTTGGACCAAATCTTTTCATTTAGGAAAGAAACGGAAAGTGGTTGCTTTAAAAGCCGTGGGCTGGCCCAAACCTAGTGACGTTCTCCCTGAATACCCTATCCCTGGCCAAATCATTAAACAAAATCCAACAACACAATTTAACAATGGGAATCTAACATTTGTGAATCCACCAAGGTAGCCAATTCACCCAACATTGGCCATGCAAAATTAGCTGGGTGAATGCTGCGTTAGCCCGGTGCTTTAGCTAAAGTCTCATTTCATAAAGATTTCGGGCTCTTATAAGTTCGCACATTCAAAATTTGCGCTTGGATTGTCTGTCAACCAAAAATAGCATAATTTAAGACATCTCAAATGAAAGATGGTTGCGCTTGATGAAAGCGTCAGGACAGATCGGAAAATTCGATACTTTTATACGATTTTTCATCCAAAGGCTGAACAAGGAGAACCTGAGTAGAAACTGGCCAAAACGTGTTAGGGCTGTCGCAAATAGCTTGGTTAAGAGGGTGCATGACTCAACTCAGTCAAAATGACAATGTCCCAAAAGAAAAATAGTTAAGGGCTGTCATTAAGTCCCCTGACTAGTTATTCGAGGCACATCTTCGTCATTGGCAACTGAAACCACAAGATTACCCAGCTGATCTAAAGGTTAAAATTGGGACGCATGACAAGAGTGGGTGAGCATGAAATCTAGCAAGGTTACACTCTGGGGTTAATGCATGACAGCAGTGGACTGATTTATGAAAGAAACCCACCGAAATCACATGCTAGAAGTAGAACACCGTCAGGCACGAAGTTAAGACGCGCAACACCGTCTCTAACTCTCTAACTCAATACGCAAAGGATAAGCAGAAATACGGCTCTATCATACAGTAGACCTTAAGCATATTTTATTGATAAGCAACAGGGCAATTAAGAACTAGCGTTAGCATCACATAAATTTTAAGCATCTTCCATCTGCAGCAAAGAATCTGTTAGCAACAATACGACAAAGGATATGTTGTTTTTGTCAACCTTTTTCGTTTAAATCGTTCCGCTTACACATCAATGTAAAGCTTAACAATTTCAACTACTATTTTAGCAGGAAAAGCACAAAAAGTTGACAACGTGCTGTGAGTTTTGTGAAGACCTAAGCGACCCACAAAAACACTAAAAGGAGGGACACTTTGTTCAGAAATGGGGGCACTTTGCATTGAGTTTTGGCAAAACGTTAGGCGTCTTGTTCCCTTCGTCCCCTGGGTTCCTAAGCCTCAGTTCCATTTTTAGCACCAATTGCAAATGAATGTAGCTTTTTTGAACATGCCGGAAAATATATTCAGCCATTCCGAAAGGGCCCGATTTGATAAACCGTAGAATAAAACAGCTTTCGAAAATCGTGCCTTGAAATTTCAAGCAGCAGCGTCCATCCTTCCTCAAAGTAATAGGGCTGTCAATTCAACAACCAGCTAAATTACAGTATACCACCAGCACGCTTGAAGACAGGGGAACACCCGTCCGATCACCTGATGGGCTTTCCCTAAGTTTCTTTACAGCAAACTGCCCGAAGCAAATAAGAGAATGATCAACTATTCTACTCTAGTTTCGAATGATGTAAGACTCCAAGGGCATGAGATAGAGGTTTATTTTAAGGCAAACTAACACAGCAAGGTTGTAACAGCAGGTTGAATTTCGTGAGTGCAACAAGCATTGTTTAAGGGGGGTTTGAATGCCATTCACCGGGTGTAAGCAAACGCTGTTAAAGGGTTAAATGAATGCTACAGGTGTTTTTGGAGTCCAGAAAAAATGCGGCAAGCTCATTTGCAAGTAGAAACACGCTTCAGCTGGGGTTAAAGATCTTATTTTGAAAGCGTACAATACCTGAAAGCTTTAACAAAGCCTATTATGGCAGCTGAGCGTACATGAAAGGGAATAGGATAAGAGGCAGTTACTCAAAACTGGTTCTGTTTTGCTAAGTGCCAAGGAAACAGATCATAGATGGATGTTTGTTTCTCTAACGTTTTTATGAAAGAAAGTTTTTCGTGAAACAAGAAAGAAATTCTGTATAGATTCATAGCTCTGAGAACTCTTAACGGTTGCAAAGCACTAGCATTACGGAGAACGAAACTAGGCAACGAGCTGCCTGTTCATTTTACGAGAAATTTTCAGTTCTTTTACTATAAGCACAATTATTTTCTGTAGCATTTAATATTTTACAAAACATGGTATTTAAATACTCCTACATCAATGTTGCTAACAGCAATATTCAAGAGAATGACCGCATGTTTGTTATAGAAATTTAAAGCCTGTTAGGTCATGGTCATAGCGCTTCGGAACTTGCGAATTTAAAACAATTTAGGAAAACTTATGGTACTCAGAAGTGCTCCAAAGTGCTTGGTATTTGTAAAAAATCTATTTTATTAGATGTTAAGGCTTTTCATAAGAATATTTCAAAATTAAGGAGAGTTAAAGCTGTAACTTAAACATGAAATTTTAACAAAAGGCCAACCCACCTGCCGAGCTTTCACTGGCGTTGAATTCAGCAATCAGCGCGACAAATATCGAGCCGAAAGAGATGTAGAATCCGATGACGATGAAACCAGCAAGGAACGACACAAAACAGACTATCCACGAATAAAAACTATCCATCTTCTTGTCTTCTTCTGAGGTATACATGGCTCCGGTGAGTCGAGATGTTGATGTCAGTTGGTCCACGACAGCTTCTGCACATCTGTTTCAACGAGGGAAAATTTTTTTATGCTGAGACCTTCCGGTACGGTAGCCTCTGTCAATCTCGTTCAGATATCAACCAATCAGATTGCAGCTTTGAATGTGAAAAACAATGCGCGGACTAGCATCCATAGACCACGAGCGATGATTGGTCGAAAGCTGGGTCTAGAGCGAGCAACAGACTGACAAAGATCTGTTTTTAAATTCTATTGTTAAACACAGAAACCGGTTTTTCATATCACGAGACTTCTGGTTCATGTAATCCTTTCCTATACATTTGTAGTTATGTAACTAACAGACAAAGGAAGATGAAACATGACTCAAGAGATCAAAGTAACCATAGATTTGAATAAGGGTCTGTGGCGGACTTCAATGTAGACCAACGAATGTTGCTTTGTGTGAAAACAAAAACAGCTCACATGATCGATAAGAGCAGATAGATCACGATTAATTGAAAAACGGTAGGCAAGAGAGCAGAGGAACAACAAAAATATTATATACATAAGACGGTGGAAATAAGATCAATCAATGTCTTGTGTACTTTAATTTGTATGTGGCTAGTTGTTTACAGTAGTTATCAGTCAGTCAGATATTAAGTTAGCTAGTTAGTTAGCTAGTTAGGTAGTTAGTTAGTTAGCTAGCTAGTTAGTTAGTAAGTTGGTTAGTTGATGGTTACTGGTTAGTTAGTTAGATAGTTAGCTAGTTAGCTTGTAGATTAGTTACTGGTCAGTCAGTTCATCAGTTAGATCAGACAGTGGTTCCTTTGTTTGTTGGTTGGTTGATGAAGGTAAAAATGAAACGAAGACAGTCACTTGGTCACTGCCAAACAAACTAGCGTTCGATTCGCATAATCTAAAGCTTTTGTACAGAGATTCCTTGAATAGTCACAACGTTGCAGTCTGGTAAGAAAATTTTATAATGTTCGATGTTGAGCTTCAATACATAGCTGCATGCCGTTTATGAAAAAAGAAAGTGAACACAAAGGTGATGCGGTGCAAAGGTCTTAAAAGTATTCTGCTCTTCCCGAAAAATTGACTCCTTGCCTTGGTCGTATTTGCTCATTAGAACAGTCTTGTCGCAAAAGCACATTCTAAATAAAAAAGCTATTCAAATCAATTTCACTAATCATACAAGAATAAGCAATGGGTAGCTAGTATTGCATAGGCCTATTCGATCCAACAAACAACTAACGATCTATCGCTTGCGTATGTCACTTGTGGAAGGAGAAGGAGAGAATTCGCAAGGACACAATTACATGACACGTCAGAGTAAGATGATATTTTCACCTCCTTGGTTTTTTATCAGTCTTTATGAAACCCACATAAAACCAGGTATAAAAACCCACAGCATCTAGGCTACATTTCTCCTCTGCACTTCGGATAACGCTGTTTGCTCATTTCAATTCTGCCCTTTTCGGCCTCTTTTTCGTGCAACTATTTTGGCGCGCAATTCGAGATTTTCAATTGAAAAATTGAGAAAGTTGCTGCCAATTATTAACATGAACACACATTCGTTTGATATTTGTTTAATAAATGTTCAATGATTGTAAGATCTTGTAATATGTGTGTTCTTGTATGTTATTGTAACATGTATGCAATTTCTGCTGCTATCCCGTATATTCGCTTCATAAAACAATTATCGTGGACGTCCCTAAAGGCGCTGGTTGCGAAAAGTTTTCGTTATCTAAAACTAAGCTTCTTCGAAAGAATGATTTTTCCCTCAACCAGAATGTGTATGCGATTTCTGCCTCCGACCTCGTGTATTTGCCTATCTGAAAAGTTACCATTTTCAATGGAATTGGAGATGTAAATTGCAATTGAACAAAAACAAAACGTAACAAAAATAGAGAGGCTTAAATTCTTAATGTCCAATACAAAAGACAAAGAATGAACCGGTCTAAAGTGGTATTTCTGGTTTAGTGAATCACAAGACATCTAATAAACCTGTTTAGTGTGATATTAAACTAAATTGGCAATGGCTTCCATACATGGTTTTAATGTTGAAGTCTATTTGTTATTCCATTATCTTATACATTTATACATTTGATATCGTATTATCGTAAGAACTCAGAAGCAGAAACAGAATAAGCTACCATGAATTTACCGCACAGTTACCTGCAAGCCTACAAGCATTTTGCTACAAGTTATTTTAGCATTATTTACACTAGATGTTTTGTATCAATTTATTGTTTGACGCGACGCAATAGAATATTCATAGCAAAGCAGCTTTGAGCTTTTCTTTAAGATTGCAAAATGATAATGATAAACACATAAATAATGCAGATAGACTGTAAAGTATTAGAGCCCCCCAAGCCGTTCTGCGTGATGCGTTATTGGACCATTTTTCATGCGTGATTTCGTGAAACGAGAAATTTTTGCGCGTGAATGCGTAAATCTAAACTCCTGCGTGTCGCGTGAAATGCTTTGGTACGGCTCGTGATTCCGTGATTTACACATGATGAATTAATTAAGACCCTAAAATCTTAATTTTGTGTGTTCCTGTTATAAACGCGTTGTGGAAACAATTTTTAAAGCCAATCATTTAGATATATGAAGTTAAACATCCTGAATATTGATCCTGCTCAAAATTTCGGAGAGCAACGCATGGAGTTGTATGTACGTGAAAATGAAGTTTTATCTTGCGTGATTGCGTGAAACGTCGAAAAATTGCGCGTGATCGCGTGATTTTGCACCAGTATCAATCGTTTTGATAGCTCAAATTTCTTGGAAAAATTCCGTAGAACCAAATTCATTTTCTAACCCATGTTCAAACAAATATATAAAGTAAAAAAAAGAATGAAAATAAAGCTTAGTTTGATTATCTAAATTCACGAAACAGTATATGCTCTGTCTTAATATAGAATCTTTCGTAATTCCTCAAAGCACGGTCAGCCGTAATTTTCGGGAGTTCAAACGGGATCTGCATGACTAATATACGGAAACTACGAAAGCTCTTTGATGTTTCTTAGGAAACAACATTGCGCAATTTTGAAATTTCCTTTTGGACTTTGTTTTTAACTACGCCAGAATTCCCGCAGAAGCAGATTCAAATATTTTTAAGGGGATATGTAGGGGTTCTAGTATGTTATGGAAAATTGAGTGAGTTTGAATTCAGTCACCGGACATCAGTGGATAATGACCTATAGCGTAGTGTTTTGATTTTTACAAAAGACCCTCAGTGTAGTATATTTAGCATTTACAGGGCACTTGAAACTGCACGCAAAAATTAGACATATTCTTCAACGTTTGCCGTATACGAAGGTAAAAACATCGCTTAAGAACAAAAGGAAAAGAAAGTGCCTTGTGACGAGCACAGGTAGCCTCGTTTGAGTAACGAGGCTGAGGCTCCATCTTTATGTTTTCAAAATGTTGCGTTTTCATGTCAATAAAACCTTCTCGTTGAATTAGATTAAAGTCCCGAACTTTGACAATCACTGAATAGATTTGCTGTTGTTGTCACTTCAACCCGTTTGAGGGTCAAGCAATAGAGGCTTCTGCAAAATATGCGGCTGTTCTGTCTTTTGTTTTTCATTAGGGATTTCTAGGGATAATCTCCTTAGTTGCTGCAGCTGAGAACAAACACATTAAGGCTGTTGAATTCCGGTAACTAAGGAAAGTATTCCCAGAATTCCCGTCGAAAATCCTTAATAAAAACAGAAGACTGACAGAAATGGCCGCCATCTTTTAGGGAAGCCTTTGTTGGTCTTTCACCAAGTACTGGCTTGACATACTACCTGAGTCACAGCTATCGTTCATGAAACCGAAGATAACACTAAAATGAGTTCGCTCAAACTGGTAGTTGTAGCGGGGTGTCGGTGTGGTAGAAGAGCGGAAACTAACGACTCAACCAATATGTCTAGGTACTGGCAATAGGTATCTATAAGCCGTAGCCATCTTTTGCGGAAGCCTCTATTCGACGTCGATAACTACAACTCTTGCAATGAGTGCATCAATTAATAATGATGCGAATTCAAGATGCATATAAGGTGTTACACTATGCAAAGAAGTGGCGTCTTGCCAAAGGAACTCGTCTTATGTATATGCTATTTATGTGTGCAAGCAAGCTTACCCCTATGTGGGATATAGGGACCATATACACTAGCACTTGATTTTTCTTAAAACAGTAGGAAACATTCCAGCAAATGCTAAATTCTTCAGTTTCCTTCTTACTTTTTTGCTGTAACACCTGTCCATTACTTTAATCCATGATGACAGATCTGTTTATTTGTGTTGATGCGAGTTTCTCTTATAAAAACTCCGAAAAGTCATCATAGTATTTTTGTTCAGTGCTCAGTGCTACCAATACTCAGGATAAAGATGTTTGCTTGTGTTTAGATCGGCACACTGATATGCATTTTGAGAAAATTGACTTGCCCCTTGCCGTAACTGTGAATTTCGTAACTCCATAAACGCATAAGCAAAAGCTATCATTCTATGTATGTAACGTACGTTGTCGATTTTGTTCTAATAAAAAACGCACAGATTAATAAAAACACTAAAAATTCTTCGTCAGACATTTCGCTTTTTGTTGAATTGATACACATATACAGCAATGAACGAATGAACGATAGAAAAAATCAGAACTTATAAGAACGATCAGACACACATGAGGACAGTGTTAATCCACGCTGACAGAAATAAGAAAATAAGGGATGCTCTCGAGCATCCCTAACTTAATTGGTCGGCCCTTTGATCCTTACTTGTGAAAAAGTTAGTTTGATTATCTAGAAACAATATGTGCTCTGTCTTAATATAGAATCTTTCGTAATTCCTCAAAGCACGGTCAGCCGTAATTTTCGGGAGTTCAAACGGGATCTGCATGACTAATATACGGAAACTACGAAAGCTCTTTGATGTTTCTTTGGAAACAACATTGCGCAATTTTGAAATTTCCTTTTGGACTGGACTTTGTTTTTAACTACGCTCGAATTCCCGCAGAAGCAGATCCAAACATTTTAAGGGGATATGTAGGGGGTCTAGTATGTTATGGAAAATTGATTGAGCTTGAATTCAGTCACCGGACATCAGTGGACTATAAACTGTAGTTTAATGTATTGAGTCTTAACAGAAGGACACTTAAAGCAGCACGCAATGATTAGACATGCACGTTTTTTAATAAGCATCTGCTCAATATGTAAGCAACTAGGGCTGGCCGAAATCACCTTAAAAATTAAGCATTGAAGGCTCAATTGAATTACTGTATAAGCAACTAAGAAGTCAAACAACCAAGCTGCATCATTCATGTCCAAATATTATTTTAGTGTAAAAAATATGACATCTTGTTTTACACGATTAAAGCCTTCAGGTAACGTGTTTCCAGTTACTGTCTCCTAAACAAAAGTCTTGTGTTGTAGGCCTAAAAGTTGATGATTTTGACCGAAATCAGGAGTGGCTACTAGGTACAAAAAAAGGTTAAAGAAAACTTTGAGGGCTGACTTGTCCAAAATATTAAGCAATTTTGAAGGCTGAAAAAAAGCCCAAGAGTATTCGTCAAATTTTGCCAAATATAAAGGTATAAAATATCGTCTGAAACATGAGGAACGAAAAGTGCCTGGTGACGAGCACGGATAACCTCGTTTTGAGTCTTAAGGCTGGAAATGGTTTGAACCTCTAGAGAAAGACGTCCGATAATATTTCAATTGCAAATTTCATGTGGAATACATAATCTTCTATTTCTGTCTCGTTGATTTCAGTTTCTACACACCTCGCTTAAACATAATATTGTGGTTAAAGGAAATTATTCCCAGAACTCCCTTCGAAAATGAGGACAAACAGAAATGACCACTATCTTGGGCGGAAGTCTCTCTTCAGCAGCTACGACTCTTCTCGTGAGTCTACCAGGTCCACCAATGAAAAACGATGCAAATTCAAGATGCATAAAAGGCGTTGTCGTATGCAAAAAAGTGACATTTCGTCAAAAGAACTTTTGTTATCCTTTATTCATGTGTGCAAGCAAGCTTAACTCTATGAAGCATATATAACGATAGCTCATATACCTTCAATAAACTCATCAATATTAAAAAGGAACTGACCTTTTCGTTCTCTGAATGCAACATATGGCCACTGTTTTCTTGTCACTGAAGAAAATAAAGTAAACGAAAATTAACTACAAATAGTTAATGCGAAACGGCCAACTATAGCAATGAAACTCTTGTCATAAGCAAACACTATTCAGCCCGACAGGGAGGGGTAACGGGCGAGGTAAAAGAAAATTAAGGCGTGGTTTGCAGAATAAACTAGAAAGAGGTATTCTGCGCTCTGTGACATTTTTACGTCAGACTTACGGCATAGACTGTTGTAAAATGGCTAGGGTCCAAAGAAGAGATTCATATATTCCAATATAAATTTAAAAGAACACAAAACAAAATTACAAAATTCCTATATACAAAAGCAAATTATACTTCGACTCGTAAGACTTATCATAGACATTCGTACGTTCAATTTCGATGTCACTGAAGCCCTAAGACGGTATTTCCAAGACTCATTATTTCCAAGACGTGAGTTGAAGAAACCACGCCCTGCGAAGGGAAATGGACCCGAGTTATGCGACCAATGGGATGTAGTCTTTGCAACATAGACTATATAAAAGCTTATTCGGCGGTGGGTATCAACATGGCATCGGGGAAACGAAGGCTAGTAAACTATATTACAAGGGAACTGCTCTTTTTTACCTCAGATTTACGATATAGACTATTAAAAATGGCAACTGCCATCTCTTACACCATACTACCGCTAGTCCACAATACTGTAGGTTTGGGCATAGCTACTACTTTTCTCCCTGAAAGGAGAGGGACTCAGATCCAGTTTTCTATGTTCAACGGACAAGAAGCGAAAATGCTAGGCGAATGGGAATGAACAGCGAGAAAGGCATGACAAATACTCTGCGGAAGTCAAAACATTTTGTGATTACCGCATTTCCCCGAATAAGCAACCTCCCTCGAACAAGATTGACCTGCAGCTGCCCATCAGGTTAGCTCGAGACACTCCTTTGGTAGTGTATATGCAATTGCAAGCTAGATGCCAGTTGCTGGAAAACTTAGTTTTCGTCACTTTAATAGTTGCTCCTCTTTCAGAAGGGTTTTTATTAAGCGCCCTCTGGCGCATAATCGAGGAAAAACGGAATGTTGTTTCATCATATCATACTTTAGGTCCGTACGATATTAGAACAAAAATAGACAGCGCTAATATGTGGGAAGTTATGCGTGGTTAAATCGCTGTTATCACTGTCTCGCTAACCACAACCTGGGAACTGTTAGGCTAAGAGGATTGGAAGGGCAAACCAATAAATTCTTTAACAATGATCATTTTCCTGGTTGTGCAGGACACAACGATCCAACTCCTCCCACGGCAACCGAACACCTTGTAACTTGTTTGTACACAACTGTTGAGAGCCCAAAGCCTGCTTAGCGAGTTTTCACAAGACTCGCCACTTTGTCATTGACAAGAAAAAAAATTAAAAAGTCAACCAACCGGACCGGACATGAGCTGTCCGGGGAAGCGAGAGAAGAAAGCCAAAAAACAGAAGGTTGCGGACAGGATGGTGACGGGAGCGTATTTGAGCATGATGAATTGCAATTACACATCGAATTTCTATAGAATCATTATGAACTCCGTTAACAGAACCTAATGTGTCTGTCAAAGCACCACCGAAGACATCTTCTCCATTATAGTCTATTGAGGCTATCACTTCTGGCACAGCAATGGTTAACATTGCACAAAAATCTGCGTTAAGGTTTCATGGATAGTGTATGGTATATGGGTCGAGGTATGGGTGAAGGATAATCCCTCCGTTATAAGGTATGGAGAACGGCAGTTCCTGAAGACTCCGGCGATCATTGAAAGCAAGACCGAACTCAAGATCAATAAATGTATGTAATAACGACTAAGATGGTTTAAGAGCTATGATGCGAGTACCAGAGAGGAGTACCAGCTAATGATGAGCCCACGAGAAAGAAGTTCGCAGATTCTGAAAAGGTATGTTGAAGAATCGGATGATGAGGTTTTCGGTGAGTCAAAAAATGTAAACTTTCCAATATGAATTAAGAAACGATGCTACAACTACACACAAATCGTTCGGAGGTTTGTAGTACTCCCTACTACAAACTTTTCAACGTTCATTTCCCCCAATTTATTAGCTTACTTTTCTTGTTTTTTTTCGTTATTTGAGAGCTCCATTAGCAAATTTTACAAGTTCAAAGAATTCACGTAATGGGAGATCCATCCAAACAGGGGCCCCAACGAAAACTCTTTTTCATACCAGACCTTACCACACCATAACCATTGCAATGCTATCCCTGGGGTACTTGACCCTCAGACGAACAGTCGTGTGCCCCAAATTTTTCAAACCTACACACCACTTCCTTCTGTGGTACCCTCTACTATACTATAGTTCCAAATTTCATCAATAGACAATCAATTTTTATGATTTCGAAATGCGTTCTGCATATTCAATCTTTACGAAGCTCTTCTAAAAAGTGCACGAAATTTCCATTAAAACAAAAGAATTTTCAAGAGATTTCCGTGAAAACAATGGGATTTTCAGGAAACAGTATGAGACTTTAATTAAGTGATTTGCCCCACGAGGTTGCATACCTACTTATAAGGCGTTTTTGTGGGGGGAGGGGGATTCAACAATATTGCAGAGAATGTTTAAAGAAAAACACACCCAAAGGGAGGGGCACATAACTGCCAGCAGATCAGTATCCTTCCTGAGAAATACTCGCAAGAACTGAATTGCGTTCTTCTTATCTAGTTCTGGAAGATATCACTGGGAGAATTGCAAAGAAAACTGTCCCACATTCCGTCGTTATCAGACTCAAAAGGGTCACAGGGAGTTGACAATAAAAACGGGCAAAGGGGAGAGGGGGAAATTCCTTTTCCCTTTTTCTCTTCATCGTATCTCATTTTCCATTCCCTGTTACCCTTCAAGGCTTTGAAGGGTAGACCCGCGTGAGCATATGCTTTGTACACTGCATAATTGCCTAAATGCAGTGCAGAGGATCTGCACGAGGTACAGTAATTTTCTCTCACAGTCATACGAATGACCTGAGGTTGTTGTTTTTATTCTTTTTCAAAACGCTAACAAAAAACTTTGCCATTTATAAACATTCTGTGTAATGTAAATGAGGACACTGTACACTAACTACAGGGGACCTGAGTCCCACATTCAAGACGTTTTCAATACTTCTTTTAACCGAAAAACCTGTTGGGTAGCACGTGATTTAGGATAGAGGAATTAAGTTAAAAACAACGAGTTGAAAGGAAGATTAATGCAAAGAATAAGCGAAGACGAAATTAAAAGAGCTAATTAAAAAGAGCTAAAAAGATTTAGTTTTAATCATATGAGATTCAACGTATAAATATTAATTATATATATGCAATGAATACAGAAAGGAGTGACGAAGCAGTGGGCTTGGGCACGATAGTCAACACATTAGCTCTATGAAACTCCAGGCAATGGAAAAAACAATAATCCATTGTCGTAAAACAATAACCAATTGTTGTAAAACAATGCATTGGATTATTTTGGAAAGCAATGCGCTGAATTGTTGCTTCTTATATGGTGGGAGGCAATGTATACTCCCTCCCTCTCTCTTTTCTCTCACTTTATCTCTCCCTCTAGACTACTGTGACATAAAAAATTCAGACGTTTCCACACAAGTCAGCCAGAAATCCATGAAAATCCTCTGTTTTCTACTCGTCAGTGTCACTTGAAATAAGAATTTTGATGCCATGGGGTACAGAAAATAACCTACCATTGAAACCATGTGGCAATCACGCATTCGAGAACATCACGAGAATGCCAAAGGCGAAGGGGTACGTAAAAGGCACTGACTGACACTCTCTAAAAAAACAAACAACCTCTTAAGAACTCCTATTTCCAAATTATAAAATTTTTCATTAGCTCCTCCTTGAAGTCTGATACTGATAAGCTCTAAAATCTATAATCTTTGTTCCAAGATATCACTTAACAAAAACGGGTGAAGCATCCCAAAGAACAATCATTTCTGAATAGCTAACCTTCTAGGAAAGATCAAAGAACTGGTTTACTAAATGAACACCCTCAAAGCTCTGTTTTTTCAAAGATATAACGTATAGGAATCCTTGAGACCAGAGGACAAGAAGCTTTCGCCAGAAACAAACTGCCAGCCTAAAAGACCATAACACCTTTCTCATTTCATGTAATCCTACATGTAGTTCCGACGAAACCCCAAATCAAACAAAGCGTGTGCAGTATTTCTTATAATAAAAGGGAAATCTGGGCTAGGCCTCGATGTTCTTATTTTCAAATCCTTGTAAGCCTTTCCATTTTTTACAGAATTGGTTTAAGAAAAAGTGCATTTCAAAACGTTCCCAAATTGCCGTCCAGTGACAGCAAGGCAACACCCAAAGCGTCATACGCTTTATCGATGATTTCTCATATGATATTTACTTGTTAGAACATGACAACGAACATGCAATCCGAAAAACCATGAAAAGAAAAACACCAGCACAATCCATGACGTCATTTTCAATAAAGCATTGCAAAACATGATATTTCAATAGTTAATAGGGAAAATGTTTTGACATTATGGTCCGTTTGATTGGTTCTTCGAAATCATGTGACTATTTGATCATGTGACAAGCTTTCCATCCTTTACGTGAGTGAACCGAAGATATCTTACGTGTCGAAGAGTGATAAAAAAGAAAGTAAAGATAGCGACGAGAGATTTTGTTATGAATAGGATGGGAAAGTAGAAAGCGTTTAAATGCAAAAAGCGAAGCTGCGTTTGCATTGAATAATTTCTGAATATTTCTGAAACCTTTTCCTTCTTTGACAAAAAGGTCTTAAAAAGCTGATAAAGTGATTTTTCTTCTTTCAGGATATAAGCTTTCTTAACAGAGGGTTAATCCCGAAACTATTTTTCAACGATGATGTTATTTCATCTACTTTCTTCTCGCATATTTCTTGGTACATATCGTTTTATCAGTTTCTATTATAAGCAATCAATCGGAGACTGAATTGTTTTCAATGGATATAAGTCAATGTGATATGGATAGGGGGTTGTCGTTAATGTACGAATCGTTAAGCAGAAAAAGTTGGGCACTGCCCAGGCACGACTAAATGCAATTTATTCGGGTTTAATATGTGACAGGGGCTTTTATGTTATTATTGCCCTCTTGCATCGCATTAGAGGTAGAGAAGCTTTTGAGGTGTCTCATGATTGGTGGAAGCTGTTTCATACAAAGCGATTCCTTATACAGCAGTGTTGCTATGGTGAATCAGGTTAACTCGTGCGTTTAAATTTGGCGGCTATAAATTTTGCCACGCGGTCTGTGCTTATCATTAAAACTGAACATGAACTGTGAACGGAGGACGTTTCAAAGTGCTTGACAAGCAGATTTTTGTCTTGTCTTCTTCGCAAGTTTTGGCTGCTATGAAAGTTGAATTGGGTGAGAAAGTTCTGATTTCTGTTTGTTTTTATTATTTTCTGTCTTCCAATATTTGAATTTTAGAATTTAGGTGGAGATTTGAGTATCTTCATAGTTTGCCTAGGCCACACGTGGGCCAAAATCCTTTTGGAGTGTTTACTCAAAAAAGGGTTGCTTTACCGTGCTGGGTTTCTTGGCATTCAATTCTTAATCTCTATATGTGATGGTTATTATCACTATTAAATTGCTTATTTCTTCATTTATTCTCTTGTCGGATTGTTTGTCGAATTGACCGGGCCTCTAGATTAGATAGATACACGAATTTTCCTGTCTACATAGAGCAGTAATCTAATTTTTTATAGGCCTACTGGACTCATGACAAAACACGAACATTCGCCGAGCTTTCTAGTAGTATTTTCGTGCTGTTGGATTGCCCATCCTGATGCAGGATAAAATTGAAGCATGTTGGCAGGAATGAGATCCGTTGTTTCTGCTTTAGGCCTTTTGATATAGGCAGGCGTTTTGGACTTGGTTTGTGATACTAGGCATTAGGCTAAAACAGATATGAAGTCCTGTACTTTCTTCAATTTGTTCCCTGCATCAATTTTGTTATTTGTTCATGGGCATATCAAAACCTGTGTCCTAATAACCTAATCGAAAGAAAACAAAAAAAACAAAAATGCAATCTTTGGGTGTTTTGAACCATTGTTTATGTATTGCCTTTCATACGTTGTTTGGATGCAACAGTCAGATTTTGCATTTTCGTATCCAAATATTGCAATCCTATGAAAATTTTACTTGAGTTAAACTTTTTTTAGGCTTCAATCATTCCTGTCAGCCAACCTATAGTAAATATTTTTGAATTTGGTGAGGTGTACCTTAGTTCATTTTTAAAAGCAATACTGCAGGGTTGCATGTTGCTGTCAAAATAATTTTTGAAAGCAAATGGATTTCGGCTACACTCTTGTATGCAGCAGCTATACAGCTTTGAGTTGCCTACTGCTTATTGTTTTGGTGAAGAGAGAAAATCTATTTTATCTTTTACCATCAACTTTTTTGGAGGGAGATGATGCTTCAAGTGTCGTGTTAAATAAGAATGCCCTTTTTCTCAATTGATTGCACAGTTTTGGTATTCTAAACGGATTTTTATCATCTAGAAAGGTCTAGTTGTTATTCAGCTGGGTGCAATGTTCTTTGAATAAGCTGATTTTCTGTATTTTTAAATGGGCAAACAAGAATCCCAGTTTTATGTTTAGACATGGCCCTTGACTTAGCCCCAGGCACAATTGGGGAGTACAATTTCTCAATTTGGGTCAGGCCTTGGCTATGGAAGCCTTATTTTTTTTCTTGCTACGGTTGATCTAACCAGCCTTCAGAAATTTCATGAAGAACTTCTTAACGGGCTGCTCTGCCAGCATCAGAGTGTTTTGAACTATTGGTCCTTTTGTCAAATGATGAAAATAAAAAGAAATTCTTCCCCACGATGACAGAGGCTAATAAGGAGACTGGGCTCTTAACATAGTCTCAGTGGCTCTTGATGTGTTCTCTGCGGATGGAACATAGACGTGGAGCCAAGGGGCAGCCCTCCCCTTGCTTATTATTTATCAAGCAATCCTGTGAAAATGTGTTTGTGTTTATAGGGTACACTTCCAAGGTAGGAATTTCTGTTTCGTCATTCATCCTGTAAACATGCCAAGAGGCCTTCCTTACTAGCTATCCTTTTCAAAATGATGCATAAAATCTCCTTGAATTGAATAAGCTGATTTTCTGTATTATTAAATGGGCAAACAAGAATCCCAGTTTCATGTTTAGACATGGCTCTCGACTTAGCCCCAGGCACAATTTGGGAGTACAATTTATCAATTTTGGTCAGGCCTTGGCTTTGGAAGCATTATTTTTCTTGCTGCGGTTGATCTAACCAGCGTTCAGAAATTTTATAAAGAACTTCTTAAGGGGCTGCTCTGCCAACATCAGAGTGTTTTGAATTATTGGTCCTTTTGTCAAGTGATGAAAATAAAAGAAAATTCTTCCCCACGATGATGGTATAATAAGGAGACTGGGCTCTTAGCTTAGTATCAGTGGTTCGGGATGTGTGCTCTGTGGATGGAACATAGACATTGAGCAATGGGGCACCCCTCCCCTTGTTTATTATTTATCAAGCAATCATGTGAAAATGTTTCTGTGTTATTGGGTACACTTCCAAGGTAGGAATTTCTGTTTCGTCATTCATCCTGAAAACATGCCAAAAGGCCTTCCTTACTAGCTATCCATTTAAAAAATGATGCATAACAAATTTCTTTTGGTTGACAATCAGCACCTAATGGGTCAGTGTTTTTCAATACCCTGGTTTTGTTTGGGAGAAGGACATTTGTCTTATTTGGGAATCTTGGACAAAATCCATTAGTTTTGGCTATTTGATTGACATTTTAATCATTTTGAGAATGTAGGCAAAGAAAAGCTCCTTGATCAGACAATTTTGGGCCTGGGATTTTCTCATAGGATTTCTAGCTATTTACACCGATGATTTGTAATTGGGTTGCTTTTGTGTAATGCTGGAGACGGGTCTCAATGGTCAGAAGTTCATGACAACTAAAGGTTACCTTTATTGGTCACGTGAGATACATGTTCTCCACTTGTTGGAGGTTAATGACTTTGATGTCATTCTCATTGTTAATTTGAAAAGTGGTTTACAAAGACTACAGTTATGATTGGAAAGGAAAGATACCTACTCATAATGCTCATTCGGGAGCTCACTATGGTCAAGGCTTAATGACTAAAGGGTCCTTCCCTATTGTTATCCTTTTTTCTTAGGAGTAGCGCATCAATTAGAAATTTAACAGCAAAAACAACAACTTTTAATTTGCAAGACATGTTTCGGACATGCACTGTCCATTATCCTTTTAGAAAGAATAGCTTCTTTTTGAGATTCTACATTTTTAGGTCCCCATTGTGGCTTATCTGGTATATACACGTGCTAGCATATACTGTTAGCAACCTTGAGAGGTTATAACTGTTAGGTCATCATCATAGCTATTTTTGGGCATACCTTCCCTGGGATGTGCAGTTAATAACTGTAAGGTCCCTTTTTTGTTCATCTTGGAAATATATTGTCCTTTCAAAGGTTAATAACTATAAGGTCCATCTTATTGCTAATTCTGGGATGGAGGTGCTCCTTTTCGGAGATCATAACTGTTAGGTCACCATCATGGCTGATCTTGGACACAAGGATTTTTAGGCAGCTTAGCATATCGAGAAAGTTAGTGACTGCAAGGTCCCTACTTTTCAACGTGGAGAGATGTTCTCCTTTCAAAGGTTAATAACTGTAAGGTCCACCTTTTTGTTAATTATGGAGACATAAATGCTCCTTTTCCGAACTTATAAGGGTTAGATCACCGCTATGGCTAGTCTGGCCTTTAGGTCCTCCTCAATGATAGGGTAAAATATCGCTCTATGTGGCTGTGGTTCATGGCCATCAGGTAATCACCAATTTCAATATTGGAAATATCGTTCTCCGTGGCGGAAGTTACTGAGTATAAGGTCATCCTTAATGTTTTTAATGTTTTTGGAGATATCGTTCTCCGCAGCGGAGGTCAATGGCCTCGGGTAATCATCAATTCATTATTGGAGATATCGTTCTCCCTGGCAGAGATTGATGGCCTCAGGTAATCATCAATTTCAATATTGGAGATATCGTTCTCCGTGGCAGAGGTTAATGGCTGTCAGGTCATCCTCAGTCTTAATGTTTTTTGGAGATATTGTTCTCCTTCTGCACTAAAGCTTTGTACCGTTCAAATATGTTCCTGTGTATGTGTATATTTTCTCTCGCTTCTGTAATTCTTTTACGTGTGTCTGTTTTTTTCCTGTTGCTGCTTTCGGGGAGCACTGTCTCTTCATTTTATTCTGCGCTTTAGCTTTTCTCTAGGTTTTTTCAGTTTGGTGGGCATCTGTTCTTACAGCTCTGGTCACTATTCTGGACTACTCCCGATGGGAGTTACCATAAAAGTATGTTTAAGAGGTTAATGGCCGTCAGGTCATCCTCAATGTTAACGATTGGCGGAGGTTGTTAAGACCGGTTGGTCTTCCTCAACGCTATTTATTGAATGAGGTTGTTAAGACCGGTTGGTCTTCCTCAAAGTTATTGATTGGCGGAGGTTTAAAAGACCGGTTGGTCTTCCTCAATGTTAATGATTGGCGGAGGTTATTAAGACCGGTTGGTCTTCCTCAATGTTAATGCTTGGCCGAGGTTATAAAGACCGGTTGGTCTTCCTCAAAGTTAATGTTTGGATATATCGTTCTCAGTGGTGGAGGTAATGTATATGGTTTGTATAATACACACTTCTCAGGTTATGCGCGTTTTTTGGATGCCGTCGTCAGTCGTCGTCGTATGGTATTCCTTTCACGGGCGCATTTGCTTTGCTGGCAGCCGTTGCGATGAAAGTTGTGGAGGCGTAAACGCACAGATCTTTGATTGAGGCTTCAGCCGATGATGTGCAGATCTTTGGTGCTGCGCAGGTGTTCTTTCTCTTGGGCCAGTTTAGGATGCGTTGCTTGGTGGTGTTTTTCTCGCTTTCCTTTGCCTTTGCTTTGGGGGGTTGGGGGAGCTTCGCTCTTGGCGGAAAAAACTTTGTTTCTTCGTCAACCCCCCAGAAGCGAAGGGCATTTTGGCATTGGGCTGGCACACTGACCGCCCATTTTGAAGTTCCGATGATGAGAAAAACATCACCAGATCTCAGTTGATAGACAATGGTGGCTACACAGCGCTGAGGGACTTCTTTTGCATAGCCAATTGCTTTTGCTTCCATGCCGTTATTGCCTTCCCTGGAACAAATATTAAGGCACGACTAAATGCAATTTATTCGGGTTTAATATGTGACAGGGGCTTTTATGTTATTATTGCCCTCTTGCATCGCATTAGAGGTAGAGAAGCTTTTGAGGTGTCTCATGATTGGTGGAAGCTGTTTCATACAAAGCGATTCCTTATACAGCAGTGTTGCTATGGTGAATCGGGTTAACTCGTGCGTTTAAATTTGGCGGCTATAAATTTTGCCACGCGGTCTGTGCTTATCATTAAAACTGAACATGAACTGTGAACGGAGAACGTTTCAAAGTGCTTGACAAGCAGATTTTTGTCCCACCCACCCTCCCTGCTTGCTTGGTTTAGGTACTTGCTTTCTTTTCACTCTTTTCATGCTTGCGACTAGTGTCCTCAGGCTCTGGTTGTCGGCATGGACATAGTGTGCTGGTCTGCGGAAAAAACTTCGTTTCTTCGTCAACCCCCCAGAAGCGAAGGGCATTTTGGCATTGGGCTGGCACACTGACCGCCCATTCTGAAGTTCCGATGATGAGAAAAACATCACCAGATCTCAGTTGATAGACAATGGTGGCTACACAGCGCTGAGGGACTTCTTTTGCATAGCCAATTGCTATTGCTTCCATGCCGTTATTGCCTTCCCTGGAACAAATATTAAGTTTAAAAACAAAATTAGCTCGTCATGGACGTGGAAGTAGGGAATCAAGTCAACAATCAATCCAGCCTTATAGACCGACAACTTGTAAGCAGGTTGAGGCCAGAAACAAGGAGGCGACTTAGGAATATTATCAACGCTGTATATCCATGGTTTTTATGCACGCTCAGCTTCATCGTGCAGTTTCTTGTGCTGGGATTTTTCAAGGGCTTCGGTTCTGTTTATATCGCCCTACAGGCAGAATTCAAGGAAAGCGACGCTCTCACGGGTAAGAAAGAAAAATTAATTTTTCTCACATTTTGATGTTATATAATAATCCAAAAGATCGGTTCTGTACGTGTATTCTATGCAATTAAGAGCTTAAATCCGACAAAAAATTATCTGAGTGAGATATTCAATATTGGTGCTTTGATCATCCCGTGGTGTTTCCCGATTCCCACCAACTGCAATAAAAAATTGCTCACGCACGGTGCTTCGCTTCAATATATGAGCAGCAAATTCAAAGTGATAAAAAATTCACAAAACTATTCATTATTGATGTAACGAAAGATCACTTTGGGCTTCAGTTTGGCAAGCATTGTCCATAAATACGTCAAAGGGAGCTTCAAAAGAAAAAGGAAAATAGCCTACGCTTTTTGTCAATATTATGATAAGTATACAAACTTGACCTGAATCCAAATAGACATGAAAGGGAAGGAAATTTATGATGTACAGAAATTCCCGTTGTCTCTTTGACAAAGAAACCGGCCAACCACAAGCAGAACGAAAAACCTGATTTGGTAACTGTTTTGTTTTGCATTAGGCATGTGACTATGACCGGCATCATCGTTTTAGGCATTGATACTTTTATTGCGGATCTAATAGTACCATGCCTATACTAATACTTTGATTCAAAATACATGCTAAAACCTATCAAAATTACGGATGCCAATCAAAGGAGAAAGTTTATGTTCGTTTGTATTAAATTTTTTGAAGATTTGATCAAAACCACCAATTTCTGCTGACCATTGTCTGAATATTTGCGTAATCTCAAATGTTGCCACAGAATTAACTGCACCTTGCCTCCAAAACCGGAAATGAGATGCGCATGCACTATAGGCCGTTATCTCAAGAACGATATCGTGCATTTCCGCTGCACAAAGAGCGGTGCTAACAAATTTCAACTGAAATATGTAGCTTTTGACATGCTGAATTCAAATTTCTTTGTTCACATTCTCAGAAACCCGCAGTTTTTCGAAAAATCCCCTGCAAAGTTACGAAATTTTGACTTGGCGGCTCCTTTGATGTGACATTGATCTACATCGGTAAGAGACCAAATATAAATGGCGCAAAACCCCGGGAAAGCCAAGAAAACAAACAATATGTCTGCCAGCCAAGGAGACTCAACTTCTCTGCTCGTCGCAGCAAAGCAAAAAGTGGCGAAAGAAAGGCGAAAACTGACTTTTATGGTGCTGCCCGTGAGTTATTCCGTATATCTCAACAAAAGAAGTACTAGGCATAATGTGAAATGGGTCAGTAATAGTCTCTCGATCGTCCTCGTTGATGCAAAATTTATCAAGGGCTGTCACGCAACGTCAATTTTGTATTTCTTCTTTGAAGGCTTTGAAACCCATCCACACGACAAATCGTCAACTATGACAAAGTAGTTTCCTTCGTTTACAAATTAGTTTACTTATGTTTAGTCAGAAAAACTACCAGAGGGGACAACAAAGGGCCAAAAAACTCGATCAGAGAAACGTAGAATTGACGTTCCGTAGGGAAACGTACTCAAATAATAGTGATCAACATTGTGGTGGTAACTAACGTAGAGTTTGCAGATAATAAAGCTAGAAAATATCTCAAAAAGTTTTGTTCTTGCTAAAATTTTTACATATCAGCTTCAGACTCGGAAGACTCTTCTGTTTCATACCCAGCCTTGTCCAAGTCATCAAGTGACTCTGATGAAGTTTCATCAGGTTGATTGACACAACCTTCGCATCTGCACATGTCATTGCAGAGATTATTTCCTTTTCTGCAGGAGCATCTCATTGTTCTGCAACCTGTTTTGCATTTACAATTTATTTCTCTCAGGAGGGCATCAGGGGCACACTTCCCATCCATCCAATCAATTTGTAGTTTACCACTGTTATCAATCTTCCATCCATTGTTTGCTGGTGTTGGAGCATTGATAGTTTGTGTGATTGCCCGTCTCCATATTGCTGCTTGATAATTTGCCCGCTGTAAATGCTTAACAAGACAATCTTTGTTGGGTGGGATGTTCTCATCAGAAAATTTTCCTAATCGAAACATGTTGTATCTTGCTGCATTCACTTCTGTGACTTCCTTTTCACCATAAAGTAGTGCTGTCAATGCTTCTATATTGCTAATAAGTTCATCATCAATGGTGAATTCACTTCCCACTTGCATCAATACATCAAGAGCTTTCTGGTTATCACATACAAGATTCCATGCTTTGATTTTACTTTTGCCATAGAAGGAACTTGTCGAATCACATCCTAGCAAATTAAAATACACTATAAACATACACCCATAAATGCAATTTTTACAAGTAAATTTGCTTCAAGTGTTACAGGCAAAATAATGAAACAATTATAGACTGCTGAAATGGTAATGATTTATATATAGTACATGATGAATTTGAAAAGATTTTTTGAACAGTCTGAATAAAAAGTATACTTGACTTAAAATGGTACAATTTGAAAAAGAGCAACATTCTGACATGAAAAAACAAACTTACCAGTAAAGGCATGAAATCCAATCAGTGCCTTACATTGATTATCACCTAGCTGACTTGGCAAACATGTGATGTCAATGATGCGTGCTTTCTCTTTCACTCCCGTCTCAAAGAACAATCGGCTATTAAAATGACTTGAAGTTGACAGCAAGATTATGAATACATCAGTATCAGGACTTCTGATGATAACATTCAAATGGAACTGAGAAGCATGTAATGCATGCAAAATTAAGCGCGTGTCTGCCTCTTCATGGTCACAAAACAATTCCTCAACTTCTTCAATGATTACTGGATCATCTTCATTTGGTTTCAGGATATGACACTTTTCTTTGTGACAGACAAGCAGATTTACCTTATCAAAGAAGGCAGATTTAGTGGAGGACCAGAATTCCAGCAGAAATTCAATTAAAGCTTCTGTTATATTATTATTATATCCTTGCAGTTTTTTTATTTGTTTGTATAGTTAGCATTATTAAATTGTATGTAATGGAATTTAAAATGATATGAACTGAACTGAAATAAATTTCCCTCTTGAAAAGTGAATGAAAAATCAAAAACTTTTTTAATACATTCAACCATGTATTTAAAATTTATTTGCCTTGTAGACCTACCTTATCAGTAATGTAGACCTCTTTCTTCTTGCATATGATGCAATGCTCCGGAAGAACATGCTTGCTTCTTGGTCTTTCTTTGGTATTATTCTGAGTTTCAATCATGCCGGATAGTCGCGATGATTTGCGAAAAGAAGATTGTTCGAGTAATGAATCAAGGCTTGGAGACAAATTTCCTTCTTGGCCTACTGGTGCAACCTCTTCTCTCCTCTTCTTTATTCTTCTCTCTGCTCTCTCGACTTGCTGCTTGTCACAAAACCGAACATAACATTCTTTATGGTAGAATAGCTGTTCTTGTTCATTGACGTTGGCAATTTTTTCAGGCCATGATTCAACATCGTCAGCGATTCTAGACGCAATAACTTGCTGACTTCCATCTAGATGAACCCACCGGCGACAGAATTCTCTTACTTTTGTAGCGGCATGCACAGTAAACTTTTGCAAAGCGCCTGTTTTATTGGGAATGTGGATAAGGCATTGTTTCCCTCCACTAGCTTCCGCCATTTTTCCTTTCCCGGGATGGCTTTATATTTCCCGGGGTTTTGCGCCATTTATATTTGGTCTCTTATCGATGTAAATCAATGTCACATCAAAGGCGCCGCCAAGTCAAAATTTCGTAACTTTGCAGGGGATTTTTCGAAAAACTGCGGGTTTCTGAGAATGTGAACAAAGAAATTTGAATTCAGCATGTCAAAAGCTACATATTTCAGTTGAAATTTGTTAGCACCGCTCTTTGTGCAGCGAAACCGTTTTAAAGTTATGATAGCAGTTCACAGGTAACGGCCTACTATGTTTATTTTGAGAAAGGATGTCAGACACAAAACCTCGGTGATAGAAATTTGAGTACATTACATAGCTGTGGCTTCACTGTTCTATAAATCTCAAAATGCACCTACTAACATTTAGATTCCATGAAATGCCTCTTCCGTTGCGTCTAACATGTCTCTAACATCTAACATGTCTCTAACATCTAACAAGACTGACATAAGAGTTTCTTGACTAACTTAAGAGTTACTACTAGGGTAACATGAAAGTTACTATATAGACTGACATAAAAGTTACTAGACTAACATAAGAGCAACTTGAATGACATACTGTAAGAAGTTACTAGAATGAAATAAGAGTTACCGTAGTAGATTGGCATAAGAGTTACAAGACTGGCATAAAAGTTACTATAGACTGACATAAGAATTACTAAACCAACATAAGAGTTGCTAGACTGACATAAAGAGTTAATAGACTGACATAGGAGTTACTATAGACGGACATAAGAGTTACTAGACTGACATAAGGAGTTACTAGACTGGCATAAGAGTTACTATAGACTGTCATAAGAGTAGAGCTACCAGACTGACATAAGAGTTACTAGACTGACATAGGAGTTACTGACTAGCATAAGAGAGACTATAGACTGACATAAGGGTAACTGTTACTAGACTAACGTACATTATACTTACGCTACTACACTTACGTTACAAGACTGACGTAAGAGTTACATAGACTGACATAAGAGTAAATTTTAGATAAGTTAGGTAACCAAGTTTAACCAATAGTTATCTGTATTACTAAAGACCTAGTCTGGTGAATTAACCCTTGACGTTCCCCCTGACGTTTATTCTTCCCTCTTATGTATTCCTCTCACTGGATATTTTGGTAAAGGCTTGGTTAGGCTGACGTTACAAAGGAAATTTTCACTTTTACGTCATTTCCTCGTTTGCGTCATAATCATATCAATGTTGCCTATGTTGCACGAAATTTGACATTTCGATTGACGCAAGTTTTCGCAGGCATTTTTATGGTATCTTTATGAGAAAATTGAACGCACAATGTTCTGAAGGAGCAAGAGAAACTTTGAGAAAAGCATCGGTCTACTGAATATTCCATTCCATCAGTCGGCATAATCATTCCTCCGCAATTTCTTCCCCCGCAGAGGTCGCATCGCACTCGCAGAACAGGGATTTCCCTGTTCAGTGCTATCCTTTTGTCCTTTGCAATTATTCTCATCCCAGCAAATTAAATTAAAATCAACAATACCTTATTAGCATTGCAGGTACACCTGCTGGTTAATTTTTCTTATCCATTCATCTTAGTTGAAGCAATCTAAAATCGGAATTATTATATTGTTAAACCCGTTTTGAAAACAAAGATTAAAGATTGAAACAAAACATATAGAGAAATCCTGCTCTCCCAAAACAAAAAATGGGAAACTTATTAGCTGTAGCAGTTTAGAAAGAAAGGTCATATGTTTATGTTTACATACAGAAACTGTCAGCAAGAAGCCCGTTTTGTGAAGTTTTGTAAGACTGAGTTAGGGGTGTTTAAAAGTTTTGAAGACTTTTCTATGTTGTTAATCAGCTCATACTCTACGAAAGTATTTTACTTTATAGAGAAACGAAATGCTGATTCAGCAGTTTATACGCCCGCACGGGCTCTCGTTGTATTGTGTATTGCCAGAGTGTCGAAGACATTATATTTACTTATACACTTGAGGGACATGGGGGTAAAAATACGTTTTAGAGCAATCAGTAACGATTCTGCAAAGATCTTTTAGGGTTATGTAAGGATTCTGTAAGGATTTGTTTGGATTTTTAAGTAGGCCTAGATGTTTACTTAAGAAAAGATCTGTTTGGATTCTCTTTGCAATTTCTTGAACAACACCAGGATTTTTGCAATCGTTTACAGGATTTTTCACTGTGCCCGCTCTTAGGGTGGTCGACATTGCTTATAAATCAAGTCACAAAACTAAGTCTGCAAAATGCTGGAAACAGTGTTGAACAGAGAGGAAGACAGCTTAGCGTCATTTGCCATAAGATATACTGTATGACACGAATACTTTATAGCTCTGGAGATTAGGCAAAAGCAATACTGAAGCCTCCCTCTTGTTGCTATCAAACATCAACATCATCCAAGTCCTTATGTATACCTAAAATCGCCTAAAATGACTTCCCTACATGCATCTTTTCAATGTTATGGCTTGCATTACAGTATACCGCAACTGCAATGTAATGTTGAAAGTTGCATAAGTTTTGCCTTGTAAAACATTGCTGATTCACTGCACAGTGTATTGGCTATTGACGTCCCCGACGTTCGCTTCTATAGTGTTTTTCGAGGTGTTTTTATCCAAACGCCTCTACTGGATACAACACCCTGAGCCGGCAGAAAGTATTTTTAATTTAAAATCCAATAACATCTTGATTCAAAATCGAATAATATCGATTTACAAAATTCATAATGATGTTTTGATACGATTTTAGCCTCATAACCTCAAATACGAAATAAGAGAAAGCCATTCTGATTTCTAAAGATCTGTTTTGCGTCACATTGATAAAGACAAAGTTGTTGCCGAAATCGTCTTTCACTTTCGCAGCCTTACAGAGATGTTTAATTCTCCAAAACAATGTAATGTGATCTTCAAAAGAGAAGGGAAAGGTAGAAATAAGGGTGGACAGCTACAGAATCTACCTCAGACCAGAAACCAAACTAAAATTTGAAACGTTTTTAAGCTTTTTGGATCTTTTGTGGAGCATACACTGAAGGCAAGTTGAGACCAGGAGTGCCAATGTCCGTATTTTCGCTCCGAAATCTGAGGGCTGAAATACTAGATATTTTAAGGAACTTTGAGGGCTGGAATAACGTCTACAGTTGTTTATTAAAGTGTACACTCTTTTTTATAAGAAACTAAGATTTTTGGTCAGTACTCAAAGTTTCTTAGTTTTCGGACAAATTTGGTACTGAAAGTTTCTTAGCAGTTTCTTAGAATCAAAATTTTTAAGCGCCAAAACAGGTAATTGAAATTGACACTTAAATTCTACAAATAGAAGAAGCAATACAATTCACGTTTACATCAGCTGTTTTTTCTGTAAAAAAAGACACTTATGGTGCAACAGAAGTTTGTTTTTCGATGCTTTATTTCTAACTCTAAAGATTCTTGAGACATTCGAGTTTCTTACCATTTTTGGTGGAGTACTGAAAGTTTCCTAACCAATATTGATCTCAGTACTGCGTTTCTTATAAATGGATTTCTTATAAAAAAAGAGTGTAATCTACTCGGGAATCTACTTTGCTTCCATATGCAAATTGTAAGCATTTAAGGTATCTCTGAGGTGAACCCATAGCAGCATGCAAAGCCTCGAAGTGAGATGATCATATTTCAAAAGTTTTTCTTTCTGCATTTAAATAAAATACCACAAGATCTTCTCAAGTTACATCCAGTGACAAAGGGCAACCGGATACAGCCGATGTAAAAAGCTTGGGAAACAAATTTAAACAGAACAGGATATGTAAATAAACAAATAAATATATGCAGCAGTTGTTTAAACACACAGAGGTTATGTAAGGAAAATTCAAAACACTGCAACTGCACATACAGCATGTGCACAATTTGCTGCAAATTTATTCATGCAAAATGCTGTCTACTGTACTCTGTACTGAGCCAAAACTGTTGAAATATCTTTAAAGAAAGAATTGCTTTTTAAATTTCGCGGAGTTTGTTAGGACTTTCGTGGAGTTTTATCAAGGAAAAACACAAAACAGCAACAACAGCAACAACAACTAAAACGAAAACACACTTTCACTTCATCAGTGGAGCGAGATTTCACGTGACACGACAACATGCAACAAAGCGAAAAATAAACACTCGTCATAAATAAATAAAGACTTTGTTTTCATGTTTATTTCTTCGATCTGAAAATTTGATGTTGGTTTCGGCAAAAAAATTGATAGGTAGAAACTGCATGTTTCTAAAAAACCTTATAAGAATGGACTTATTACACGAGTCCAAGCATGGGTTGCAGGAGTCGTGGAATTTTGGATGAAAAAGAACTTTTGATCGATAAATTGTCTATTTTGTATATCTCTCTCTGTATTCTTCTGCGAAGGCGCCATGTTATACTTGCGCGTGGCTGATTGACGTGGGATTAAGCAATCATGTCACTCAAAATGTAAGTTGAAACCTCTTCAGTTCCTAAATATCCTAAATATCGCCTTCGCAGAAGAATACAGAGAGAGATATACAAAATAGACAATTTATCGATCAAAAGGAATTTTCATTCAGCCGAAATTCCACGACTCCTGCAGTACCCATAGACTTATTACACAAGTCCAAGCTGTCGCAGCTACAATTTTAAAATGCTGTTGGTCAGAAGGCTACCTAAGCTGAACATTGTTAGGATGAGTCTCAATGTAGCGAATTGCTGGAACTGTTGGTCTGGATTTGATGACGGGAACTTAGACTGGTGTAATAGGTCTAACAAGATATGATCCTCCCTCTCTGAGATAGCCTTTGAATTTCGATATTCCAGATTCTTAAAAACGTGTTTATCATGCACTCGATGTTGTGCGAAAAGGCGTAGTCCGGAAAAGGCGTAGTTTCAAATTGGAAACGTCATTTTTTAACAGGGTTTGCAAGATGCTCTAAACTTCATATAGGAGCAAAACAAAGTCCGTACTGTATTAGATTAGATTTCAAGAGAAACGAGATTTCTCGGCATTTTGCTCTAGATATCGTCTGGTGTTAAACACATGCTATAGAACGTGTTCTTCTGGTGCGATTTTTTGTCACTTCTTCATAAATTATTCACTAAAACGGGCGATTTTGACGGCAAAGGTGTTACGATGAGTGATTTTTTTCAGATATTTCTACCACAGATTGTCCACCCTCAAAATCATGGTGTTAAATTTAGTAAATTTAGAAGCTGCCCGCAACGCACCCACATTAGTGTAAAACGAAAGGATTAACACTGTCACGGACACAAACAATTGTGTAGCAAATATCCACAACCGATACTGTAGAAAAGCAGGGAGATAGCTAATTCCTAATTCCTATAGAGCTTTTCACACTTTTCCGTGTTCAAAATACAACTTTGAATGTATGCATCGATGAATCGACGCTAGGGCTAGATTTAGGCCCTGGCCCAATGATGAAACATTGTTTGTTAAACATTGACAATTTACATGTCAAATTAAATATCTTCGATATCTGCCTGATGGTACATGACCGTAAGGCACTTGCCAAACGACCAAACATATTGTAGTTAATGAAACATTTGAAATTTTGTTTTCTCGCTATGTTTGAGCGTTTGGCCACGTCGCAAAACATTGCTAGTTAAATGCTTGTGAAGCAGAAAATGATTTTCAAATTTTAACGGAAAACATTGCTCAGAAGTGCTGCTTGGCAAGCGACGTTATACAGGCCAAACGGTAAAACATAGCTTGAAAAGCAAATCCAAGTCTCAAATGTTTGATCAACAATCTTTGATCGTTTGGCCAGAGCCTTACGCTGATGTACTATCAGGCAGATATTACAAAATATACCCAGATCAATCTCCCGTCCTCTCCCCAATCCACTTTGCAAACAACGTTATGTTGCTGTTCAACGATGTTACGTTTATTTGAATCAGGTCAGTCACAAAAATCTTTAGTTTAAGGGTTACAGTCTGATAATGTACAGTTAATAAATGTACTGTTCATTCTTTTTATAGCATGGGTTGGTTCAATTTCATTTGCCTTGACTTATATGCTGACACCACTTACCTTCAAAATTTGCAATCGGTATGGATTTCGCATTCCAATGTTCATTGGTGGAATGCTGTATGGCCTCGGACTGCTATCATCATCATTTGCCCCAAATATCCCAACGCTCTATGTCACACTTGGTGTTCTATTTGCCATTGGTGAAAGCTTGTGTTTCAGCGCATCACTCCTCATCCTTCCATTGTATTTCACAAAGAATTGGTCTTTGGCTCATGGTATTGCACTTAGTGGAAACAGCACTGGTGCACTAGCGATCTCCCCAGCTTTTGAATACTTGCTGACAAAGTTTGGTTTCAAAAAAGGCTTCCAGATCATGAGTGCAGCTGCTGTTGTTCTGATGACCATTGCAGTGTTTTACAAACGTCCTGAACCTAAGGAGAAAGAAGAGAATAGTGAGTCAAAGGAAGAAGGGGACAATGCGGAACAAGAAGATGAAGCAGATAATGGACAGGCGACTGCAAAAGAAGCTGTAGCTGAAGTTGAAGAAGGATCAAGTATGCCGCTAAGGAAAAACAAAGCATTTGTTACTTTCATCTGTGGGACAACGTTGATGCATTTTGGCTACTATATACCGTTTGTACATCTGGTAAGTCAAAGATTGAAAAATACAGGGTATACAAGTATATATAGGGTATATATAGGATATATTTCATGGTTTATAAGTATTACATGTTGATACGATATTCAAGGAACAATGGAAGAAAACATGATCTTTAGCAGAGTCCAGAAAAGTATTCACCCTTCCTCCAGATGCAAATATGCCTAACTACAAACCTTCCTCACTTAGCAATGAAAAAGACGCATGAATTAAGTGTAGTATTAGATTCTTTTGTGTCCTAACTGACCTTCCTCTGGCCAATGACTGTATGAGCGTAGCTTTTCCCTGATTCTAATCTTTAGCTCTAGTTACATTGTGCCAGCACAAAAGGAATACGATCTTAGAGAGAAGATCAGAAATAAAATTTGGTGCTTTTGGGATGACTCAAACATAATGTAACATCTCTAATGAAGTTTGTTGTCATTATCCCTGTGCAGAGTTATGTTAAATATTTTATATAATTTGAGATGTTTTTATATCATGAGTGTTCCAATAACATGGTAAGCATTGGGCATGACCTGGACACCCAGGAAAATACATGATATGACGTTGGTCTCCGCACTCGCAACAGCGTTGATTGCGACAATAATAAAACATGTTCCAATATCAGGATTAGATTATGTAGAGAGAAGGACAGGAGTGGAGGCTACTTTGTTCGAAAATGACGAAACAATTTCAACTTTTATCTGATCAATCTCCGTTGAGGTACATAATACCTAGTACCATGCTTAATATCATTGTAAGCATCCCCGTAACAATTCCTCGTCTTTCCTGGCAATATGGAAACCAGGCTTTTACGATAGAAGTCAGCATGGAAGTCTTTTAATATCATGCTTTTGTATGAGGGAAACATTTATTTCTAGCCATCTATCTAAACTCTAAGACATAGCAAAACGAAATGAATTGTTCACAGTGCTATCTTTCTTTCCATTAGGTTCGTATGGCAATAAACTTGAATATATCCAGAACAAAAGCTGTTCTTCTTCCTGGCTACATGTCTCTGGCACAAACATTTGGCAAGCTAATTCTTGGCAAACTTGCCACATTACCAAGAGCTGATAAGATTATCATGTACCAGTTTGCGTTGATTGCTAACTGCCTGGCCACAACACTTTGCCCAATCATCACCACATTTGAAGGATTATTTGCTTATGCTGTGGTTTTTGGTCTAGCTGATGGTTGCACATCTGCAAATAATATGTTGGTCGTTGGTGATTTGGTTTCCAGGAAACAGCTTTCAACTGGATATAGTATCTTCCTAGTGACATCTGCTGCCTCATTTCTCATCGGACCACCAGTGGCAGGTAAGAATTACAGATCCTCGTCATTATTGAAGGTGCTGTAGCATCGAGGTGTAATCCAGCTGACTTGGGTGTCAGAAGCTCAGTGTGGTCAGGGTTCGAGCCCAGCCACGGTAGCGTCACAACCAGGGTCGAGGTCTCAATTAGTTAACCTACTACTGAGATCCTAGCGACTGGTGCTAAAACACCATTTCACCTTCACCTATGCTGAAGTGAATTTGAATTCATCTAGCCTGGTTTCAATTAAACTATGGCTGGGTCACAATGAGATCATTGACCATCTACAGTAAGACTGATACACATCTTTTCTTGAATCTTCACTCTTCACGTGAAGGTAAATTAGGGGTATTTGGTATTAGTTGCTAGAATCTTAGAGGTAGGTTACAAGAAAGCTAACAAAACGTTCACCCTGGCTGTGACACTGCAGTGGCCATCTGCTGTGACTTGAAAGTATAACACTAAGTGAATATATGTCAACAATCAAGCCTCAGCAATCCTTTTCTGCAGATCAGAACAATAACAGCTTTCCATTGATTGGATAGTCAGATTCATTTGATTGTAGTTTAGAAAAGTATTGCAATTAATGCTGATCTTATAAGATCCAGATTTCAATTTAATTTATTCTGCATTAGGAAAATTCTAATGACCCAAATCTTGTGAGGTTTATGATTTGGGTTTTATGATTCACAATAAACAGGGTATTAATGATAGTAGACATGACTAAAGTGCAATGATGAACAAAATAAAATAGAAATCAGTCTTTCAATGTGAAATAAGGTTCACTGGAAGAAATTGAAATATTATATCTGAGAAAGACAGCCACAAGCCACAAACATGTTCTCGTCTTTGCACAAACAGAAAGGTGAAGTGCTAGGGCACATACTGTACATACTGTACAAGATAACACCATAGACAAGAGTATAACCACTGGAGAATTTAATTCATCTCTAAAAAGTGTTAAATTAGATGTTGTAAATTTCTCTGTTCTGTATGAGGGGTTACAGAATTAGGAAGAAAAACCTTCTATTAGTGAATATTATGAATTGTTGTTCACTGTCTCCTTTGTTTGACACTAATTGATCTCTTTTAGGACTACTTTATGACCTAACTGGAGCATACGATTTGGCATTCTTCTTCTCTGGAGGAACAGCTGCCTTGGCTGCATGCGTTATGTTTCTTGTACCTATCTTCAAAATCAAGCAAGGAATAGGCAAAGAAGTAAAACTTCTCAAGCCTGAAAACACAGATGACAGCTATGCAACCAAAGATGAAAAGAAGAAGCTTGTTCCTCCAAAATCTGATATTCAGAGTGATTCAGGGATATCAATGGTCATAACAGATAACTCACCCCAATCAAGCAATAATCAATCTAATGATTCATTGAACATACATATAAATGAAGAAAAGAAATCAACAAAACCTACAGATATCCATGCAGTTTGGAATGATGATCTTCATGTTGAAGTCATACCCAGCAGTGTACTTGGAAGAAGAGAGAAAGAATCAAAGGAAGACAAAATGCAGTTCTGTTCTTCCTTTTTCCCACTTGTTTTTGATGAGAAGGATCTTGATGAACTACTGAAGAAAGAAAGTGATGTATAGGAAGATCACAGAAATAACAACTTAGCAAAGTCACCTTGAACATCAGTCAGCTAATGTATTTAGAGATCAGCATGCACCTGATTTTCAGTAAAACACTTTTCCCAACAAGTGTAATGGGAACATTGATTCACACACTATCACAGAAAAAGATGTCCTCTGGGTGATGGCGTTTTATACACGAGAAGCTCATCCATCAATGATTCTTGGAACACTGCATTACTTCTCAAAATGGCACTGATAATTGATAGATTGAACACAGTGCAACAATATATGTGCATATCTTTAACAAGTCCGCTAAGACTGAGTCATCCCCAGTTACTTGCAAGCAGCAAGACAACAAAGGAACAGCTGGTCTTTGGCTGCTGGTTGTGGCCTTTTTCTAAGGCAAACCTGGGCCAAGCACTCCAACAGACAATATACGTGGAGTGGAGACTACCTGAGAGGTAAAAGCAAGTGGATATGGCAGAAGTATTTTGAGAAATATTGAACCTTTAATTTGGCATTGTTTTGGGGAGGGGATTAACTGACAGGCAAATAATCAAAATCACAAATTATAAAATTAAATTTTATTTGCATTTTATTATAAATGCCTTTATTTTTAACACAATTGTCTAAACCTGTATCAGGTCAGTCAATAGATAGTAAAAACAATAGGATAGCTTGCATAAGAGGGGGTATATATTTTTAACATATAAGCTAGTTTTGCTATCCTAGTTAATTTCAAAATGAGTTTTCACCTAATCTATATGGATTAAAAAAAATCAATTTTGTGCCAAGGTGTATGGGACCTTTGCAAAAAATATTTGCAGCAATAAAAAAGAATGATAATTAAATAGATGTAGTTAATTAACTTAGTTGACAAAAAGACAAACAACTTTCTTGACTGGTTGGACCAAACCAGTTTACAAAAACTTTAAAGGTTATTGTTAGTAGCACTATTGATCCTGACCCAGATAGCCTAACTCTAGTAAACATAGGTAACTGCACCATGCAACTAATGCTTTCAAGATGTTTCACCCAACCAACCAATTGTGGTCATTTTGCCCAACTAAATGTTTGGTGAAAAGATCAGCTTTTCATAGAAAAGAAGTTGGGTGACACAGATCTTGTGATAATTTTCAAATAAAAAAATTGTATTTATAAATATAATAAACCACTTAACCTTTGACACTGTAGATTTTGTAAATTTTTGTTGTGACTTTTGTTGCATGCATCACAGACTTGATTTGGTGATAAATTTCATGTTTAGTATCTACACCTAGAAAAAAATATGGATGGTGCTGTTATTTCTTGAATTTGTTCTTTTGTAATACATTGAGAAGAAATAAGAACACGCTTGGGTTACCTTGGTGGCTAGCCTGGCTACAATGCAGTTTAGTGGACATGTTTTACAGGGAAACAAGGCTATAATAGGATAAGGGTTTTGGGCTATGGTTAAGGTTAGGGTAAGGTTTTTCAGGGTAAGGGTTTGGGGAGGGTTTTAGGGTTGGGTTTTAGGGTAAGGGTAGGCTTTTAGGATTAAAGTTAGGGTTAAGATTAGTCTTACGGTTTTGCTAGTATACACCAGTGTGCATTCCATGTAGCATAGGCCAGAGATCTCCGGCATGCAGTCTGAAACTTTATCAGCCTGCTGGCGTGGATTCTTCAGAAAAACAATAGCCTAGACTATTGTTTTTTAATTAATAAACAATAGATCTATTGTTTCTTTTGGCGTGAAGTCTAATTTGGCCAGCGTGTTCTCCGGTGTGTCGGTAACATGGAATGCACCCTGGAGTATACGCCAAACTCTGAAATCAAAAGTGCATGGTTGTTTGCTATTGTTTTTATTGTATTTTCGAAGGTGTCCACTAAACTGCATCTGTACCGCTAGCCTGGTTCAAAACTGTGCTGCATGCATCAAAGAACTTCAGTTCACAATTGTAGCTGGAAAACAATACCCTTATTGTGTGGAAATAATAGCCTTTTGCTTCATACACAAATTCCAGGATGCTATGCTATGATTAACATGCCATTATGACACGTACGGTAGTACCCAGGCTACCGTATAGAATAGAGAAACCATCCATCTATTTATTGCTCTAGTTTCGAAATAATACTGCAGGGCCGCAACCTCCTTATTATAGGGCTAGTACCTATTAGTCTTGATCTTTTATGCAGGTTCAAAACAAAACTTCTTTGCAATCATTCGACTTTGCCATCTATAGACAGCCGTAGTCTATACTTTTTATATCTTAGCACGAAAGAGGCTTACTTTTTCAATCATGAGATTCAGATTACAAATCTATAGATGTCTCTCCAGTACTATCCTTTCAGGTTCGGATCGTGATGATTTCTGTTTCAGATCCTCTTGCCACTTTCTGACTTTTCCTGAATATCGTCAAAACATGAAGTGATGCCTAGGCCATATGGCCTCTCTTTCCTTTTGAAGGGCAGTCATTCGAGGCTATGTCGGGAAGTAGCAAATAGGCACGCGCAACGCGCGTAAATGGACACTTGCCACACGCGTCGTAGTCTACACTCCTCCACACCCACCAACCCAGCCCCAACAAATAAAATTTTTAATTTATTTTGTTTCTACGCAGATTCGTGATACCGAAATGCTATATTTTCACTCATTTTCTGCTTATCAAATAGATATCTGATTTGTTTATTTTTCGCTTCAAGCAGTTGAAGACCATGCAATAAGAGGGGAGTCAATAGACAGCATGTTTCTAGATGCATCACAATTTCGTCACCAAAAATTCTAAATCTAATGAAAATTACCACTAAATTTTCAATATAAACTTGAAATACACCAATATGAAAATCAATACGGTCCGAAAGCTATCCGGTATGGTGTAAACGGGGCCTGCAAGCGTCACACAAGAAGGAGGCAAGAAATTGACACTTAATAGGTTTCATGTCCATTGTAAATTTTGAATCAAACTCATTACAACTAACCCTACGTATACGGAAAACTTTGCTCAAATTCAAAATTCAACATTTCAAAGTAAGGCCAAACACTCAGACATTGTTTGCCAAACATTTGTATTCCAGTCAATGTTTGACCGTTTGGACACATGATCGCAATACATTGCAAGCAGAGTTTGCTGGGCAATTTTTGAAAGAACTTTCTGCTTTATGCAAGCAAAACTTGTTTGACAAGCAATGTTTACGATGTGGTCAAACGGAGAAAACATTTTTTTTTGACAAGCAAATGTCGAATGTTTCACAAACAATGTTCGATCGTTTGGACAGGGCATAGTTAGTAAAATCCTCAATACAACAGCCCCGAGCTTTGAAGCCGAGCCTGGCAAGATTTGCAACAAAATATCAATTACAACACAATGGTAGAGAGGGTACCTAATTACCCCGCAAATAAGCATGCCTTTTCGATCGAAAGTTTACGAAACATGTCAATCGAGAAGAGTGAATGAATAAGAATAATAAACAAGCACACCAGATGCAATAAGTAACATTACATGAAGTAACATGACATGAATTTACATGAAGCATGTTTAATAATGTTGAAAGCTATAAGGGTACGTTCTTATATCCCGATATAAGGACATGCCCCTATCTGGTGTGCTCCTATATCTTGAGGGATGGGGTGATGTTGTTGGACTGGTTTGAACGATTTAAGCCTTGGTTTCATCAGGCAATAAGGCAAAGGCGCTGGCCCAGAAGCACATGAAACACTGTACCAGGCATTTCTCAATGTGCTACAAGCATTCTAAGCGGATTTCAAAGCATTATCACTGAGACGGGCCTAGCTGATACGCCTAGCCTGTGCATTCTACCTCCTGAAGATTTCAGATAAATTACTTTAGCTATTTAAACTCTGCTCAACTCTTTTGGAGATAAAAGCCAGTAGAGCTAGTGTGTAAGCTAACAGCCGACCAGGAAATATCAGTTTCCATCAGAAATATGGAAAAAATATCTTTGTTTCTGGTCTAAAATTAATCTATTAGAAACCTTCAACTTCCAGATGCTGCATTAATGTATCCAAGTCAAGAGCTTTAACTGGAAGAAACGATCTGAATGCTGCTCAACAGCAATCGCTCATTGGTGGCTTCGGCGGAGACTCTAAATCGCAATGATGTTTGTATTATCAAAACAGGATCTGTGGAGCAATTTGCAACGGACCTCATTGGCGTTAAACTGAAACAGTCGCATCTTGGACCAAGGAGGTATCTCAGGGCCTACCACGTCTGAACACTTCTAAAAAAGCTCTCAACATGTCTTAATGACTTCCAAATCATAACTATACCGAAAATAAACTAAATGAAACGCCCTATATAACTTTCTTGGGTTTTCAATTAAATACACAACAATTTCGTTAATTCTGGAAAATTTGTAGTCTAAAATAACAACTTCCCTATAACAGCGGATAAAAATAATCCGTTAAATTCAATTTAATTTAAACTTTGTTAAATTTCAACTTTCTAATTCTTTTAACTAAAAACTAAAGCAAATATTTCTTAATTAAGGAAAGGGTTGAAAACAAATAAAACGCAAAAAATTGCATATAAAGTTGAGAAACACAGAAACGACAAATGATAGACCTTTTCAAACAGGTCTTGGTCGGCGCGACATTTTTCTGGAAGATGGCAGATATCTTGAGAAAGGGGATCCTCTCTACTTGCAACGCTGGACTGCAGTCGCATTAGGAGAGGTATACTGCAGCAAATTTCGCTTCTTATTCACGAATAATGGGAATATCGGAAAGAAAGGATTCAAGTCCTAGCTTATATGCTCAAGGAGGCATCCTGTCAAGCATTTTCCTTTTTGTTTGTAAATTTTGTTTCTCGAGTATACGCAGATATTTTCAACTATTTTAGCAGATCCCTTTCCTCTCTTTTGCTTAAATTTTTTGCGAGTTTGAAGCAAAATTTGCAGCACTACCTCTCCGTACGCGACCGCAATCCCAGTCGTTGTGTGTGGAGAGGATTGCCTCACTGAAGATGTCGACAATCTTCCAGAAAAATGTTGCACCGAACCAGACCTCTTTGAAAAGATCTACTATGCTTGAACTGACCGCCACAGCATTCAATGCTGATTGTTTGTTCTCAAACAGTCACTTTTCCATTGACATAGTATTACATCGACATCCTCCTGAATCTCAGGTACGCAGACCCATAATTCAACTGAAAACTGTGGTGTCAGAACTTTCTTGAAAGCTCACATTCATACCTTTAAATACAAGAGAAGAATCAAACATTAGAAGCGCCATCATCAAAACAAAAGATGTTAATAAGTACACTAAAACGTTGCTTCTTGTAAATCACTTGTTAGACAATTTTTAAAGAAAGTTTTCATTTTTCAAGGACTCAATCCCAGGTCTCACTGGGCCTGCATTAGAGAAATTCTCGAATAAATCTCTTGAACTGATTAAAAGCCAACTACAAGACAAGGACAGGGAAAACATGGCTGACCGTCATGTCAAAGACACATTGACCTATTACGTCTATTACGGATAGCTTCAAAGAAAAGATTTAAACGAATGATGGCATTAAGTCCCATTCTCCACCATTCTCCACATGTGACTGCTTTTGACTTTCATAGCAGTTTTCAAAACATTACTAGTATATTACTAGTAGTAAATGAAAGTTACCTGATACTAGTCCTAATCCTACCATCCCAGGGAAACATTTAAGTGATTCTTGATGAATCACATGTAAGTCATACATACAGAATAGTACGGTTCAAAATAAGTACGCTTTTCTATCTAGGTGAACGCAGCTAAGTACGTCTAGGTAAACTCATGACTACGGTAAGACAGGCCTAGTGAAAACAAAATGTCCAATAACACCACAAAAATCCGGATCTTTTTGAATCGTACTTTTAAGAGCAGCTGAAAGAAACTGTTCAGGAGGCTGGATTTAGAAGATTAGAATAAAAGTAGGAAGCCAGAGGTAACCGGTTCGGGACCTGTTATTTTCGTATCAATATCCCACATTTCTCTAATTATTTCTTTACTCTTGATCCTGGCATCCAAGGAAAACATTTAAACGATTCTTGATAAATTAAATTCAAGTCATACCTTTGAGATCAACTATAAACAGCTCTTAGATAGCTCTGTCTGACTCTTCTTCTATGCGCTGGACTAGCAGATCCTCCGATATCATTTAATGAATTACTTCGGTGTGGATGTCTTAGAATTGATTTTTCAGTTTTCATTGTAGATGCGGTGCTCTTAAGTCGTTTTGATAACAGAAAGTCCAAAGTGTCTTTTAACCGAGGTGTACACAAGACTTTTGCATATGCCGAGAATCGCTTGTACTACAAAAAAATGGAAAGGAAGTATGAAATATAAAGCCTCAAAATACTATTGATGGTGACAGGGTGGAAATGCAAACCCAGGTGAAATTCTAAAAGGATAAACTTTCAATGAGTATTTCTACGAAGAGAGATATACATTAAAGTGCAAACCTCAAATTCAAGATAATGCATCTTATTCTCCCATTCCTGGAAAGACGAAAAATCATTTAATTGGATTTAGACATTAACTGTTGTACAGTCGGACCTTCGAATAGTGGTCACTTTAGATCCAGGGTCAAGTGGCCGTTATTGAGAGGTGGCCGCCAGTTGGAGGTTTAACAATACTATCGGAAAGCGTTTGGGACTAAAGATTAGTGGCCGATATAAGGAGGTGGGCGCTTTTCTGAGTTGGCTGCTATTAGAGGTTCGACTGTACTTTCATTGCTGTATACACAATAAACCCTTTCTTGCGAAAGAACTTCAAACGTTAAAAGTTCAGAAATTCAGAGGGACTGAATTTGAAGGACCAACCCTTATAAGAGAGATTAAAGCTATGAACAAACTACGTTTAGTACCAAACTAAACCTCTCGGGCCGTGGCCAAACGCTCAAACATTTTTGATCAGACATTTGACATTCGTTTTAAAAGCAAATGATTAACCGCTTTACCAGGGTGCAAACATTGCTTGATTAGCATAATTGCTTAGCAATCTAACAAAAACTTCAAAAAGTGTTTGAAAAACTTCAAATACCTGTCTCTCAATGTTTGACAAGCAATGTTATGCCAAGGTCAAAGATTTTTGGTCATTTTAAACTACCCCAAATTTTAGATGCTTGACAGACAATATTTGTTCGTTTGACCAGTACCTTAATAAAACTATTTCTTAAACAATAAAGGAGAAACGTCACCTAAAATACCTAAATTATGCCTGAAAAATATCCAAAAGCGTATCAAATAAGCAGATTCGCTTCTTTTTACGTTACAAGGAAAAGGAGCAAATTTACCTTAAATTCTTTACTGTTTTCGTGTGGTTGAATTTCTCGATGCTCTTGCATTTCTTTATCGATCAGCTCAGTCTGTAAGATTGATTGATGACAAACATAAGAGAAAAACTTCTCAAAAAGGCTCTAGAAAAAGGCTGTCAATACCAAATTCAAGATTGCCACGAGTTTACCTACTGATTTACAAAGCAGACAGGATATATATTTAGGAATTTCAGCTAAGAATGTAAAATTATACAGGAAAGAGTAGGTTTACATGTCCTCTCATGATCTCGTTAGCTTTCTATGATGCAGAAAATAGAATTTTCAACCGTGGCTTATTCATGAACATAGTTATTGTACTGAATTGAACGACTGGATGTTCAAACTTCGATCCATGGGAAAACAGCAAAGTTTTTGGTCAGGAAGGTGACATACTTTTCTGGTAACATATTTCCGAATTGAGGTAAACAACGGAAATCCTATTTCCGCTGTTTATCACAATTCTGAAGTTTTGTACAACTCCAAAACTATTAACAATTCCTCTAAAATCGGGCTTATTTCAACCTACGATGCGATAGAACTATATGTCAACTACATGTAAATGCTAACCAATATCGACAAGTCATCAACTATAGTCAGAACTTATAGGATACAGTTGATCGCGGTTGCAAGAGCGCTCAGGTCGACTGCGACCGACGGGAATCAGTTGTCAACGAATCACAGAACAAGCCAAGCTTTCTGAAACTGTGCGCCAACTTGTTGCCGTGATGAAAAAAATAGCTACCAACTATTTGCCGGAGCGCTTATATCGGCAGGTCAATTGCGATCAATTAGACCATGAAAATCGTCATTTAGCAGTCGGCAACTGGTCCTGACTGTGCGCAATGTCGAAATAAACCTGGCTTAATAAGTCTAGGGATGGTTGCCTTTCATTAGAGAACACCTTTCTCACAGTTTCTCGAATAATAATACAAAACAACAGGCCTGCCTTAAACGAGGACATTGAAGAACCACAATGAACATGAAAAGACCCTGGCAATTAGTAATTCAACGTAGAGATAAAACATTAACTGATTCTTACTCGTTCTTGATGCCGGCGTATTTGCTCTTCCTGAAAGAAAAAATAGCAGGGTTATCGTTTAAATGTTTATTATTGATATCTATTGTTGATGGACAATGGATTTAACCATAAGCATACTTCTAACCATGTTTAATCAATGATAATAGCCATTTTTAATCGACTATAATTAAGCTTCATTGCAGGATCGCTTTCTACCTATTTTGTCTAACATGCCCTAAGATATGAAGACTCGATGATTGCAAATAACTAACTCACTTATCTATACAGCCAGATGCATACAACAGTTAAATTTCAAAATGGGAACCCGCATACGAGAACGAGGAGTTCTGAATCTCCAGTGTTGGCCAAGTGGAAGAGTTTGGGACCTATACAGACTCTGTTAGAATAACCTAGCCTCAAACTTGATATTTTTTGGATATATCTGAAGCAAGGGGTTTGCAAAATGAAGCTGAAACTGCAGGGCTTTTGGCTGCACAGCTCACAGCAGTGCAGAAAGCTGCACAACTCTAACCCTGACAAACCCTAACCCTAACCCTAAACCCCTGTCGGAAGTTGTAGCCCTGTCTGTGGTACCCCTCTGACCCAATGGTACTAAATTTATTATCTTACCACGGAAAGCTTTGCAACTGAAACTGGCATAACTGGACGAGAAAATGTTTTACTGCAAAAGAAAAATTAACGATTAACCATTAAGTTAATGTAACCGGTCTTCACAGTATTCTTTCGGATATTGTACATTCATTTAATCATAGTCAATAGCATACACGGTCTTTAAATCGGACTTCATGGAACTAGTTCCCCAGAAACCTATCTTAGGAGTCAAAGGTACTAGGTATTCGCAGAATTGATTTTTCAAGATGAATGCAGAAGACCAATCCAATTTTAGTTTTTTAGTCGCTTAGGAAAATAACTTTCTTTAGAGATGTCCTTAGAGATAGGTTGATTAACTTAGCTGGAGAAAAACCTAGAACCAAAGATCTAAGACTCAAAGGTATCAGGTAGTCGCACAGTTTGTTGTTCTAGGTGAATGTAGCAGACCAATACGATTTTAGTTTTTCGTCGCTGTAAAGGATAGGAACACCATTTTCTTCAGACTTTGACTCCTATGGACGGGTGGGTAAATATGTGCCTCTGAGAAGCCCGAGGAAGGTCCCATAACCAAGGCAAGATTTTGAAAAGATAGCCTTATAAACAGGGCATCATCTTGAAAATATACTTGATTAATATAGCAGGAGAAAAAGCTAGAACACATTTCTAGCAATCCTGTTAAACATAACTACAGTGAAACCTACATGGAGGTTCCCTGTCCGTATGTAGGTTCCAGTGTAAATAATACGACAACAAGACTTAAAATCAACAAAAATCAAACCTTGATGAACATGGAGCCGGTAGAGGTGGTGATGACAGTGCCGCAGCAGATATGTTAATCGCATCAACCCAATCTTGCACGTCAGTTTTACTCCTAGAATGCAAAAAAGGCAACTTGAACAATGTAAGCAAACCAGGAAATAACACACTTTAAGAATAATAGACTCTCTAAAACCCTAGCAGAAAACTAGCTTCTTATATAAAAACATGTGTTTATTAACTATTTATTTGTCATGAATGGCGAACACATACGATAGATTTTTCCACAAGTGGCATACCACAATAGATGGGATTCGAACCTGGACTGCATGACCAGAGAGCCGACGACGTTTCTACTGAGCTATAGAGCTCAATGAAATCGCCGAGTAACTCTCCAAGTCATACAGCCCAAGGCTCTCCTCCAGTTTGACTTTTTTGTGTTTCGGCTATGCTGAGCCTTCTTCAGTACAATACATATTTGTATTTATTTGTCATGAATCGCGAACACATAGGATAGATTTTTCCACAAGTGGCATACCACAAAAGATGGGAACGATTTCTGTGTTTATTAAATGGTGTTCTTTGGTTAATAAATTGTATGACAAATCTGATTGTGTTTTGCCAACGATATAAGAAAAGTGATATTCATCTATATAAATAACATGATACGAAAAATATCATTAATCTTGTATTTCAATTAAGAACTCGAAACAGTCTTTACCTTGCCTGGAACATGAATACTCTCCAGTCTGCCGTTATCAGTTTGCACACAAAAGGCCTTTTCTTATATTCTGTGGCAAAACCAGCCAGAGCATGATGAATCCCAATGCATTGATCGCTTGAACTTTTATCAGGCTGTAAGATAAAACACAATATTGAGAGGGTAAAAAGGCTAATGCACACGATACTGTTGATATCAACATACTGTTCACATCTTCAATATTGCGATAATTAGCAGGAACGCTTTTGGCCATACTTGAAAGCTTTTTCTGGTCCGACACTCCTCAGAGTATGAAAGTCAGAACAGAGCGAAAGAATAAATTAATTCTCGCAGGCTCATTGGTGTTTAAAACACAATGCCAATTTAGCTTCTCTTTCTGATTGGTGCATTTCGAGCCGCATCTGGGTATACATTCCGAATTAGTTTATTGCTTCGGTCTGTGTCTGAACCGATCATACTTTGAGGAGTGTCAGACAAAAAAGTTTTTTAGTATGCCAAAAAATGTTCCGTTGTTTATCGCAATTTTGAAATTTTGTTCAAAACTTGTCTTTTTCTAGATCCAGGCAATTCAAGGTGATTGACAGCTTGAGTTGTAATCAACAACCAGCGATTGGTGGCCGGCCTCTCAATTTTATAACAGGAATATCTCATACAGCCCTGCTGATATATAAAAGAATAATACTGGCTTTATTACCTTGTTAAGAAAGAGAACCAGTCCTTTTAATAGGCAATAGAACATCTTCCAGCCACGCTTCATAGCAGGCACTAGACAAGAAAGAATAATAAAACTATGATAACAAAATATTTATCTTTCGTTAAAATTACAAGATGTTACAACAGTACTGTATTGTGTCATGCTACGCTACGCGTAAGCTACTATATCGATTTTACATATTCACATTTTCAAAACTCATCTTTTGTTATATTGAGTTTATTTGGTTCTTCATTAAGTCCGTTACATTTTACATTAAGCTTTAACAATAGGAAACCATAAGAAAAGAAGACAACGCAAGCAGAAAAACAACTTGGACACTAGTTATTTTCCCGCATTTTGATATTCGAAGTTCTGGCGATAATGTTATTTTGGCTGTGTCTGCGCATAAACCAGCCAAAATATAGGATTAATGCTGCATTTCGCATTTGGCTTGAGGACCTAGTATACTATACTATGTATATATACAATGTATACAAGGTCATAAAAAATATAAGCACCCTACACAACGAGCGAAGGGAGTTATACAATATCCTCATGCTGTAGTAGGAAAACTGACAGTCTCAGAGAGCATTAAGGAGGATTGAAGCCAAAAAGTTATTGCGCGAATGCTAGTGAGCAAACAGATTGATAAACAAATAACATATAGGCTAGAACAACTTACGGCGTTTTGCGTCGGTTTCCATGATACATTTCCTGTACATCATTCCTTCACGCATCATAACTGCATCATCACTTGCTTTCAGCTGCAAGTAATAGATAATAATTGTTCAAATAACAAAAAGTTAATTTTATCATATTCTTTTCCGAAATCAGACGAGCATTGATGAGATATAAAGGTTAATTTAGAAAAGTAGCTACATGAGAAGCAGTGCAGTGGTATACCTCTATGAAAGGATTTCCAGAAGAAGATGATGGCTACAAAATAAAAAAGCGGTTCCATATAAGGATTGAAAGAATGAACTTGATCGACTGATGAAATAAAGGAAAATAACAAGGTTAACTACCCCGGGTAATGTCTGTGCAGTACAGTTGAAGGTGTGCAGTGCAGTGGAGGATATTCAGCACAGTGGAGGGATATCATCAGTACAGTGGAAAGATAACATCAGTGCAGTGGAGGGATAGGGTGGAGCATGTTCAGGACTGACTGTACTGTACTGTATATTGTACTGATGATATCCCTCCACGGTACTGGTGATATCTCTCCACTGTACTAAACATCCTCACCGTACTGATGATATCCCTCCTCTGCACTACACACCCTCCACTGTACTGCACATACATTATCCCTGGTGGTTAACATGTATAGATCCATGCCAATGAAATAACTTGTATAGCATTACAAGGCTAATACAAGGCACTTCATGTCTGTAAGGCCCTGTTCATAAAATTAGTCTTGCCCGTTTTTGATTCAGGGACCGTTGGGCGTGGGCTTAAGTAGCATTAATAATGCAATTAATAATAATTGTGGACACCATATCTCCTACCTTCCTTGTCTTTTGGGCTGGTTTAGCTTCCTTTTGTATTTCTGAGCTATAGAGGAAGCACAATGATAATGTGAAGTTCGCCTGGTTGCTCAAATATCGTTTGTCTACAAATACAGCATCAAATACCCTGTTACCCTGCACATATGCGCATTGTACTCACATGTTTATTCAATGTGCCTATCGTAAAAAAGGCATACAAAATCACATTCCTACATGTGTTTGTTGTGTGCTGTTTCACAAGGCTTATGTCTACGTTTACGTGACAACAAAGCCTTTTGGAAGGAAATTTATGTTACTTTCTTCAAGTTATATAGGTTATGCAAGGTGTATATGTTTCCTATTATACATTTTTTTGTTCTTTAGTTGTAATATGGTTCCTTATTGCTTGCAAACTTTATGCCCACAAACGTTATAGCCAAGAAATTAACAGGGAGATACCCAGTAGTTGTTGGTTGCACTGATTCGCTTCAAGATTGGCTAGATTTGCACTCTTACGGCATTCAGCAAGACAAGCAAAAAATTACTCACTCGGCATACTGTATTTCTCTGTTTTTAATTGACTGGTATAAAGTCTGCAAAAGAAAATATTCGATAAGCAAACTAAAAATTTCGCCCAACTGCTAAAAATTTTATTGATCCAATACGCCGAGATGTATGACGACATTTTTGTATTTTAAAAATAAATCCTCATTCGCATATAATTAAAACTGAAGTGAGGCCCTGGCCAAACGACCAAACATTGTCGATCAAACAGTTGAAATTTGAAAGGGCAAGCAAAATGTTTGACCGTTTGGCCACGTCCAAAAACATTGCTCGTCCAATATTTTTCCATGCATCAAGCGAAAAATGTTTTTGAATTTGTTCGAAAACATCACGCCACAAATATTGCGTACTTTTGCTTGTCAAGCAAGGTTTAATCATTTAGCCGCTTTTCCAACATCGCTTGTGAAACATGTCTTACACTGTACTAACACTTTAGCAAGCCTTTTAACGTTCAGGGTTGCTATTTTGTAAATGTGCGGGACTTAAAAAAGCTAAGCATCCTTCTCCACACAGCTTCTTCAGATTAGTATGTGCATGCAAGTTCCATTCGTTGCGTTTGAACCTTTTGTTTTAACGAGTCATAAGAAGCAAAAGCAGGGTTGCTATTAATTTTTGGGCTTCATGCTCATGTTCCTCTCCTTCTTCTTCCAAAATCGGTTTCTCGCTATGTCGCAGGGTTAGCTGGATGAATCCTTCTTCGCCAGAGCAATCTTTTTTGGATGTCTTCTGTAACGAGACCTAAGGCCTGCAGGTCTTCTGCAATGTTTTCTCTCCGTCTTTTTCTAGGTCTCCTCTTGTTCTTCTCTCTTTGATTTTTGTTCAATATCTTTTTGGTTGAATTTTCCACATTGATCCTCATTACATGCCCATGCCACTTAAGTCTTATTTCTCTGGCTTTATCCTTTATCTTAGGACTTTCCTGGTGGTATCAATACGTTCTCTATCTCTGAGTGCCACTCCTTTGATTCTTGCATTGTGAAAATTTCACGAGAAGGAAACAAAAATTTACCTTGAGTAAATCACGCGAAAAATCTTGACCATCACACATTCCGCCGAGGTTGTTTACAAATTCATTCAATGTCATTTTGTTTCCGATGTTCTAGAAAGCAAAACAAATTTAATTGTAAAGACACATTCACGTGTCGTTCAACAGTTTCTAAATGCAGAGCGGAAAAATTGAAAATGCTTTAAATTCTTAGATATTTCTGTTTCGCTACGACAAAATTTCTCCGCTGTGAAAGGCATGAAGTATACAAATGTATCCCTAAAACATGTCACCAACACAAAAGCAAAAATCTCTCAAGTATTGTATTTTACTCATCAATTCCCTTCAACTGAAAATGCAATTCAGTTATGTATATTAATTGCACTGATGACGTCAGACTAAAATGCCTAACAAAAATTAATTAAGCTTAATCAATCTAGAAACACCATCACGGATTTTTATGTAATACATAAAGAGTAATGGGCTGCGAGAAATGATTTGTGAAGGTGAAGGTGAAATGGTGTTTAGCGCCAGTTACAAGAATCTAAGTATTTGGTTAACTAATTGAGACCTCGACCCTGGTTGTGACGCGGGTGGGCTTGAACCCTGACAACACTGAGCTCGAGGCGTCGTGATGCAATCCAGCTGACTCGTGGTTTCAGGAGCTCAGTGTGGTCAGGGTTCGGGCCCAGCCATGGTAGCGTCACAGCCAGGGTCGAGGTCTCGATTAGTTAACCTACTATTGAGATCCTAGCGACTGGCGCTAAAACACCATTTCACCTTCTTCCTTCAAGCTACATGTGCTACGATGAGTATGAGTCATATACTTACTTGGCCATGAAGATCAGTATTTAAGAGCATAAGGGCGCACGTCAACGTGTGAACAGCATCTATGGAAGAAATCTAATATGATGACACATGCACTTCAAATTAGCTAAAGTTAAAATCATCCTTTACTTTATTCATTCTAAGCTTACCTTCAGAGCCATATATATTCTGAGGCTTGTTGCATTCGTAATATCTCTTTGAGAATTGCAATAGAATCCTCTCTCGTTCTTGAGTCTCCCCAGTCAGTGGAAATTTCTTTAGTAAGATTCTAAAACGAATATAGTTAGACATATTATCCCCATATTTGGCTGAGTTTTTCCTATTTTCACGCATTCAGCTAAAAATACCGACGAAGTGCAATGTGTTCTTACCTAAGTGCTTCGTCGAGAGGATACCCCTCAAAGTTCATGAATTTCATATACTCTCGGCAAACCTGCTTACTGAAATCAGTACTAGAAAAGAAATTAATGAACGATTAGCAGAGCCAAGAGAATATATATGATCAAGTATCGTCTTCAAGAAATTGTAACACGCTGCAATGCTTTTTAACTTGTTGCCTTCCTGCCCTAAATGATAGCCTCTCGAGCTCTTCTATGTGAGAGCGAGAAAGAGAGGAAGGTCTCCGGTCATACTTAAAAGCATTTTTCGTCCAACATTCCTCAGAGTAAAAACGTCAGAAACAGACCGAAACAAATGGCTAATGCGGAATTTGTACCCAGGTCATGACCAAGATACATTTCGCTGTATCCCGCGGGCTTATTTGTGTTTAAAATACAATACCAATTCAGCTACACTTCTCTGATTAGTGCATTTAGATCTGCATCTTGGTATAACACCCCGGGTAATATCTGTGCAGTATAGTAGAGGATGTGTAGTACAGTGGAGGATTTTCAGTACAGTGGAGCAGTACAGTGGAGGATATTCAGTACAGTGGAGGGATATCATCAGTACAGTGGAGGGATATCATCAGTACGGTGACGGATTTTCAGTACTGACTGTGGTGTACTGATGTCATCCCTCCACTGTACTGAGCATCTTCCACTGTACTGATGATATCCCTCCACTGTACTATATAGCTCCACTGTACTGAGTATTGGGGTTTCTTAAATCGTTTTGAACGTCTAGTACTCGTTTCGTAAAGTAAATCACTTATTACGGATGTGTGAAAAGAATTAAGAAAGGCTGATAAATGAAAACTTACTTCTTGCCTAAGAAAGGTGCCACGTCATCCCTTGTGAAATCGTCTAGCGTAAATAACCTCGTAGCAAGATCGATGGGGTCAAAACTCTTTAGCTCATCCGGTATTGTATTAGGTTGTATCATTTCATTATACCGTGAATCCGAACCTATCGAGCGTGGAGAGGCTCCAGATAAAAACGAGTCGGAGCGTCTTGCAAAGCTATTTGAAATCTGTCCTGAAGGCGAGTTACAAGAAAAATAATCATCTGGGGCAGTGACAGCAAGAGAAATACCATGCTCATATCTGCTTTGAGTGACACCATCCTCAGTTTCTCTCATGACAACGCCATTGCTTAATGTTTGTCCACTAGTATAATTTTCCTGATTTGAATTATAATTGTTCGGTTGATAAACTGGTCCGTTATTCCGAACACCCATTGTTGATATTGATATTTCTTTGAGTCTTTCTTGAGTAGCCTGTGACAACACTGGCCTAATATCATTCTGATTCCGTAATTCGTTATCATAGCGATTAACATGTGTCCTGTCATTGTAATAGAAGTCTTTATAACCGGAGTATCTATGGTGCATTTCAGCACGGCCTAAAGAATTGGTCCTATGGAACTCAGAGCCATACCCACTGCTTTCTAAATCATCGTCATAGCCATCCGCAAAGTTATCAAGACTCCTAGGGCTATTTAAATCCCTGTGCTGTACGTCGGCTGGGTTATTTGTAGGGTAAAACTGCACAGGACCATTTCCTTGTACTGATCTCGTCTGAACTCTCAGTGGCAGCTCCTCGTTGCTGTTATGACGTCTGTGAGTGAAACCAGCGCGTTTGTGATGCTCTAAAGCAACTTGATGCCTCACGTAAGCACTTCGTAGATCCTGCGCATTTGACATACTGGAAAGCTTTTCTTCACTATAAGCACCCCTTGTGGCTAGCAAACCAGCACCATTCGGAATATGTTGCTGCTTAAAACCCATTGGACTGTTTCTATTCCACGTGTTTGTTTGCTCACTCGACGTGACGTTTTCAAAGCGAACATTAGGGCCTGCTCGCCTGTTACTCATCATGCGTGTATCTGTTGCATATCTTTCTCCTCTGTTGATGTCAGACTGACCAACATCGGATCGACTGGCATCTGATCTATGAGCATCAACCCTATTGTCATTTGAGCCATGAAGTCGGTAATTTACAGATACATTCTGGAGGTTCGGCTGGCCTTGGTTATAATTCCAGCCTTGCTCTTCTCGCGGAGCGTACCTTTGGTTATGGTTATAAGAGGTTCCCTGTCTACTATTTGTATTTCTCTGCCCAGGAAACGGTTGTCCTGATATTTGTCTCATTATATCGTCGTTTGCATCCACATGTAATCGCGGCGCTGAACCGAAGACTGGATTACTACCAAGCCGCACTCTCGAGTTCGGTTGATTGGATTCGTTCAGTTGTGCTTCGTCGTCGGTTTGTTTGAATATGTTGAAGTCCACGTGATCGCTTAGTTCATCCTCCTTGTCTCTTTCCCGCACAGACAATGGAGACCGTCTAACCTCGTCCGGTTTACCGTCAACGCTCAAATCCACCGGACATTTATCAAGCGATCCCGTTGAACAGAAAGTTCCATCGGTTCCTAATCGATCATATTCCGGACTACCGACCGCTCTTTTGTACACCGGTAATTTCTGCTTCTTATTTAATGAGATATTCGCTGGCCTAAGACTTGCTTGTGTGGAATCTCCGTTGTTCGATGTTTTGGCTGTGTTATCGTGTCTTAGGAATGGCTTCGCTAGCTCTTTGACTTGTGGAACAGCTAAAAGGAAAAATAATAATTTAAGTTGAAATGTAAAAACTTTGTTCTGAACGTGTGAAACTATTTCTTTGTTCTGATTCATCTTAGATTCTCGATACCTTTTCACATATCTTTGAAGCCAATTATGGATGAAATAAATGAAATGAAGAAAGAAATAATGAAAATATCGAAACCACAAGAAAATGCCATGAAAGATGAAATTGCAAATATCAAGACAGAAAATCTACAGTTAAAAGAGAAAAATCAGGACCTTATTTCTCAAATTAAGTGCTTAAAAGAAGAAAATAATTGCATCAAAAATCAACATCAAAACAATGTACCATGGCAAACATTTCAACGAAGACCTGATACTTATCGTTTCCAAAAAAGCCCATATGAGCCAAACCAAAATGCCCCACAACTTCAATTTACACAGCCACATAATATTCAAATGTTCTATCACCCAAACCGATACCATCATTTACAACACTTGCCTGAAAATCCTTCCAACTTTATCAGTCCTTTCAAATTACCACTTACTGACCAAACAAAGCCAAAAACTGCAATCATTCCCAAGGTACCATCAAATAACCAAAACAACAGATTCACAAATTCATCCAGGCCAAACAACACCCAAGCACAAAGACAACAAACATCAAATCAAACACAAAATCCTCAACAAGCCACCAACCCAAATCTTCCTACCAAAAATGCAAATCTGCAGAGCAAAAAGCATATTGTCATAATTGGAGATTCAATTATCAAACATGTTCTACCACATAAGCTTGCAAAATCCCTGCGTTCCTTGGTAAACAAAGTTAGTATTGGAGGCATGAAAGTAAAGGAGTTAATCCACTATATTCAACCTAGCCTTGCAAAGAACCCTGACATGATTGTTTTGCATTGTGGCGTAAACGACATCATGAATACAACCGAGAGTCCACAGCAAATTGCTGAAGAATTGCATGAGGTGACTAAAGAAATTCAGAAGTATTCTCCTAAATGCAGCATTGTACTCTCTGGTATAACTATTCAAGCTAAGTATGACTTAATTAATTCTAAAATTGAAAACTTTAATAACATCTTATCTACTCTATGTGAAAGAAACAATTTTCATTTTGTTAACAATAGTAATATAACAATTGATGAATTAAACAACAGTAAACTACATTTAAATGATAAAGGAACAAGAAAACTTGCAAGCAACCTTAGGGATTGCATTAAAACTTGTCATTTAGCATGACTTAATGGGAGATGGCTACTAGACCACACACCTGATAAGAGTAAGAATTCGGACACAACTAGTTACAAAGAGCTAAAAGAGGCACGTTTCAAAAATCCAAAAAACCCTATTCTTGCACACCTAAACATAAATAGCATTAGAAACAAATTTTGTGAGCTCAAAGATTTAATTACAGTGAGCTCTTTTGACTGCATTATCATCAGTGAAACTAAACTTGATGATTCCTTTGCAACTGAACAATTTTTAATACCTGGTTACAAGGCTCCTTATCGTGCTGATAGAAATGCACATGGTGGTGGTCTCCTTGTTTACATCAAGGAACCCTTCAAAAGCAGAAGAACTGACAAATTTGAAGATGAAGAAATAGAAAATATATGCTTTGAACTAAATCTACGAAAAGAAAAATGGGTCATCATTGCTGCATACAATCCACCAAATGCGGATAATAAAATTTTCAGAAATTCTATAATTAAATTGATTGATAAATGTTCCTCACAATATGATAATTTTATAATAATTGGTGATCTGAATCTAACTCCAACCGATCCTAGCCTTAAAACTATTTGTTCTACTCTTGGGCTCACAAATCTCATCAAAGAGCCAACTTGTTACAAACCAAATTGTAATCCGTCATCAATTGACGTAATCCTTACCAACCGGAAACATAATTTTAAAAATACTAAAACTATTGAAACCTCTTTAAGTGACTTCCATAAGCTAATTCTTACTACTTGCAAATCTTCAATTCCCAAACACCATCCTAATATAATTCGCTACAGAGATTTAAAAAACTTTAATGAGGATGCCTTCTGCAAAGATCTTTCAGAAACACCATTTTATCTTTGCCAATACATTCATGATGGCAATCAGGCTTTCGAATACTTTCAAGATTTGTTCGATAGCATAGTTAATTATCACGCACCATTAAAATCCAAAATAGTTAGGGCAAATAATAAACCCCTCAGTAAGGTACATAGAAAAGCAATAATGCTAAGAACTAAATTTAAAAATGCCTATAACAAATCAAAAACTACTGTTAATTATGAAAGATTTAAAAGCAAAGAAACCACTGTGCAAATCTTCGTCAACATCTGAAATCTGATTACTTTACCAAGATTTGTCAAAACGGCACACTTGACTCCAAAACATTTTGGAAGAAGTTGAAACCCTACTTCTTCGGCAAAGGCCACACTGATTCTGAAATTACAATATCTGAAAACGATAGTCTTGTCAGTAACCCTCAATCTGTTGCAGAAATTATGAATAAACATTTTGTCAGCATTAGCCAAACCAGCACTACAGCTAATAAGAACGCTGGGAGCTACCCGACAATTGATGAAATCATCAAGGGCTTGAGAACCATCCTAGTATTGGGAGAATAAAACTTAATTTACAAGACGAATCAATTTTCAATTTCCTATCAGTTCCAGCACCAGTGCTTAAGCAAATTATTCTTGATCTTAATCATAAAAAAGCGATGGGTCATGATATGATAAATGCCAAATTTCTAAAAATCTCTGTAGATATTATCCTTAAACCTTTACTTGATATAATTAACAAATGTATTTCGCAAGGTACATTCCCTAATTCTTTAAAAAAGGCAATAGTCACACCAGTGTACAAGAAAAAGGATCCATTTAACAAAGAAAATTACAGGCCAATCAGTCTACTTACTACATTCTCTAAAGTTTTTGAAAAAGTTATAGAACTTCAACTTTCCCCTTTTCTCCAAGGTAAATTTTCTCCATATTTATGTGCGTACAGAAAGCATTTTTCATCCGAACATGCACTTTTCAGATTAATAGAAAACTGGAGAAAAGGACTAGAGCAAAATGCACATATAGGAGCGATTCTAATGGATCTATCAAAAGCTTTTGATTGTCTCCCAAAGAATCTTCTACTTGCAAAACTACATGCTTATGGGATAAAAGAAAATTCACTCTTATTCATCCAGAATTATTTGTCAGATAGAAAGCAAAGAGTAAAAGTAAAAGGACAATATAGCTCTTGGGATGAATTAGGACAAGGTGTCCCACAAGGTTCAATACTAGGACCTCTTCTCTTCAACTCCTTTATAAATGATATCTTTTATAACCTCAGTGATGGGTCTCTCTGTAATTTTGCCGATGACAACACACTGACAGTGACCACCTCAAGCACTGAAGAATTAATAAATTTGATAAAAATAAACACCAATAAATGTCTTGAATGGTTTAAGTCAAACGAAATGACTGCTAATGGTTCTAAATTCCAAGCCATTACTATTGGAAATAAAAACAAGAACATAGAACATTTTGAAATTAATGAGAATCTAAAAATAAAAGTCGAAACTAATGTAACTCTGCTAGGTATAGAGATAGATGAAAGTTTAAAATTTGATGCCCATATTGATAAAATTTGTAAAAAAGCAGCAAAACAACTTAATTCTCTAAAACGCTTAGCTAGGTTCATGGGGGAAAAAGAGAGAAAATTATAATTAACTCGTTTATCTTATGCCACTTTAATTACTGTCCACTTATTTGGATGTTATGCACCAAAGGGAGCCAAGACAAACTAGAAAAGATAAATGAGAGAGCACTACGACTTGCATATTCTGACTATACTTCTACGTATGAAAACTACTATCTGATTCAATGGAGACCACCATTCATATACAGTCGATAAGGCTCCTTGCTTTAGAGGTATTCAAAACTTTGAATAACCTAAATCCTGTTTTATGAAGGACTATTTTTACCTAAAAACTAGACCACAATCTACGGAGCACAAATCTTCTTGAAATACCAAAAGTTAGAACCACAGGCTTTGGCATTAAGTCCTTATGTTATCAAGGGCCAAAAATATGGAATTCCCTTCCTAATGAAATCAAAACGGCGAGTAACACTAAACAGTTTAAAAATTTGATCAAAACTTGGTTCCTCGCTAAAAAATGCGAGTGCTCCTTTTGCACTAAATGAGTTGATCAATGCAATTCCTATGGTTGCTTAATGTTAGTATGAATTAGTGTATATCACTATTTGTTGTAACTAACATAAAAGAAATATATATCAAATATCTAGTGGTACTCTAGAGGCAGTAGTAGTCTGTTACATATCTGCAATATCATTACATATCTGTTACATATAATATAAGACAAATGTCTTACATAGAAACTCTTATGCTTGTGGTGACAACAATTATTTACAGAAAATATACAGCTGCTCTCAAACTAGCTTATATGCAGGCCAGTAGACACAATACTCGCGTTTACATTGTAAATATGTTGAAAAGTATTTTACCATTAGCCTTAAGAAAATTGAGAGGCTATTTTCTTATATTTACCCTCATTCGTCTGACAACAAGAATAACAAACACGGATATTTCTCAAATTTGCTGTTATTGAGGATCATGACGCACTCAATTCCCATTTATATCGCCAACAGCTTAAATTCATCTAACGACAGTCTCGAACAAACCCAACTGCGCAGCTTTTTAATATCTAAGCTTCTCTGTCACGCGGCAACCATAACAAAGACGGACATTTGAAATTCTTCAAATTTGCTGTTTTTGAGGATTTTATCTGACGTACTCAATTCCCATTTACATCGCCAGTAGCTTAGACACACCTAGCAACTGTCTTCAGCAAATTCATACGCAGCTTTTCAACATCTAAGCTCCTTTGAGAGGCGGCAACAGTTACTTGAAAGGACGCAAGAATTTATCAAATTCGCTGTTATAAGGGTTAATCAGACGCACTCCAATGTCGAAAGAAGCCTTCTAACCTCTTAACTCTTTTAGTTTGTCTGGTTGCATCAATAACTTTCCCGACATAACAATGTATCGAAGATGCTGTTATTGAGAGTTTTGTGAAGTGTACTCTATTCCGTTTACATTGAAATAGCTTTTCATACATCAAGCAATAGTTGCAAGTTTCTTCGAATACAGCCCTCCAGCGTCTAAGCTCCTTTGCGGGAGGCCAAGATTACTCAAACGCAGGGAGCCCACTCAAACGGGCATACTCAGTCTTAGGGTTGATATTCTAGCGGGTTATCAGACACTTGCAATCCATATAGCTATGGGCTTAAGCAATTTCAGATGTAGTTTCCCAACATCTAAGCTCCTTTGCGGGCGACAGAGATTACTCAGTGACAGTCTTAAGCAACTGCAGGTGCGGCCTTCCAGCATCTAAGCTCCTTTATAAGGCGGCAAGGGTTACTCGAACGGGCATACTCAGTCATAGGGTTGATATTCTAGATGGTTTCAGAAATTTGCAATACATCTTACGACAGTCTTAAGCAATTTCGGATGCGACCTTCCAACATCTAAGCTCCTTCATGAGGCGGCAAGAATTACTCGAACGGGCATACTCAGTCATAGGGTTGATATTCTAGATGGTTTCCAGACAAGCGCAATACATCTAGTGACAGTCTTAAGCAACTGCAGGTGCGGCCTTCCAACATCTAAGCTCCTTTATAAGGCGGCAAGAGCTACTCGAACGGGCATACTCCTCTGTCATAGGGTTGATATCATAGATGGTTTCCAGACATTCCCAATGCATCTAGCGAAAGTCGTAAGCAATTTCGGATGCGGCCTTCCAACACCTAAGCTCCTTTGCTGGTCGACAGAGATTACTCAAACGGGCATACTCAGTCTTAGGGTTGGTATTCTAGATGGTTTCCAAACATTCGCAATCCATATAGCTGCAGTCTTTAGCAATTTCAGATGTAGTTTCCCAACATCTAAGCTCCTTTGCTGGCGACAGAGATTATTCAAACGGGCATACTCAGTCATAGGGTTGATATTCTAGATGGTTTCCAGACAAGCGCAATGCATCTAGCGACAGTCTTAAGCAACTGCAGGTGCGGCCTTCCAGCATCTAAGCTCCTTTATTAGGTGGCAAGAATTACTCGAATGGGCATACTCCTCTGTCATAGGGTTGATATCATAGAGGAATATCAGACATTTGCAATACATCTAGCGACAGTCTTTAGCAATTTCAGATGCGGCCTTCCAACACCTAAGCTCCTTTGCTGGGCGACAGAGATTACTCAAAAGTGTATACTCAGTCTTCGAGTTGATATTATAGATTGTTTTCAGACATTTGCAATGCATATAGCTACAGTCTTTAGCAATTTCGGATGCAACCTTCCAACATCTTAGCTCCTTTACAAGGCGGTAACAGTTACACGAACGGGCACAAGATCCTTACATGTCGCTATTATCCAGGCTTAGAGAACGCACCCAATGTTTAAAAACAGCATCATCACAGCAGTGACGCATATCAATAAAATATGAGCGCAAGCTATTCAATCTAGTTTGTTTTGTTCACATAGATTATACTTCTATAACAACAGTAACTCGACTATTATTTCAATTGCAGTTAATTTTGCTTCAAATTCACGAATAATTGGAGTAGAAGTGAAAGAAAGGATTCAAATCCAAACTTATCTGCTCAAGGAGGCATTCTATCAAGTATTTTCCTTTTTATTTGTAACTTGCATCTGGTTTCCTGAGTTTCTGCAGATATTTTCAACATTTATTATCGCAGGTTCCTTTTCTCTCTTTTTCATCACATTTTTCGTGAATTTGAAGCTATATTTGCTGCACTACCAGCTGCCGCCCATAATTGAGACCAGGATTGTGGTGCAAGCTGCGGATGACTGAGATTTGATTCAAGACATATTGGATAATTGAAACCAGGCCCCGTATTACGAGATAAGGATACGGATTCGCTCCAGCAAGCGATCCTATCTTGCAATTTATACTGATTCTCGTTGTCATTGATTAATGAGTACGAAAATGTTTTTTACCTTCAGACAGGGTAAGGACAATCTTGTCTTCTGAATTTTGAATTAGTTCTACAACTGAGAGGAAAGAAATAATTACCGATGGAAATCACGGACAACACATTACAAATCATTAACAACAAAGATTATCTATGGAAGAAAGAGTAACAAGAACGGACTAACAGGCTAACAGGGTAACAAGTTAACAACAAAATCAAGGCTACAGATGGGATGAAAATCTAAAAAACAGAACCTTGAAACTACTTTTACTATAGACTGCAGATCTGCCATTTACCATTTCGAACGCAACCTAAATATAAAACAAAATTGTATTTTCGAGAATATAAAACCCATATTGTCAAATCGGGCAATGGTGAAGAAGGTTTCCCATGGATGATACCATTTACTAAGAATCAGAGAAGCTAGTTAAAATCAGAAGCAGGTAAAATAAAGCATAGTCAATATTTTGGCGACCTTGGAGCTAGTTTCTTTGTTTCGAACGTCAGAACACAGAGGCACTTATAATAAGCTTATTGGTTATGATTACTTTAAAGTTCCTAATGTTTTAAGCCTCGCAACTCTGCAAAAAAACTTTTTATAAAGTTAGCTTCTTAGGAGGGTTCTTGATTTTTAGAGAATCTCATCAACTTTCCTTAGTCATACGTTATTGGAAAAACTAGCGTAATCTTGATCCTGCGAAAACAGTAATGAAACTAAACAATTCCACCTCCTTTGGATGCGTTTAAACAAAAGAAAATACCAAGATTACTACATTTTCAGGTATATAATGGCAGCGAAACGTAGCACACAAAAACCGAGGGAATCTCAAACCGATAACAGGATTCTTACTGCATCTGGAGACTGTGGTTTCAACTACGAAAATCCCTTTCCTAGTGAAAAATAGAAACTGCAGGAAGACAAATCCAAGACTGCAGCCAAACCCAACCACAAAGTGCGATATACGAGTACTGTCACAGCACGTATACATAAATTATTAACAATCCATGAAATAATCTAACTTAATGAGCAAATATCAGTTTTTTTATATAAAAAGACAATCTTGCTCAAAATTCTCTGTGAGGTTACTAGACTTTGTTTCTATGCAAATTACCTGCCAGTGTAGGCCAGCCCAACAGTTTCAAAAGAGAGTTTATAAAGAAAAAATGGATCACTCTTCATAATTCAAGTCTCGCTTGCTAGGATCAGCTGCAGTACACATTGAATGAACTACTAAGGTTTTGAGAACGCAAACATCTTAGCAAGTAGATGTGAAGCATTTACTGAAGTAATTAGCTTGAACTTGACTAAGTCTATAATCTACATCTGTGTTCTAAATATAAACTACTTCATCCTATTCATAACCAATATTAAGTTTCCATAATTGATTGGCTATCTTTAAGCTTTGTATAAACAAGATCTTTTGGTAAAGCAATGTAATTTTCTACGTCTGGTTATATAGACATAAACATTAATCAAAACAGATAAGGCTGAGTATTCGTAAAGGTAGCATAACCTTGATGTGAATGTGAAATTGCCTGGCGCCCAAATGTAAAACAGTCATAAAACATAATGTACTACGATTTTTAGGCACAGGCCAAACGATTGTTGGTCAAAAATTTTAAATTTGTTTTACAAAAAATGTTTGACTGTTTGGCCACGTCCAAAAACATTGCTGTTCAACAATTTGGAACAATGCGGCAAGCACGGACGCTTTGTTGCTAAGAAATGTTGCAAGGTGCCGAAATGTCGCAAGTTGTTTGTGTTTGACAATAAAAAATGAAATGTTTGACAAGCAATGTTGGAAAGGCGGCAAAATTACGAAACAAGGCATTTCGAAACAAATGAAACATTTCGAAAGCATTTCTAAGCATTTCGAAACAAGACGGCCAAACATCAAAAATTGCTTGGCAAGAAAAAGTAAGCAAAATTTGTGGCCTGATATTTTTGAAAAAGTTTTGTTTGACGCAAGCAAAAAATTTGGAAGATAATGTTGTTGTACGTGGCCAAACGGTAAAACATTTTGCTTGAAAAGCAAATTTCAAATGTTGGATCAACAATGTTTTATCTTTTGGCCAGGGCCTTAGCATTGTTTAGCAAGATTCTTCAAACATCTTTCGACCATACAGAAGTTAATGTTTCGACCATATAGAAATTAACAGGCAATGTTTCCATTGTTAACGAGAAAAGTAAACAATCTTTCTTATTTATTCTTAAGTACTACACACTAAACTCATATTTATTATTTAATCTCTGAAACCGTTTCAAATCATTCTGAAAACGATAGTATTTGTCAATGAATTTTTCAATGATAGCACTGTAATATAGCAGGCAGTACACTATCAACGAGAAATTCTCCATGCAATAGTACTTTAAACTACCCTTTTAGATCTACTTGACTGTAAAATTAAAAATACCTATCGCTTATTTATAGCTAAACTTCTTTTACGTTAACAAACAAAACTCATTAAATTTAGACAGGGCTTAAAAATAAAACATAGCTTCTTCTTAAGCATTGCACTTTTTATTATTTACCAATTACTGTTTTTCAACAGGGGAATGGCTTTAAACATAGACATACAGTAGGAACATGAATACATAAAGTATAACTGACGTTATGCTTCTCATTTGTAACTTGAAGTAGCACTCTTAACAGTAATATCGATAAAGAACAAGGCTATTTTCAGACATATCCAAGCTTATACAGAGACATAACTGAAGTAAATTGACTGAAGTGATACATAGCATTCGGGTTAAAGATAGCCTTCTGGAAGCGATAAGGCAGGCCTAGACGCTGCAAAAATCTTGCAAGCTTCAAGGTTGAGGCGAGAATTATTGCACATCAACTCTATCAAAACATGATGAAAAGAATACAGCATTCAAGTAAAATTAGATATCTAGTACTTTCAAACAGTAAAATAGACTTATACCATAGACTGAGAGGACACAATAAGATATGATTTCACTAGATAACACTTAAAAGCTTCGCAAAACACAGTATTCCAGAAATTCTTACTGACTTCACCGTAAGGAAAGAGAATTACACTGTAATAATATACGACGCTAAGCAAACTTGTCTTAGACACCGAAAACAACAAAACAAGTGTGTTAAGACAAAATCAAGCTTCTAGAAGTGTTTGTGACGAACAAGACTAAGATGACAAACCATCACTTCAGAAACAAGTTAGACTATACCTATCAAGGCTCAAAATTTTAACAAACTATCAGCAGGTGAATTTTAACAACAGAATAACCATAGTCAATAGAATAACAAAGCCTCTGCAATCTCCTTCAAATTTTAAGCACTTTATAAATTTCTAATGTACCTGTTACTTCTCAGAGTTCAGCAAAGAAAAGATGTTTATAGATCTATCCAACAAACTTGTCCAAAAGCTGAGATATTACGACAAATTTTCACAGTCCATTCCAGTTGTTAACCGTAACAGTGACAGTAAAACGAAAATCGCCAACGACTCGTCTTAATATGGAGGTTGCATCTAAGCTACAATGTATTGTGTCTAGATGGTCAGCAGGCAGAGACAACAGCTGTCAACCGTCTTTGTCACGAACTTACTAGTGACAAATGTACAGAAACACATCTGCACTAAACGCAGATACCTTTGCATACAGTGCATTAGAACTTTTGGGATTTAGAACTAATATTCTGGCTATGTATAACAACAATCTAGCAAACTGGCTGTAACATGTAATTAACCACCAAACAGTCGGGGTAGGAAGAAATCAGATTTCAAAGTATGCGTCTACCAGATGAAGGTGAAGGTGAAATGGTGTATTTAGCGTTAGTCGCTAGGTTCTCAGTAGTAGGCTAATAAATCGAGACCTGGCTGTGAGGCTACTGTAGTTTTGGCTCGAACCCCAACCACGATGAGCTTCTGGCACCAAGAGCAAGCTGGTTTAGGCCACGACGCAACAACACTGTCACTACAATTACAACGACAATGATGCTATAACTGAACACTTTCTTCTATATAACTGCATTTCACTAACAAATAGACATGGGCATGGGAAATGGCAGTAAACCTTAATGCAAAACAACTGTTTGAAATCACAAGAATCAAACAGCTACTCTCAAAGCAGCTTTTATGCAAGTCAGCAGGCACATACTATTCCAGCTTATGTCCTAAATAGTTTGGAACACATCTGACAATTGTAGTCTCAAATCCACCACGGCATACAACACTAACAAAAAATGCTGTCGATAGAAAATAAATATGACATAATATCCATATCGATAGAAAATAAATATCCATGTCGATAGAAAATAAATATGACATAATATCCATATCAATATTCACCAGAAGTATGCCAAACAATAAAAGAATGATAGGACAATAGAATGTCCATATTTCGGATCATGAAGATAAGATCACAAAGCTGATGATAAAACGTTGCATGGGCGATTAGCCACTATTCAGAGCGATGTATGCGATATAATTTGTCATGCAACTGTGTCACGACATAGATTAAATAGTTACACAACGTTATTACAAAGACATTTGGCTAAGCATTGTAAGCATTTCCACCATGAAACATTATCAACATCGCAACAGTTCTATTTGACTGATTGTGTTGTGGCATGAAAACATGCTTCAAGCTACCTGAGACTATAGTGTAACATATATCTTTGATCACTCCCTTTTTACGCAACTATGTGCTCTCAAAATAAGCTAGCAATGATGGTGTCTAAAACTACTAAGAAACGGGTAAATATAAACTTCCAGAACATCCGGTTAGATTCGTCGCTGATTGAATCCGTTCCGTTTCATAGGAATCACACTATACTTGAGGTACTTTTCTTTAACTACAGGCAACTAAATAGAAACTGGGACTGAAAAGAGCTTATCAGGAAAGCAAAGCTGGACTGCTAGGATTATATAGATTCGAAAACACAATATGACCAAACAGTAGCAGAAGTGCGAAGAGTAACATAACGCAACCAGTAGTAGACAAGAAACAAGGTCACCACTGGTACTATTGGTTTCGTTATGGTACTTGTCACAGTTCTGCTACTGAAACTCATAATAAAATTAAGATTTCCTGCCAATACTCCAATCTGGCGTAAGATGGAGGTTTAAGACATAAATTGACAAACGGTAAAACCCGAAACGCAATGAATCATAAATAATCGTAACGAACCGAAAATTAATCTCAGTAAGTCATAGATAAATCGCAACAGTCACTGATAATCGTAATGAACCGTCGTAAATCGTATGTCCTTTCTCGTGGTACTCTGCCTACTCTTCATGTTTATACTCTTGTGTCTCCACAGAACTAAACGCTCTTACGTCTCCACATCAAACGCACAAATTTCTTGCCAACCAATACCAAAGCTTATCAATTCACTATATTTGAAAGTAACTCGCTTCTTGTTTAGTTTTTTAAACATTGAAAAAGACTCGTCTATACTTACTTTTTTTAGTAGGCAGTGCTCTGACATCAATACCATTCACTTTCTCGATAACGTCGCCAACAAATATCTACAATGAAACATGGATAAACTGGTTATAATCCAGACGCTTAATGAAGAAACTCAAACAAAGGCTTAAAACAGGTGGATTTCGTGCTTAGGAAAATGTTTTCGTCTCAGATTCAATGAAAATACAGAAACACATTTAATATATAATGCAAAAGAACAATGCACATCTAAGTATATTATTTCACTTTAGTATTAGATAAGATTATTGTTTACTGTTTTCGAAGTCAACGTTATCTTAACTTAGTAAGACATGCAGGGAACAAATCAATTTGAATACTTAATGGGCTTTTGCAAGACTTACGCTACTTGAAACCTGCACGTTTTTTCGCTGACATAAAGGATAGTTTCTAAGGATAATTAGTATTAAGCGTGTTTCAGACAATTCTTTTATCTCTACTAAGCTTTCCAAGAAGCCATCTGTCTGTGGAAAAGCAAGAACAATGTCAAACGACTCTGCAGTATACGTGTGTTACCCCTAAGGCTCTGGCCAACGATGAAACATTGTTTGTCAAATATTTGAAATTTGCTTTTCTAGCAAAATGTTTTACCGTTTGGCCATCAAATCGTCAAATCATTTCTGCTGGCATTAGGTAAAAAATAGTTGAACATTTTTAAAAACATCACCCAACAAATGTTGCTGATTTTGTCTTGTCTGGCAATGTTTTGCAATGTTGCCAAAGGATCAGAAACTGCTTGATAAGCAGGCTTCAATTGTTCACAAACGCCTAAGATTTAGTCCAGGTTTCTCTGACTCTGTAGGAATAAACCACTCATACTGAAACGCATTGTCAACAAGTTTGAAACATTTAAACAACCATGAATGAAATGGTAAAAATTTGCTACACAGAATACGAGGCTCCGTGTTCTTGTATGAAATGTACACGTGGATCGACGGAGGCTTCAGTGCAATGTAGTTAGAAGGAAAAATACCAAAGCTTAGATGGCTGCACTGGTAAATAAAACTTTATAAAATTTTCACCAATTTAAGATATCAGTACTTTAATATAAGAAGCTGAGATCAGCTTAAAAGAATAAATTAATAAAGGGATAAATTAATAAATCAATAAACTGATTATTCAAGTTATAGAGCTTTAACATTACGACGCAAAACCCTTGGTCAGTCATAGATTAATGTTAATACAAGTAAAATGTCCATACAATATTCTATTGAAAAGAGATTACCCAAGCTCAATATAGATTTCTATTTATTAATGTGCTTAACTAAGGCTCTGAAAAATTGCTGCAATGTTTCTCAAAATAAGAATCTATACCGATTAACCATATTTTGTCAAAGAATCCGTTTACATCAATATATGTCATATTTTCCAAGTTTTGACATGATATTAATTTACAATGACGTCGTCGTGTTGTCGTGAAAATAAAGATGATCATTTTGGTCTAAATTTTTTTCAGACGAAGAATAAGCAACATAAGCAATTTCAAATATTCGTGGAGTCCAAACAGATGCATAGCGTCTAAGCTAACTAAGCAGGGTCCATGTGAAACAGAATTTCTTCGTCCAATGCAACAAGCAAAATGATGAAAAATTGTTGTGATCGGCTTCCCATGAGTCAAGAAATCGAAGGGCCCGATAGTAGGGTCTAAGGGCTGTTTACATGGAGGCTGGTCAGCCCGGTTAGCCGAGCTAGCTCGGTAAGGCGAGATCCTTTTTCAGAGCGTTTACATGATAAATTTTCCAGTCCGGTTAGCCGAGCTAGCCTTGCTTAGTGACACTTTTCTATTCTTTCCTTTTAGGATTTCACCTCGCCGGATCGGGCTGGCCAGCTCTCCATATAAACGCAAAGTGAACAAACAAAAGAACTTATTGTTCTGTCAGATCTCGAATAAGAATAAATAAGAAGGAATAAGAGAATAAAGAGCGACGAATATCTTAATCACACAATGAAGCGACTTTTACTTTCAAATATCCTGAAACGCAATCGAAAAACAGAATTTTGATATCTTAATAAATGGCCAACTTAATGAGATGTAGTTGATTAGATAGTGTAATCATTAAAAACACATGTTAGTGGCTGTTAAATTAAGACAAAACATCTCAAGTCCCAAAGAATCATTGTAAAACCACCATAAACGGATACAGATACCCCTATCTATACACAACGGACACCTCTGAAGAACTCGGGGTATTTTGGTCTCAAATGCCATTTCAGTATAAACGCATACCGTACCATACGGCTAACATCTCCCTACAGCGGACGGTCTTATAGGTATTGTATGTTCTGTTATCGTTACTGCACAACAAGCTTCTCAAGACAAAAACAGCAACTTCTCTGTAACAGAAACAACTAAACCGTACTTTATAAACTTTAGAAATTTAACTTGTTAAGTATTAACGACAACTTAAAAATGTAACTTGTTAAGTATTAATGACAACTTATTCACTTCAAACTATCATAAGATTGTCTTTATAGGCCTTATTATGAAATGAAGTAAATGACAAATATAATCGATCATTTCGAGTTAAATTGATAGTTAAATAACGAAGTTACCTTACTGATGTCTTGCGGATGAATTTTAGCTCAGATAATAGCACTTAAACTGTTATACGCTGAAAATTATGGTTATATTAGCGTTAACTGCCAATCGTTCATAACAGAACTTTCAAGATTAAACTTCAAGTTTACTGTGACCTTTGTGAAAAATGCATTGCAACCAAAAGCCACGTTATTAATAAAACATTGCTGACAGCTGAGGTAGTTAAGATAAGATTCCAAAGGATTCAATAGCAACCATTCACGTTGTTTTGTGGTACATTTTGACTATATTTAGATGAATAACTGTTGCATGTGCCTTAGTTTACCTAATGATTCGTCTGTAGTGTAAGTGTGAGTGTCAACTTATTTCATCTGCTACCTCATAGGGTAGCAACCTCTAGGGTAGCAAATGTTAACGAAAGTAGAACAACCTCTGCGACTGTTTTGTGTGATAGCTAGAGTACCTATATCTCAAGCTTTGTTTTCCAGGCAACAGAGGGCAGAGAAATTAGAGAACATGGTAATACAGTTGAGCTTGAGCCTGGTTTCCATATCATTGAAACAAGTCCCCGTCGTGTCCCCGTCGTGACGGCGATGTTCATGTTCCGATTCATCTTCGACACATTAGTCGGTACACAAAATAGCTGTACTATACGAAATAATAATATCATAAAGATCCTATTAAAGATCGGAATTATTATTGTTTACTATGATTTCATAATTAAAATTTGATGAGTAAATCATGAGAATAAACTGCAGATCCCAGATTGTAAAGAGGTAAAGTCTTAAGGGTAAAAAAGCACAATTTAGCTATGATCTTGTAAAGTTATATCCCTCCCAATTTTGCTATTTGTCTTATCGTTTTGATCCAATTTATCTGATAAAAATTTAAAAACTAAGAAACCCTGGAATCTTAAACTTCAGACGAGAATAATTAAATAAACTCAATCTGGCGTAAGCCTGTCTTAGTAAAACGTATTATATCAAAGCATGCCCTTTTAACAGTTCTTTTCTACATGGTTTATTGATTACATTTACTGATGAGCAAAGTTGTGTTATAATCTTTTTAACAAAGTAATTATTTGGATTCCCAGACTTTGATAAGATCTGTTTCAATTGCTATGTGGCAAGAGTGAATAAGGTCAATCGTCAGCACAAAAGATTGTGGTACATTATGAGGAATTTACATGGAGGAACCCTTTCTCTGTAGCGATATTCCTTAGCAAAGTTCTCAGAATCAACTGCAATTGTCACAAACATGATCAAAATTGAATTCTAGAAGTTTTGGTTTGTTATAGTATAAGCAACTGTTTGTAATTTTCAACTATGTAACATTTTACAATCTAGCCAGTAATATTTTTGTTCTTTTTCTAATTCTGAAACAGGAGTGGAGTGGACATTCAGATGATAATCAATTTTAATTGACAGCGAAAATTTGACAATCCTATCTTTGTTCGAATCATGGATCTCCATAACTGCACTGGTGCTGACCAATGATCACAGACACAAAACCAGTCAAAATAGAGACAGGAACACAGGCTTATTACCAGATCTCTACCAACAATGCCTGCTAAAAGTGTTTGAGCATCGCAGCCAAAAATTCCTTTCATTGTGTACTATTCCTTTTCTTTCAATCTTCCTCCCTTAAACAGTATTGACTGAGAAGAAATTCTGAGCTGGTTTCAAGTTCATGTGATTCCTGGGAGGGTTGTCCTTGTCCTTCATATCAATATTGCTAAAGGGGATCAGGAGATCTTTATCTTACAAATGCTAGATCATCTGCCAATTTAAAAATTCATACTAGATATCAGGGTCTTCCAACTACTAGGCATCATATCCTGCTAGAAATTAAAACTATAGATTATTAGATATTCAACCCCTAGAGACTCACACAGGGGATCCAAAAGCTATGCATATAAGGTGAAGGTAAAGGTGAAATGGTAAGCACCAACCGCTGGGATCTCAGTAATAGGTTAACTAATTGAGACCTTGATCTTGGCTGTGACACTATTGTACCTGGGTCTCAAACCTCAATTTTGCTAAGCTTCTGACACCACAAGCAGGCTGGATTAGACAAAGATGCTACAGCACTGTAAAATATATATCTACTTAAATTCCAAACATTATGGTTTTATTTTTCACCAGGTATTTGAGCTCAACCAATTTACTCGTAAAAATCAAAGTAGGGTATAAAGGTATATGAAAAACAAATATTCCCTCACCTTAATTCTTGGTATTTTATATTTTTGGTAGGATACCTAAAGGTCACCACCCAAGCAACAAACAAACGTCCCCTGTAAAGGAGTAGGCCAATGTAGATAACCAATTTTATATATAAGTTTGATACCAACCTAAGTAGGACCATGTAATTCCAGGTTCAACAACTAGCAATCCAAGACTCCAATTCAACAATTACGATTACCATACGCCTATCTTCTAATGACAATGTTAAAGTGTAAAAAAATGCGTAAATGTTTTCAATGGATATCAGCTATTCATATTCATATATTGGCCTAGCCTTAGGCAGGTCGTTTGTTGTGCAGTGTTACTGTTAGTGTCTACATGCAGTCTAGTCAGAAATAAACCATGTGTTTTGTAGTAATTCATAAATAATAAATCAACCAAAATCGTGTAAAACCACTCACAGAGACAGGGAAAATGGCAGTCATTTGTTGTTTCTAAAAACATTTTCACGATCGTTTCAAAACAAAAGGAGAAAGTCAGAAAAAATAAAGCACTTGCCTTTCCTTCTTTGTGACATACGCTGTCTTTGACCAGATAACTTATCATCGGTGGTAAATGCGTGTTCGATCCTCCGATTATACTGAATCCAAATCCTTGCCCGTCAGGCCTCTTCATCTCGGCTGTTCTGCTCATAATGAATGCAGATTAACCTCTTAATTTACCACAACAAAACAAATCTTCCTTTAGGCTCCATCCATTTTAGGCTTCCTTCCCTTCTCTTCATCTTCCAATATTATTTTCACGAAAGGGACTGGGTCACAGTATTATGCAATGTTTTGAAGTCATACGTTCGTCACCCCACTCCTGCAGGTCCCTAAGGGGGGCCTATTATAGGTTTGCGGCTTCGCGGCTTCGACCCCTATTTTGCGTGCGGTTTACGGATTTGGCAATGATTTTGCTACGGTTTGCGGCCACAGAAAAAGTTGCGGCTTGCGTCTTTCGCTGTGTTTTGACCTCGGTTTACGGCTTAGTGAATGCGGTTGCGGCTTTTTATCGAATAGACGGCCAGCGGCTTTATTCTGAATTGCACAACAGATGGGCTGAAAAGGGCTCTGTGCCACTAGAAAATGTAATGAGTGGGTACAGTAACCAGGGAAGTAACCAAGTAACCGGATTAATGTCGATTGACAAGCTAATGTTAATGAGGAGGAGTGGAAGTCTAAACAATAGCGGCCGCGGCTTGGCAATTAATTTCATCGCGGATTGCGGCTTTGAGCTAAATTTTTTGCGGTTTCGCGGCTTCTGGACCCCCTATAATAGGCCCCCCCTAAGCGAGAACACAAAGTTATGAAAGTTATGGGGTCATAGGCAGGGGAAATGGGGATAAGGGGCGTAACCCAAAGAAAAATATTTTTACCACGCCCTTTAGCAAAAGGAGAAGCGCCATTTTGAAATTTCATATTGGGTAAAATTAGTGGAAAACCACGAATTTCTATCAGAGATGACATTTTATCCTCACAACCAGTGGCGCCGAGAGGGGAGCCCAAACCCTATGTGGGGCCGTAGTTAGATGAAGTTTTTAAACTTTTATTCCAATGTCTTGGAGCAACTTCTATAAATGCAGACTAAGAAATAAGAATAATCAGCTTTTCGTCATAGAATATTCTCTTAATCGACTCCCCAAATACTGAGGTCCTGTAGAAACTGAGGGACAAGCTGTTTATTTCAAAAAGATTAACAGCAGTAAAGCAACGTAGCAATAGGAGATTTTGCATTGTAAGATTAAGTAATCTATAATAAGCCTGCAAATACAATAAATGCTCGGTCAGCTGTGTAGGGAAAGGACGTCCAACAAAAAAAATGTGTCTAAGAAGTTTTTGCACCTCCGGCGCGGCGCAAGGGCCTGTACTTTCCCAAATCCCAAGGTCCAGGCTTTCTTTAGGCAGCGCTCCTCACAAAAAACTATTAAGGCAAACATCTTATTAACATACTTGCAGATTTAAACCAATCTGAAGAAAAAAAACAGTGACAAGACGACAAAATTTAATGTAACCTAGTCGAAGAATTCAATCTGCAAACAAATAAGGAATATGAAAGAACGGGGAAAACTATAGAAACTTATATGTACACGTAGAGTTCAATCTGCGAGCAAAACAGATGACGGTAAGACTGCAAAATTTATAGTCGCCTATAGGTAGAGTTCCTTCAGCGAGTAAACATAGTGATGGTAAGACTGCAAAACTCATAGTCACATACTCGAAGAGTTCAATCTGCAAGTAAACATAATGATGGTAAGACTGCAAAATTATAATCACCTAATGGTAAAGTACCTTCTGCGAGCAAATGAAATGATGGTAAGATTGGAAAATTAAAATAACATACTCATAGAATTCAAACAGCGAACAAATAAGAATATGGTAAGCAGTGGCGTAACGCACAGTGTGCACCTTTAAACACAAAATTAAGGGCCCCCAAAATATTCGGCCCCAAAAGGGGCCCCCGCGAAATTTTGTAAAAAGAAATTTTGGATAAGCGTTTCGAAAAGCTTTAAATTGATTAAAACGTACTTGAGGTCAAAGATATCCCAAGAAGGACTCGATAACCTCGCAATGCTGTCTATAGAAAACGTGGAAGCCAAATCAATTGATAAGTCTGAACTTATCAAACGATTCGCAAATGTCAGTGCTCGAAGACATAAAAGAATTGCCTTGTAGGACTGGAATTAGATCTCTTCGTAAAATATTCAAATAAATTTGTATTCATGACTTTTAAATATTTGTGGACAAGCTATCGTAGAAACAGATGTTCTATTGATTATGTGTATTAGCCCAAAACTCTATAATAATCCCGGTACTAGGGTACTTAAAATAAAACTTCCTAGAAATCTTCTATTTAATGCATTTAAAGGCAATCTTGGTGTGTAAACTTATTTGAAAAAATAGGGGCCCCAAACCACTATTTTGTTTAAGGGCCCCACACTGCTCCGTTACGCCACTGATGGTAAGACTGCAAACATTTTAGCAACCTACTCACAGAATACAAACAGCAAGCAAAAAAGATGATGGTAAAGACTGGAATATTACAGTAACATACTCATAGAATTCAAACAGCGAACGAATAAGAGTATGGTAAGACTGCAAACATTTTAGCAACCTACTCATAGAATACAAACGGCAAGCAAAAAAGATGATGGTAAAGACTGGAATATTACAGTAACATACTCATAGAATTCAAACAGCGAACGAATAAGAGTATGGTAAGACTGCAAACATTTTAGCAACATACTCACAGCATACAAACAGCAAGCAAAAAAGATGATGGTAAAGACTGGAATATTACAATAACATACTCACAGAATTCAAACAGCGAACAAATAAGAATATGGTAAGACTGCAAACATTTTAGCAACCTACTCACAGAATACAAACGGCAAGCAAAAAGATGATGGTAAGACTGGAAAATTACAGTAACATACTCATAGAATTCAAACAGCGAACAAATAAGAATATGGTAAGACTGCAGACATTTTCGCAACCTACTCACAGAATACAAACAGCAAGCAAAAGATGATGGTAAGAGGTTAAAATTACGGTAACCTACTCATAAAATTCAAACTGTAAATTAATAAGAATATAGTAAGACTGCAAAATTTTAGCAACCTACTCATAGAGAAAAATCTGCGAGCAAAAATAATGATGGTAAGCCTGCAGAATTATAATCACCTACTTGTAAATTTCCTTCTGCGAGTAAATAAAATGATGTTAAGACTGGAAAATTACAGTAGCCTACTCATAAAATTCAAACCGCAAACAAATAAGAATATGGTAAGACTGCAAAAATTTTAACAACATACTCACAGAATACAAACGGCAAGCAAAAAAGATGATGGTAAAGACTGGAAAATTACAGTAACATACTCAAAGAATTCAAACAGCCAACAAATAAAAATATGGTAATACTGCAAAAATTTTAGCAACCTACTCATAGAATACAAACGACGAGCAAAATAGATGATGGTAAAACTGAGAAAATTATAGTCACCTACTGGTAGAGTTCCTTCTGCGAGTAAGTATAATGATTGTAAGACTGCAAAAATCATAGTCACCCGCTCGTAGAGTTCAATCTGCGAACAGAAATAATGATGGTAAGACTGCAAAATTTATAGTCGCCTTCTCGTAGAGTTCCTTCTGCGAGCAAACATAATGATTGTAAGACAGCAAAATTTATAGTCAACTAGTCGTAGAGTTCCTTCTGCGAGTAAATGTAATGATGGTAAGACTGCAAAAATCTTTGTAAACTACCCGCAGAGTTCAATCTGCGAGCAAAAATAATGATGGTAAGACTGCAAAATTATAGTCACCATTTTGTAGAGTTCCTTCTGCGAGTAAATGCAATGATGGTAAGACTGCAAAAATCATAGTCACAAGCTCGTAGAGTTCAATCTGCGAGCAAAAATAATGACGGTAAAACTGCGAAATTATAGTCACCTTTTTCTAGAGTTCCTTTTGCGAATAATGTAATGATGGTAAGACTGCAAAATCATAGTCACAAGCTCGTAGAGTTCAATCTGCGAGCAAAAATAATGACGGTAAAACTGCGAAATTATAGTCACCTTTTTGTGGAGTTCCTTCTGCGAGTAAATGCAATGATGGTAAGACTGCAAAAATTATAGTCACAAGCTCGTAGAGTTCAATCTGCGAGGAAAATTATTTGCGGCAAGACTGCAAAATTATAGTCACCTTTCTGTAGAGTTCCTTCTACGAGTAAATGTAACGATGGTAAGACTGCAAAAATCATAGTCACAAGCTCGTGGAGTTCAATCTGCGAGGAAAAGTAATTGCGGCAAGACTGCAAAATTATAGTCACCTTTTGCAGAGTTCCTTCTACGAGTAAATGTAATGATGGAAAGACTGGAAAATCATAGTCACAAGCTCTTCATAGAATTCAAACAGCGAACAAATAAATATATGGTAAGACTGCAAACATTTTAACAACCTACTTACAGAATACAAACGGCGATCAAAATTGATGATGGAATTAGAATATCACAGTAACATACTCATAGAATTCAAACAGCCAACAAATAAGAACATGGTAAGACTGCAAATATTTTAGCAACCTACTCACAGAATACAAACGGCGATCAAAATAGATGATGGTATTAGAATATCACAGTAACATACTCATAGAATTCAAACAGCCAACAAATAAGAACATGGTAAGACTGCAAACATTTAAGCAACCTACTCACAGAATACAAACGGCGATCAAAAAAGATGATGGTATTGGAATATCACAGTAACATACTCATGGAATTCAAACAGCGAACAAATAAGAATATGGTAAGACTGCAAACATTTTTGCAACCTATTCACGGAATACAAACGGCGATCAAAAAAGATGATGGTAAGACGTGTACGTTACAGTAACCTACTCATGGAATTCAATCAGCGAACAAATAAGAATATGGTAAGACTGCAAACATTTTAGCAACCTACTCACAGAATACAAACGGCAAGCAACAAAGATGATGGTAAAGACTGGAAAATTACAGTAACGTACTCATGGAATTCAATCAGCGAACAAACAAGAATATGGTAAGACTCGAAACATTTTAGCAACCTACTCACAGAATACAAACGGCGATCAAAAAGATGATGATAAAGACTGGAAAATTACAGTAGCCTACTCATATAATTCAAACAGCAAACATATAAGAAAATGGTAGGACTGCGTAAAAGTTGAAGCAACATATTTATAGAATACAAACGGCGACCGAATAAAATGATGTTAAGACTGGGAAATTACAGGAACATACTCATAGAATCCAACCCGCGAACAAATAAGAATACGGTAAGACTGCAAAAATTTTAGCAACCTACACATAGAATACAAACGGCAAAAAAATAAGGTAATGTTAAGAAGTTAAAATTGCGGTAACCTACTTATAGAATTCAATCTGCGAGCAAAAATAATGATGGTAAGACTGCAAAATTTATAGTCTCCTGCTCGTAGAGTTCCTTCTGCGAGTAAATGTAATGATGGTAAGACTTTAAAAATCATTGTCAACTACTCGTAGAGTTCAATCTGTGAGCAAACATAATGATGGTAAGACTGCAAAATTTATAGTCGTCTACTCCTAGAGTTCCTTCAGCGACTAAATATAATGATGGTAAGACTGCAAAATTATAATCACCTACTTGTAAAGTTCCTTCTGGGAGCAAGTAAAATGATGGTAAGACTAGAAAATTACAGTAGCTTACTCATAATATTAAAACCATGAATTAATAAGAAGATGGTAAGACTGTAAACTTTTCAGCAACCTACTCATAGAATTCAAACGGCGATCAAAAAAGATGATGGTAAGACTGCAAACATTTTAGCAACCTACTCATAGAATTCAAACGGCAAGCAAAAAAGATGATGGTAAGACTGCAAACATTTTAGCAACCTACTCATAGAATTCAAACGGCAAGCAAAAAAGATGATGGTAAGACTGCAAACATTTTAGCAAACTACTCATAGAATACAAACGGCGAGCAAAAAAGATGATGGTAAGACTGCAAACATTTTAGCAACCTAATACAAACGGCGAGCAAAGAAGGTGATGGTAAGACTGCAAACATTTTAGCAACCTACTCATAGAATACAAACGGCGAGCAAAAAAGATGATGGTAAGACTGCAAACATTTTAGCAACCTACTCATAGAATTCAAACGGCAAGCAAAAAAGATGATGGTAAGACTGCAAACATTTTAGCAACCTACTCATAGAATACAAACGGCGAGCAAAAAGGTGATAGTAAGACTGCAAACATTTTAGCAACCTACTCATAGAATACAAACGGCGAGGAAAAAAGATGATGGTAAGACTGCAAACATTTTAGCAACCTACTCATAGAATTCAAACGGTGAGCAAAGAAGATGATGGTAAAACTGAAAAATTATAGTCACCTACTTGTAGAGTTCCTTCTGCGAGTAAATGTAATGATGGTAAGACTGCAAAATCATTGTCAACTACTCGTGGAGTTTAATCTGTGAGCAAACATAATGATGATAAGACTGCAAAATTATAATCACCTACTTGTAAAGTTCCTTCTGGGAGAAAGTAAAATGATGGTAAGACTAGAAAATTACAGTAGCCTACTCATAATATTAAATCCGTGAATTAATAAGAAGATGGTATGACTGTAAACTTTTTAGCAACCTACTCATAGAATACAAACGGCGATCAAAAAATATGATGGTAAGACTGCAAACATTTTAGCAACCTACTCATAGAATTCAAACGGCGAGCAAAAAAGATGATGGTAAGACTGTAAACATTTTAGCAAACTACTCATAGAATTCAAACGGTGAGCAAAAAAGATGATGGTAAGACGAGTAAATTACAGTAACCTACTCATAGAATTCAAACCGCGAACAAAAAAGAATATGGTAAGACTGAAAAAATTTTAGCAACCTACTCATAGAATACAAACGGCGAGCAAAAAAGATGATGGTAAAACTGAAAAAATTATAGTCACCTACTTGTAGATTTCCTTCTGCGAGTAAGTATAATGATTGTAAGACTGCAAAAATCATAGTCTCCTGCTCGTAGAGTTCAATATGCAAGCAATCATAATGATGGTAAGACAGCAAAATTTAAAGTTGCTTACTTGTAGTGTTCCCTCAGCGAGTAAATATAATGATGGTGAGACTCAAAACTCATTGTCAACTACTCGTGGAGTTCAATTTGTGAGCAAACATAATGATGGTAAGACTGCAAAATTTATAGTCGTCTACTCCTAGAGTTCCTTCAGCGACTAAATATAATGATGGTAAGACTGCAAAATTATAATCACCTACTTGTAAAGTTCCTTCTGGGAGCAAGTAAAATGATGGTAAGACTAGAAAATTACAGTAGCTTACTCATAATATTAAAACCATGAATTAATAAGAAGATGGTAAGACTGTAAACTTTTCAGCAACCTACTCATAGAATTCAAACGGCGATCAAAAAGATGATGGTAAGACTGCAAACATTTTAGCAACCTACTCATAGAATTCAAACGGCAAGCAAAAAGATGATGGTAAGACTGCAAACATTTTAGCAACCTACTCATAGAATTCAAACGGCAAGCAAAAAAGATGATGGTAAGACTGCAAACATTTTAGCAAACTACTCATAGAATACAAACGGCGAGCAAAAAAGATGATGGTAAGACTGCAAACATTTTAGCAACCTAATACAAACGGCGAGCAAAGAAGGTGATGGTAAGACTGCAAACATTTTAGCAACCTACTCATAGAATACAAACGGCGAGCAAAAAGATGATGGTAAGACTGCAAACATTTTAGCAACCTACTCATAGAATTCAAACGGCAAGCAAAAAAGATGATGGTAAGACTGCAAACATTTTAGCAACCTACTCATAGAATACAAACGGCGAGCAAAAAAGGTGATAGTAAGACTGCAAACATTTTAGCAACCTACTCATAGAATACAAACGGCGAGGAAAAAAGATGATGGTAAGACTGCAAACATTTTAGCAACCTACTCATAGAATTCAAACGGTGAGCAAAGAAGATGATGGTAAAACTGAAAAATTATAGTCACCTACTTGTAGAGTTCCTTCTGCGAGTAAATGTAATGATGGTAAGACTGCAAAAATCATTGTCAACTACTCGTGGAGTTTAATCTGTGAGCAAACATAATGATGATAAGACTGCAAAATTATAATCACCTACTTGTAAAGTTCCTTCTGGGAGAAAGTAAAATGATGGTAAGACTAGAAAATTACAGTAGCCTACTCATAATATTAAATCCGTGAATTAATAAGAAGATGGTATGACTGTAAACTTTTTAGCAACCTACTCATAGAATACAAACGGCGATTAAAAAATATGATGGTAAGACTGCAAACATTTTAGCAACCTACTCATAGAATTCAAACGGCGAGCAAAAAAGATGATGGTAAGACTGTAAACATTTTAGCAAACTACTCATAGAATTCAAACGGTGAGCAAAAAAGATGATGGTAAGACGAGTAAATTACAGTAACCTACTGATAGAATTCAAACCGCGAACAAATAAGAATATGGTAAGACTGCAAACATTTTAGCAACCTACTCATAGAGTTCAAACGGCGAGCAAAAAAGATGATGGTAAGACCGCAAAATTTATAGTCTCCTGCTCGTAGAGTTCCTTCTGCGAGTAAATGTAATGATGGTAAGACTGCAAAATTATAATCACCTACTTGTAAAGTTCCTTCTGGGAGAAAGTAAAATGATGGTAAGACTAGAAAATTACAGTAGCCTACTCATAATATTAAATCCGTGAATTAATAAGAAGATGGTATGACTGTAAACTTTTTAGCAACCTACTCATAGAATACAAACGGCGATCAAAAAATATGATGGTAAGACTGCAAACATTTTAGCAACCTACTCATAGAATTCAAACGGCGAGCAAAAAAGATGATGGTAAGACTGTAAACATTTTAGCAAACTACTCATAGAATTCAAACGGTGAGCAAAAAAGATGATGGTAAGACGAGTAAATTACAGTAACCTACTGATAGAATTCAAACCGCGAACAAATAAGAATATGGTAAGACTGCAAACATTTTAGCAACCTACTCATAGAGTTCAAACGGCGAGCAAAAAAGATGATGGTAAGACCGCAAAATTTATAGTCTCCTGCTCGTAGAGTTCCTTCTGCGAGTAAATGTAATGATGGTAAGACTGCAAAAATCATTGCCAACTGCTTGTGGAGTTCAATCTGCTTGCAAAAATAATGATGGTAGGACTCCAAAAATTATAGTCAACTGTAGAGTTAGAGTGTAGAGTTCCTTCTGTGAGTAAGTATAATGATGGTAAGACTGCAAAAATTATAGTCAACTACTCGTAGTGTTCCTTCTGCGAGTAAGTATAATGATGGTAAGACTGCAAAATCATTGTCAACTACTCGTAGAGTTCAATGTGCGAGAAAAGTAATGATGTTAAGACCGAAAAATTTATAGTCTCCTGCTCGTAGAGTTCCTTCTGCGAGTAAATGTAATGATGGCAAGACTGCAAAAATCATTGTCAACTACTCGTAGAGTTCAATGTGCGAGAAAAAGTAATGATGTTAAGACCGGAAAATTTATAGTCTCCTGCTCCTAGAGTTCCTTCTGCGAGTAAATGTAATGATGGCAAGACTGCAAAAATCATTGTCAACAACTCGTAGAGTTCAATGTGCAAGCAAAAGTAATGATGTTAAGACCGAAAAATTTATAGTCTCCTGCTCGTAGAGTTCCTTCTGCTAGTAAATATAATGATGGTAAGACTGCAAAAATCATTGTCAACTACTCGTAGAGTTCAATGTGCGAGCAAAAGTAATGATGGTAAGACTAAAAATTATAATCACCTACTTGTAAAATTCCTTCTGCGAGCCAATGAAATAATGTTAAGACTGGAAAATTACAGTAGCCTACTCATAATATTAAAACCGTGAATTAATAAGAAGATGGTAAGACTGTAAACTTTTTAGCAACAAACTCATAGAATACAAACGGCGTTAAAAAAGATGATGGTAAGACGTGTAAGTTACAGTAACCTACTCATGGAATTCAATCAGCGAACAAACAAGAATATGGTAAGACTCGAAACATTTTAGCAACCTACTCACAGAATACAAACGGCAAGCAACAAAGATGATGGTAAAGACTGGAAAATTACAGTAACGTACTCATGGAATTCAATCAGCGAACCAACAAGAATATGGTAAGACTCGAAACATTTTAGCAACCTACTCACAGAATACAAACGGCGATCAAAAAAGATGATGATAAAGACTGGAAAATTACAGTAGCTTACTCATATAATTCAAACAGCAAACATATAAGAAAATGGTAAGACTGTAAAAGTTTAAGCAACATATTTATAGAATACAAACGGCGACCGAATAAAATGATGGTAAGACTGGGAAATTACAGAAACATACTCATAGAATCCAACCCGCGAACAAATAAGAATACGGTAAGACTGCAAAAATTTTTGCAACCTACATATAGAATACAAACGGCAAAAAAATAAGGTAATGGTAAGAAGTTAAAATTGCGGTAACCTACTTATAGAATTCAATCTGCGAGCAAAAATAATGATGGTAAGACTGCAGAATTAATAGTCTCCTGCACGTAGAGTTCCTTCTGCGAGTAAATATAATGATGGTGGGACTGCAAAAATCATTGTCAACTACTAGTAGAGTTCAATCTGCGAGCAAAAATAATGATGGTAAGGCTGCAAAATTTATAGTCGCCTACTCGTAGAGTTCCTTCTGCGAGTGAATATAATGATGGTGGGACTGCGAAAATCATTGTCAACTACTCGTAGAGTTCAATGTGCGAGCAAAAACAATGATGGTAAGACTGCAAAATTTATAGTCTCCTGCTCGTAGAGTTCCTTCTGCGAGTAAATGTAATGATGGTAAGACTGCAAAAATCATTGTCAACTACTCGTAGAGTTTAATGTGCGAGCAAAAGTAATGATGTTAAGACCGAAAAATTTATAGTCTCCTGCTCGTAGAGTTCCTTCTGCTAGTAAATGTAATGATGGTAAGACTGCAATAATCATTGTCAACTACTCGTAGAGTTCAATGTGCGAGCAAAAACAATTATGGTAAGACTGCAAAATTTATAGTCTCCTGCTCGTAGAGTTCCTTCTGCTAGTAAATGTAATGATGGTAAGACTGCAATAGTCATTGTCAACTACTCGTAGAGTTAAATGTGCGAGCAAAAACAATGATGGTAAGACTGCAAAATTTATAGTCTCCTGCTCGTAGAGTTCCTTCTGCGAGTAAATGTAATGATGGTAAGACTTTAAAAATCATTGTCAACTACTCGTAGAGTTCAATGTGCGAGCAAAAATAATGATGGTGAGACCGCAAAATTTATAGTCGCCTACTCATAGAATTCCTTCTGCGAGTAAAAATAATGATGGTAAGACTGCAAAAATTATTGTCAACTACTCGTAGAGTTCAATGTGCGAGCAAAAATAATGATGGTGAGACTGCAAAATTTATAGTCTCCTGCTCGTAGAGTTACTTCTGCGAGTAAATGTAATGATGGTAAGACTGCAAAAGTCATTGTCAACTACTCGTAGAGTTCAATGTGCGAGCAAAAATAATGATGGTGAGACTGCAAAATTTATAGTCTCCTGCTCGTAGAGTTCCTTCTGCGAGTAATGTAATGATGGTAAGACTGCAAAAATCATTGTCAACTACTCGTAGAGTTCAATGTGCGAGCAAAAGTAATGATGTTAAGACCGAAAAATTTATAGTCTCCTGCTCGTAGAGTTCCTTCTGCGAGTAAATGTAATGATGGTAAGACTTTAAAAATCATTGTCAACTACTCGTAGAGTTCAATGTGCGAGCAAAAATAATGATGGTGAGACCGCAAAATTTATAGTCGCCTACTCATAGAATTCCTTCTGCGAGTAAAAATAATGATAGTAAGACTGCAAAAATTATTGTCAACTACTCGTAGAGTTCAATGTGCGAGCAAAAATAATGATGGTGAGACTGCAAAATTTATAGTCTCCTGCTCGTAGAGTTACTTCTGCGAGTAAATGTAATGATGGTAAGACTGCAAAAATCTTTGTCAACTACTCGTAGAGTTCAATGTGCGAGCAAAAATAATGATGGTGAGACTGCAAAATTTATAGTCTCCTGCTCGTAGAGTTCCTTCTGCGAGTAAATGTAATGATGGTAAGACTGCAAAAATCATTGTCAACTACTCGTAGAGTTCAATGTGCAAGCAAAAGTAGTCATGTTAAGATCGAAAAATTTATAGTCTCCTGCTCGTAGAGTTCCTTCTGCTAGTAAATATAATGATGGTAAGACTGCAAAAATCATTGTCAACTACTCGTAGAGTTCAATGTGCGAGCAAAAATAATGATGGTGAGACCGCAAAATTTATAGTCGCCTACTCATAGAATTCCTTCTGCGAGCAAAAATAATGATGGTGAGACTGCAAAATTTATAGTCTCCTGCTCGTAGAGTTCCTTCTGCGAGTAAATATAATGATGGTGGGACTGCAAAAATCATTGTCAACTACTAGTAGAGTTCAATCTGCGAGCAAAAATAATGATGGTAAGGCCGCAAAATTTATAGTCGCCTACTCGTAGAGTTCCTTCTGCGAGTGAATATAATGATGGTGGGACTGCGAAAATCATTGTCAACTACTCGTAGAGTTCAATGTGCGAGCAAAAACAATGATGGTAAGACTGCAAAATTTATAGTCTCCTGCTCGTAGAGTTCCTTCTGCGAGTAAATGTAATGATGGTAAGACTGCAAAAATCATTGTCAACTACTCGTAGAGTTCAATGTGCGAGCAAAAGTAATGATGTTAAGACCGAAAAATTTATAGTCTCCTGCTCGTAGAGTTCCTTCTGCTAGTAAATGTAATGATGTTAAGACTGCAATAATCATTGTCAACTACTCGTAGAGTTCAATGTGCGAGCAAAAACAATGATGGTAAGACTGCAAAATTCATAGTCTCCTGCTCGTAGAGTTCCTTCTGCTAGTAAATGTAATGATGGTAAGACTGCAATAATCATTGTCAACTACTCGTAGAGTTCAATGTGCGAGCAAAAACAATGATGGTAAGACTGCAAAATTTATAGTCTCCTGCTCGTAGAGTTCCTTCTGCGAGTAAATGTAATGATGGTAAGACTTTAAAAATCATTGTCAACTACTCGTAGAGTTCAATGTGCGAGCAAAAATAATGATGGTGAGACCGCAAAATTTATAGTCGGCTACTCATAGAATTCCTTCTGCGAGTAAAAATAATGATGGTAAGACTGCAAAAATTATTGTCAACTACTCGTAGAGTTCAATGTGCGAGCAAAAATAATGATGGTGAGACTGCAAAATTTATAGTCTCCTGCTCGTAGAGTTACTTCTGCGAGCAAATGAAATTATGGTAAGATTGGAAAATTAAAATAACATACTCATAGAATTCAAACAGCGAACAAATAAGAATATGGTAAGCAGTGGCGTAACGCACAGTGTGCACCTTTAAACACAAAATTAAGGGCCCCCAAAATATTCGGCCCCAAAAGGGGCCCCCGCGAAATTTTGTAAAAAGAAATTTTGGATAAGCGTTTCGAAAAGCTTTAAATTGATTAAAACGTACTTGAGGTCAAAGATATCCCAAGAAGGACTCGATAACCTCGCAATGCTGTCTATAGAAAACGTGGAAGCCAAATCAATTGATAAGTCTGAACTTATCAAACGATTCGCAAATGTCAGTGCTCGAAGACATAAAAGAATTGCCTTGTAGGACTGGAATTAGATCTCTTCGTAAAATATTCAAATAAATTTGTATTCATGACATTTTTAAATATTTGTGGACAAGCTATCGTAGAAACAGATGTTCTATTGATTATACGTTTACGGTGTATTAGCCTTGATAAAACTTGGCTAGTGTAAAAACTCTATAATAATCCCGGTACTAGGGTACTTAAAATAAAACTTCCTAGAAATCTTCTATTTAATGCATTTAAAGGCAATCTTGGTGTGTAAACTTATTTGAAAAAATAGGGGCCCCAAACCACTATTTTGTTTAAGGGCCCCACACTGCTCCGTTACGCCACTGATGGTAAGACTGCAAACATTTTAGCAACCTACTCACAGAATACAAACAGCAAGCAAAAAAGATGATGGTAAAGACTGGAATATTACAGTAACATACTCATAGAATTCAAACAGCGAACGAATAAGAGTATGGTAAGACTGCAAACATTTTAGCAACCTACTCATAGAATACAAACGGCAAGCAAAAAGATGATGGTAAAGACTGGAATATTACAGTAACATACTCATAGAATTCAAACAGCGAACGAATAAGAGTATGGTAAGACTGCAAACATTTTAGCAACATACTCACAGCATACAAACAGCAAGCAAAAAAGATGATGGTAAAGACTGGAATATTACAATAACATACTCACAGAATTCAAACAGCGAACAAATAAGAATATGGTAAGACTGCAAACATTTTAGCAACCTACTCACAGAACACAAACGGCAAGCAAAAAAGATGATGGTAAAGACTGGAAAATTACAGTAGAATACTTATAGAATTCAAACAGCGAACGAATAAGAATATGGTAAGACTGCAAACATTTTCGCAACCTACTCACAGAATACAAACAGCAAGCAAAAAGATGATGGTAAGAGGTTAAAATTACGGTAACCTACTCATAAAATTCAAACTGTAAATTAATAAGAATATAGTAAGACTGCAAAAATTTTAGCAACCTACTCATAGAGAAAAATCTGCGAGCAAAAATAATGATGGTAAGCCTGCAGAATTATAATCACCTACTTGTAAATTTCCTTCTGCGAGTAAATAAAATGATGTTAAGACTGGAAAATTACAGTAGCCTACTCATAAAATTCAAACCGCAAACAAATAAGAATATGGTAAGACTGCAAAAATTTTAACAACATACTCACAGAATACAAACGGCAAGCAAAAAAGATGATGGTAAAGACTGGAAAATTACAGTAACATACTCAAAGAATTCAAACAGCCAACAAATAAGAATATGGTAAGACTGCAGACATTTTAGCAACCTACTCACAGAATACAAACGGGAAGCAAAAATGATGTTGGTAAAACTGAGATAATTATAGTCACCTACTCGTAGAGTTCCTTCCGCGAGTAAATATAATGATGGTAAGCCTGCAAAAATCATAGTCACAAGCTCGTAGAGTTCAATCTGCGAACAGAAATAATGATGGTAAGACTGCAAAATTTATAGTCGCCTTCTCGTAGAGTTCCTTCTGCGAGCAAACATAATGATTGTAAGACAGCAAAATTTATAGTCAACTAGTCGTAGAGTTCCTTCTGCGAGTAAATGTAATGATGGTAAGACTGCAAAAATCTTTGTAAACTACCCGCAGAGTTCAATCTGCGAGCAAAAATAATGATGGTAAGACTGCAAAATTATAGTCACCATTTTGTAGAGTTCCTTCTGCGAGTAGATGCAATAATGGTAAGACTGCAAAAATCATAGTCACCCGCTCGTAGAGTTCAATCTGCGAGCAAAAATAATGACGGCAAGACTGCGAAATTATAGTCACCTTTTTCTAGAGTTCCTTTTGCGAATAATGTAATGATGGTAAGACTGCAAAAATCATAGTCACAAGCTCGTAGAGTTCAATCTGCGAGCTAAAATAATGACGGTAAGACTGCGAAATTATAGTCACCTTTTTGTAGAGTTCCTTCTGCAAGTAAATGCAATCATGGTAAGACTGCAAAAATCATAGTCACAAGCTCGTAGAGTTCAATCTGCGAGGAAAATTATTTGCGGCAAGACTGCAAAATTATAGTCACCTTTCTGTAGAGTTCCTTCTACGAGTAAATGTAACGATGGTAAGACTGCAAAAATCATAGTCACAAGCTCGTGGAGTTCAATCTGCGAGGAAAAGTAATTGCGGCAAGACTGCAAAATTATAGTCACCTTTTTGCAGAGTTCCTTCTACGAGTAAATGTAATGATGGAAAGACTGCAAAAATCATAGTCACAAGCTCTTCATAGAATTCAAACAGCGAACAAATAAATATATGGTAAGACTGCAAACATTTTAACAACCTACTTACAGAATACAAACGGCGATCAAAATTGATGATGGAATTAGAATATCACAGTAACATACTCATAGAATTCAAACAGCCAACAAATAAGAACATGGTAAGACTGCAAATATTTTAGCAACCTACTCACAGAATACAAACGGCGATCAAAATAGATGATGGTATTAGAATATCACAGTAACATACTCATAGAATTCAAACAGCCAACAAATAAGAACATGGTAAGACTGCAAACATTTAAGCAACCTACTCACAGAATACAAACGGCGATCAAAAAAGATGATGGTATTGGAATATCACAGTAACATACTCATGGAATTCAAACAGCGAACAAATAAGAATATGGTAAGACTGCAAACATTTTTGCAACCTATTCACGGAATACAAACGGCGATCAAAAAAGATGATGGTAAGACGTGTACGTTACAGTAACCTACTCATGGAATTCAATCAGCGAACAAATAAGAATATGGTAAGACTGCAAACATTTTAGCAACCTACTCACAGAATACAAACGGCAAGCAAAAAAGATGATGGTAAAGACTGGAAAATTACAGTAACATACTCATGGAATTCAATCAGCGAACAAACAAGAATATGGTAAGACTCGAAACATTTTAGCAACCTACTCACAGAATACAAACGGCGATCAAAAGATGATGATAAAGACTGGAAAATTACAGTAGCCTACTCATATAATTCAAACAGCAAACATATAAGAAAATGGTAGGACTGCGTAAAAGTTGAAGCAACATATTTATAGAATACAAACGGCGACCGAATAAAATGATGTTAAGACTGGGAAATTACAGGAACATACTCATAGAATCCAACCCGCGAACAAATAAGAATACGGTAAGACTGCAAAAATTTTAGCAACCTACACATAGAATACAAACGGCAAAAAAATAAGGTAATGTTAAGAAGTTAAAATTGCGGTAACCTACTTATAGAATTCAATCTGCGAGCAAAAATAATGATGGTAAGACTGCAAAATTTATAGTCTCCTGCTCGTAGAGTTCCTTCTGCGAGTAAATGTAATGATGGTAAGACTGCAAAAATCATTGTCAACTACTCGTAGAGTTCAATGTGCGAGCAAAAACAATGATGGTAAGACCGAAAAATTTATAGTCTCCTGCTCGTAGAGTTCCTTCTGCTAGTAAATGTAATGATGGTAAGACTGCAATAATCATTGTCAACTACTCGTAGAGTTCAATGTGCGAGCAAAAACAATGATGGTAAGACTGCAAAATTTATAGTCTCCTGCTCGTAGAGTTCCTTCTGCGAGTAAATGTAATGATGGTAAGACTTTAAAAATCATTGTCAACTACTCGTAGAGTTCAATCTGTGAGCAAACATAATGATGGTAAGACTGCAAAATTTATAGTCGTCTACTCCTAGAGTTCCTTCAGCGACTAAATATAATGATGGTAAGACTGCAAAATTATAATCACCTAGTTGTAAAGTTCCTTCTGGGAGAAAGTAAAATGATGGTAAGACTAGAAAATTACAGTAGCCTTCTCATAATATTAAAACCATGAATTAATAAGAAGATGGTAAGACTGTAAACATTTTAGAAACCTACTCATAGAATACAAACGGCGAGCAAAAAAGATGATGGTATTGGAATATCACAGTAACATACTCATGGAATTCAAACAGCGAACAAATAAGAATATGGTAAGACTGCAAACATTTTAGCAACCTACTCATAGAATTCAAACGGCGAGCAAAAAAGGTGATGGTAAGACTGCAAACATTTTAGCAACCTAGTCATAGAATACAAACGCCGAGTGCATAAATTGATGGTAAGACGTGAAAATTACAGTAACCTACTCATAGAATTCAAACCGCGAACAAAAAAGAATATGGTAAGACTGAAAAAATTTTAGCAACCTACTCATAGAATACAAACGGCGAGCAAAAAAGATGATGGTAAAACTGAAAAAATTATAGTCACCTACTTGTAGATTTCCTTCTGCGAGTAAGTATAATGATTGTAAGACTGCAAAAATCATAGTCTCCTGCTCGTAGAGTTCAATATGCAAGCAATCATAATGATGGTAAGACAGCAAAATTTAAAGTTGCTTACTTGTAGTGTTCCCTCAGCGAGTAAATATAATGATGGTGAGACTCAAAACTCATTGTCAACTACTCGTGGAGTTCAATTTGTGAGCAAACATAATGATGGTAAGACTGCAAAATTTATAGTCGTCTACTCCTAGAGTTCCTTCAGCGACTAAATATAATGATGGTAAGACTGCAAAAATTATAATCACCTACTTGTAAAGTTCCTTCTGGGAGCAAGTAAAATGATGGTAAGACTAGAAAATTACAGTAGCTTACTCATAATATTAAAACCATGAATTAATAAGAAGATGGTAAGACTGTAAACTTTTCAGCAACCTACTCATAGAATTCAAACGGCGATCAAAAAAGATGATGGTAAGACTGCAAACATTTTAGCAACCTACTCATAGAATTCAAACGGCAAGCAAAAAAGATGATGGTAAGACTGCAAACATTTTAGCAACCTACTCATAGAATTCAAACGGCAAGCAAAAAAGATGATGGTAAGACTGCAAACATTTTAGCAAACTACTCATAGAATACAAACGGCGAGCAAAAAAGATGATGGTAAGACTGCAAACATTTTAGCAACCTAATACAAACGGCGAGCAAAGAAGGTGATGGTAAGACTGCAAACATTTTAGCAACCTACTCATAGAATACAAACGGCGAGCAAAAAAGATGATGGTAAGACTGCAAACATTTTAGCAACCTACTCATAGAATTCAAACGGCAAGCAAAAAAGATGATGGTAAGACTGCAAACATTTTAGCAACCTACTCATAGAATACAAACGGCGAGCAAAAAAGGTGATAGTAAGACTGCAAACATTTTAGCAACCTACTCATAGAATACAAACGGCGAGGAAAAAAGATGATGGTAAGACTGCAAACATTTTAGCAACCTACTCATAGAATTCAAACGGTGAGCAAAGAAGATGATGGTAAAACTGAAAAAATTATAGTCACCTACTTGTAGAGTTCCTTCTGCGAGTAAATGTAATGATGGTAAGACTGCAAAAATCATTGTCAACTACTCGTGGAGTTTAATCTGTGAGCAAACATAATGATGATAAGACTGCAAAATTATAATCACCTACTTGTAAAGTTCCTTCTGGGAGAAAGTAAAATGATGGTAAGACTAGAAAATTACAGTAGCCTACTCATAATATTAAATCCGTGAATTAATAAGAAGATGGTATGACTGTAAACTTTTTAGCAACCTACTCATAGAATACAAACGGCGATTAAAAATATGATGGTAAGACTGCAAACATTTTAGCAACCTACTCATAGAATTCAAACGGCGAGCAAAAAAGATGATGGTAAGACTGTAAACATTTTAGCAAACTACTCATAGAATTCAAACGGTGAGCAAAAAAGATGATGGTAAGACGAGTAAATTACAGTAACCTACTGATAGAATTCAAACCGCGAACAAATAAGAATATGGTAAGACTGCAAACATTTTAGCAACCTACTCATAGAGTTCAAACGGCGAGCAAAAAAGATGATGGTAAGACCGCAAAATTTATAGTCTCCTGCTCGTAGAGTTCCTTCTGCGAGTAAATGTAATGATGGTAAGACTGCAAAATTATAATCACCTACTTGTAAAGTTCCTTCTGGGAGAAAGTAAAATGATGGTAAGACTAGAAAATTACAGTAGCCTACTCATAATATTAAATCCGTGAATTAATAAGAAGATGGTATGACTGTAAACTTTTAGCAACCTACTCATAGAATACAAACGGCGATCAAAAATATGATGGTAAGACTGCAAACATTTTAGCAACCTACTCATAGAATTCAAACGGCGAGCAAAAAAGATGATGGTAAGACTGTAAACATTTTAGCAAACTACTCATAGAATTCAAACGGTGAGCAAAAAAGATGATGGTAAGACGAGTAAATTACAGTAACCTACTGATAGAATTCAAACCGCGAACAAATAAGAATATGGTAAGACTGCAAACATTTTAGCAACCTACTCATAGAGTTCAAACGGCGAGCAAAAAAGATGATGGTAAGACCGCAAAATTTATAGTCTCCTGCTCGTAGAGTTCCTTCTGCGAGTAAATGTAATGATGGTAAGACTGCAAAAATCATTGCCAACTGCTTGTGGAGTTCAATCTGCTTGCAAAAATAATGATGGTAGGACTCCAAAAATTATAGTCAACTGTAGAGTTAGAGTGTAGAGTTCCTTCTGTGAGTAAGTATAATGATGGTAAGACTGCAAAAATTATAGTCAACTACTCGTAGTGTTCCTTTTGCGAGTAAGTATAATGATGGTAAGACTGCAAAAATCATTGTCAACTACTCGTAGAGTTCAATGTGCGAGAAAAAGTAATGATGTTAAGACCGAAAAATTTATAGTCTCCTGCTCGTAGAGTTCCTTCTGCGAGTAAATGTAATGATGGCAAGACTGCAAAAATCATTGTCAACTACTCGTAGAGTTCAATGTGCGAGAAAAAGTAATGATGTTAAGACCGGAAAATTTATAGTCTCCTGCTCCTAGAGTTCCTTCTGCGAGTAAATGTAATGATGGCAAGACTGCAAAAATCATTGTCAACAACTCGTAGAGTTCAATGTGCAAGCAAAAGTAATGATGTTAAGACCGAAAAATTTATAGTCTCCTGCTCGTAGAGCTCCTTCTGCTAGTAAATATAATGATGGTAAGACTGCAAAAATCATTGTCAACTACTCGTAGAGTTCAATGTGCGAGCAAAAGTAATGATGGTAAGACTACAAAATTATAATCACCTACTCGTAGAGTTCCTTCTGCGAGTAAATATAATGATGGTAAGACTGCAAAAAATTACAATGTGCGAGCAAAAGTAATGATGGTAAGACTACTCACCTACTTGTAAAATTCCTTCTGCGAGCCAATAAGAAGATGGTAAGACTGGAAAAACAGTTTTACTCATAAACAAACCGTGAATTAATAGAATGGTACAAACTTTTTAGCAACAAACTCATAGAATACAAACGGCGTTAAAAAGATGATGGTAAGACGTGTAAGTTACAGTAACCTACTCATGGAATTCAATCAGCGAACAAATAAGAATATGGTAAGACTGCAAACATTTTAGCAACCTAGTCATAGCATACACACGGCGATCAAAAAAGATGATGGTAAAGACTGGAAAATTACAGTAACATACTCATAGAATTCAAACGGCCAACAAATAAGAACATGGTAAGACTGTAAACATTTTAGCAACCTACTCACAGAATACAAACGGCGATCAAAAAAGATGATGGTATTGGAATACCACAGTAACGTACTCATGGAATTCAATCAGCGAACAAACAAGAATATGGTAAGACTCGAAACATTTTAGCAACCTACTCACAGAATACAAACGGCGATCAAAAAAGATGATGATAAAGACTGGAAAATTACAGTAGCTTACTCATATAATTCAAACAGCAAACATATAAGAAAATGGTAAGACTGTAAAAGTTTAAGCAACATATTTATAGAATACAAACGGCGACCGAATAAAATGATGGTAAGACTGGGAAATTACAGGAACATACTCATAGAATCCAACCCGCGAACAAATAAGAATACGGTAAGACTGCAAAAATTTTAGCAACCTACATATAGAATACAAACGGCAAAAAAATAAGGTAATGGTAAGAAGTTAAAATTGCGGTAACCTACTTATAGAATTCAATCTGCGAGCAAAAATAATGATGGTAAGACTGCAGAATTAATAGTCTCCTGCACGTAGAGTTCCTTCTGCGAGTAAATATAATGATGGTGGGACTGCAAAAATCATTGTCAACTACTAGTAGAGTTCAATCTGCGAGCAAAAATAATGATGGTAAGGCCGCAAAATTTATAGTCGCCTACTCGTAGAGTTCCTTCTGCGAGTGAATATAATGATGGTGGGACTGCGAAAATCATTGTCAACTACTCGTAGAGTTCAATGTGCGAGCAAAAACAATGAAGGTAAGACTGCAAAATTTATAGTCTCCTGCTCGTAGAGTTCCTTCTGCGAGTAAATGTAATGATGGTAAGACTGCAAAAATCATTGTCAACTACTCGTAGAGTTCAATGTGCGAGCAAAAGTAATGATGGTAAGACCGCAAAATTTATAGTCTCCTGCTCGTAGAGTTCCTTCTGCGAGTAAATGTAATGATGGTAAGACTGCAATAATCATTGTCAACTACTCGTAGAGTTCAATGTGCGAGCAAAAACAATGATGGTAAGACTGCAAAATTTATAGTCTCCTGCTCGTAGAGTTCCTTCTGCTAGTAAATGTAATGATGGTAAGACTGCAATAATCATTGTCAACTACTCGTAGAGTTCAATGTGCGAGCAAAAACAATGATGGTAAGACTGCAAAATTTATAGTCTCCTGCTCGTAGAGTTCCTTCTGCGAGTAAATGTAATGATGGTAAGACTTTAAAAATCATTGTCAACTACTCGTAGAGTTCAATGTGCGAGCAAAAATAATGATGGTGAGACCGCAAAATTTATAGTCGCCTACTCATAGAATTCCTTCTGCGAGTAAAAATAATGATGGTAAGACTGCAAATATTATTGTCAACTACTCGTAGAGTTCAATGTGCGAGCAAAAATAATGATGGTGAGACTGCAAAATTTATAGTCTCCTGCTCGTAGAGTTACTTCTGCGAGTAAATGTAATGATGGTAAGACTGCAAAAATCATTGTCAACTACTCGTAGAGTTCAATGTGCGAGCAAAAATAATGATGGTGAGACTGCAAAATTTATAGTCTCCTGCTCGTAGAGTTCCTTCTGCGAGTAAATGTAATGATGGTAAGACTGCAATAATCATTGTCAACTACTCGTAGTGTTCAATGTGCGAGCAAAAATAATGATGGTGAGACCGCAAAATTTATAGTCGCCTACTCATAGAATTCCTTCTGCGAGTAAAAATAATGATGGTAAGACTGCAAAAATTATTGTCAACTACTCGTAGAGTTCAATGTGCGAGCAAAAATTATGATGGTGAGACTGCAAAATTTATAGTCTCCTGCTTGTAGAGTTACTTCTGCGAGTAGCTAAATGTAATGATGGTAAGACTGCAAAAATCATTGTCAACTACTCGTAGAGTTCAATGTGCGAGCAAAAACAATGATGGTAAGACTGCAAAATTTATAGTCTCCTGCTCGTAGAGTTCCTTCTGCGAGTAATGTAATGATGGTAAGACTGCAAAAATCATTGTCAACTACTCGTAGAGTTCAATGTGCGAGCAAAAGTAATGATGTTAAGACCGAAAAATTTATAGTCTCCTGCTCGTAGAGTTCCTTCTGCTATTAAATGTAATGATGGTAAGACTGCAATAATCATTGTCAACTACTCGTAGAGTTCAATGTGCGAGCAAAAATAATGATGGTAAGACTGCAAAATTTATAGTCTCCTGCTCGTAGAGTTCCTTCTGCGAGTAAATGTAATGATGGTAAGACTGCAAAAATCATTGTCAACTACTCGTAGAGTTCAATGTGCAAGCAAAAGTAATGATGTTAAGATCGAAAAATTTATAGTCTCCTGCTCGTAGAGTTCCTTCTGCTAGTAAATATAATGATGGTAAGACTGCAAAAATCATTGTCAACTACTCGTAGAGTTCAATGTGCAAGCAAAAATAATGATGGTAAGACCGCAAAATTTATAGTTGCGTACTCGTAGAGTTCCTTCTGCGAGCAAATAAGAAGATCAGTGGACTGGAAAAATTATGGTAACCTACGCATAGAATTCAAACTGCGAAGACATACGAAGATGGGAAGATTGCAAAAATTGTGGCAACCTACTAATAGAATTCGAATTACGAATAGATAATATGATGTCAGCTCAAAATATTGAACGAATATTCATAAGAACCAATCTTCTAGGTACTTCGAATTTGGGAAACATGAAAGAGAATAAGAAAAACTGCTGCTTGAGCTCGAGCGCTGAACTAACGGAGCTCAAAGAATACAATGAATATTAATCAGAACGAATCTTTTAACTACTTCGAATGTAGGAAATATGCATGAAAGATTGATATAAAACACCCCTGCTTGGGCTCGAACACCGTAATCATGCAGATCAAAGAATGCAAAGAAAATTCACAAGAATCAATCTTTCAACTACTTTAAAAGTAGAAAGAATGCACAAAATATGAATATAAAACACCGTTGCTGGGGTTCGAACCTCGAACTAACGGAGTTCAAAGAATGCAACGTATATTCTTAAGAATCAATCTTTTAACTACTTCTAATGTAGGAAATATGCATGAAAGATAGATATAAAACACCCCTGCATGGGCTCAAAGCCCGTAATAACTGAGAACAAAGAATGCAAAGAAAATTCAAAAGAAGCAATCTTTCAACTACTTTAAAAGTAGAAAGAATGCACAAAATATGAATATAAAACACCGTTGCTGGGGTTCGAACCTCGAACTAACGGAGTTCAAAGAATGCAACGTATATTCTTAAGAATCAATTTTTTAACTACTTCGAATGTAGGAAATATGCATGAAAGATAGATATAAAAAACCGCTGCATGGGCTCAAAGCCCGTAATAACTGAGAACAAAGAATGCAAAGAAAATTCACATGAATCAATCTTTCAACTACTTTGAAAGTAGAAAGAATGCACAACATATGATTATAAAACACCGTTGCTGGGGTTCGGACCCCGAACTCAAAGAAGGCAATAAAAATTTATTAGAATCAATCTTTTAGGCACTTCGAATTTGGGAAACATGCATGGAAGAAAATATAATAAAACAGCTGCCTGAGCTCGAACCCTCGAGCCCTGAACTCATGGAGCTCAAAGAATACAATGAATATTCATCAGAACGAATCTGTTAACTACTTCGAATGTGGGAAATATGCATGAAAGATAAATATAAAACACCACTGCTTGGGCTCGAATCAGGAACCCAGCGAGCTCAAAGAATGCAATGAATATTCATAAGAACCAATCTTTTAGGTACTTCGAATATGGAAAATATGCATGAAAGATAAATATAAAACACCACTGCTTGGGCTCGAATCAGGAACCCAGCGAGCTCAAAGAATGCAATGAATATTCATAAGAACCAATCTTTTAGGTACTTCGAATATGGGAAATATGCATGAAAGATAAATATAAAACACTGCTGCTTGGGCTCGAACCAGGAACCCAGCGAGCTCAAAGAATGCAACGAATATTCATAAGAACCAATCTTTTAGGTACTTCGAATGTGGGAAATATGCATGAAAGATAAATATAAAACACCACTGCTTGGGCTCGAACCAGGAACCCAGCGAGCTCAAAGAATGCAACGAATATTCATAAGAACCAATCTTTTAGGTACTTCGAATGTGGGAAATATGCATGAAAGATAAATATAAAACACCACTGCTTGGGCTCGAATCAGGAACCCAGCGAGCTCAAAGAATGCAATGAATATTCATAAGAACCAATCTTTTAGGTACTTCGAATATGGAAAATATGCATGAAAGATAAATATAAAACACCACTGCTTGGGCTCGAACCAGGAACCCAGCGAGCTCAAAGAATGCAATGAATATTCATAAGAACCAATCTTTTAGCTACTTCGAATGTGGGAAATATGCATGAAAGATAAATATAAAAACTGCTGCTTGGGCTCGAACCCTGAACTCAGAGAATGCAATAAATATTTATCAGAACCAATCTTTTAGGTACTTCGAATGTGGGAAATATGCATGAAAGATAAATATAAAACACAGCTGCTTGGGCTCGAACCCTGAACTCACAGAGCTAAAAAATGGAATGAATATTGTAAAAAAATTAATCTTTGAGCTACTTCAATATGGGAAATGTGCATGAAAGAAAATATTAAAAACCGCTGTTTGGGCTCGAACTCTGAACTCAAAAAAGCAATAAATATTTATAAGAACCAATCTTTTAGGTACTTCGAATGTGGGAAATATGCATGAAAGATAAATGTAAAACACCGCTGTTTGGGCTCGAACCCTGAACTCACGGAGCTTAAAGAATGGAATGAATATTCAGAAGATTCGATGTTCTAGGTACTTCGAATGTGGGAAATATGCATGAAAGAAAAATATAAGATACCGCTGCTTGGGCTAGAACCCTGAACTCATAGAGCTAAAAAAATGGAATGAATATTGAAAAAAAATTAATCTTTGAGCTACTACAATATGGGAAATATGCATGAAAGACAATATAAAAAACCGCTGTTTGGGCTCGAACCCTGAACTCAAAAATGCAATAAATATTTATAAGAACCAATCTTTTAGCTACTTCGAATGTGGGAAATATGCATGAAAGATAAATATAAAACACTGCTGCTTGGGCTCGAACCCTGAACTCACAGAGCTAAAAAATGGAAAGAATATTGGAAATATGCATGGAAGAAAATATAAAAAACTGCTGCTTGGGCTCGAAACCTGAACTCAAAAATGCAATAAATATTTATAAGAACCAATCTTTTAGCTACTTCGAATGTGGGAAATATGCATGAAAGATAAATATAAAACACTGCTGTTTGGGCTCGAACCCTGAACTCAAAAATGCAATAAATATTTATAAGAACCAATCTTTTAGCTACTTCGAATGTGGGAAATATGCATGAAAGATAAATATAAAACACTGCTGCTTGGGCTCGAACCCTGAACTCAAAAATGCAATAAATATTTATAAGAACCAATCTTTTAGCTACTTCGAATGTGGGAAATATGCATGAAAGAAAAATATAAAACACTGCTGCTTGGGCTCGAACCCTGAACTTGGAGAATGCAATAAATATTTATAAGAACAAATCTTTTAGGTACTTCGAATGTGGGAAAAACGCGTGAAAGATAAATATAAAACCCAGCTGCTTGGGCTCGAACCCTGAACTCACAGAGCTAAAAAATGGAAAGAATATTGGAAATATGCATGAAAGAAAATATAAAAAACTGCTGCTTGGGCTCGAAACCTGAACTCGCGGAGAACAAAGAATGCTAAGAAAATTCAGAAGAATCAATCTTTCAACTACTTTAAAAGTAGAAAGAATGCACAAAATATAAATATAAAACACTGCCGCTTGGGCTCGAACCAGGAATCCAGCGAGCTCAAAGAATGCAATAAATATTGATAACAATCAATTTGGGAAGAATGCATAAAATAGAAATATAAAACACCACTGTTTGGGCTTGAACCCGAAATTCAACGCAAATATCAAATTTAGTATTTGATCGTTTGGCATGGGAGTTACAGAAGAGAAGAGACTGCAAAACACAACAACCAACGACTATTGTGACTTATAAAATCATGAAACTAGATGTTTTTCCACTTCTTTTACAAAATTTTTATAAAATACTGAGAGCTTCTCTTTACAAGAAGGCAAATAATATCAAGCAAACATTGTTTCAAGGTTATCTCCTCTCTGCATTAACGGCTTGATGGTAGATCGCCTGTGATGGTATAAGGAAATTCTTCGTGCTCTATCAACAGCGATGACATAAAATGGATCAAAGTCAGATGCTGGCACATCGGCGGCTGTCTTGGTCATCTCCATCTTCGTCTTGTTCCTGTGTTCTCGGTAATATTTTGAGAAGTTACCAACGATTGTAGGTATGGGCAAGGCAATGAAAAGTATCCCAGAGATACAGCATATGCAGCCAACAAGCTTACCGAAGGTGGTGTCGGGATTCATGTCGCCATAGCCAACAGTTGTCATGGTAATAACAGCCCACCAGAAGCCTTCGATGATGCTCTTAAACTTAGTCCCAGGGGTGTTTTCCTCTGCGTAGTAAACCAAAGTTGAGAATAACGTCATGCCCATGAGAAGCAGCAAAACAAGAAGGCCTAACTCTTCTGAGCTCTCCTTCACCGTATACGCAAGCACTTGCAAACCTGTAGAGTGACGCGCGAGCTTGAAAATCCGCACGATGCGTATGATGCGGAGAATCTGAACAAACCGGCGGATATTCAGGAAATTCGATGAAACGCCACCACTTGACAATTCCATAATGAGGCCAACATAAAACGGGAATATCGCTAGAAAATCGACCGCATTCAGAGCTCCTTTTAAAAACCGCTTTTTATCCGGGCATGAGACCAGCCGGATGATATATTCAATTGTGAACCAAACGATGCAGATTTTCTCAATGATAAGTAGGTATGGGTTGTCGCCTTTTGTTCCGTCCGGTGATACAACCTGGAGGTTCGGATGAGTATTAACGCACAGTATCACAGTAGAAAGTACCACTATCAAATTTGATATCACCGATATAATCTAAGGAAGAATGAGAAAAATATTCAGATTCATTAATAATATTTCAGATACAAATATTTCAAGTGCCACTATCAAATTTGATATCACAGATATAATCTAAGAAAGAACCCGAAATATTTCAGGTTCATCTATAATATTTCAGATACAAATATTTCAAATGCCACTATCAAATTTTATATCACAAATATAATATAAGGAAGAACCAGAAATATTTCAGGATCATCAATAATATTTCAGATACGAATATTTCAAGTGCCACTATCAATTTGATATCATAAGTATGATACAGGAAAGAATCACATATATTTCATATGTACTATATTCCATATTTATTACTACCCTGACTACACTTTATATCACCCCATGGGCAGGGCCAAAACTCTGTTATGCAATGTGATCGACTGAAAATGTTCGAACGCGACGTAGTGGTTCTTACAGCAAACGTTCAAATTTGTAGGTTTAGAATGCAGCACCAAATGGCAACGTTGCAATAAGTCCAAACACTGCCCGCTATCTCGAACATTCGCTACCGCGAACAAATTCAAGTTTCCCTTGAGAGTTCGAGATAGCGGATGTCAACTGTAATAACGTTTTTCTACAGGCAATTCCGAAATTATTAACCCTCAGCCTTGGTGCAAATTCTTGCAACTCGGTTTTGTATTGGCGGCTTCGGGTTAATATTTTCTGGTATTGCTTCCAGAAACAGTTATTATAGGCCTAGTAAAGCCTGAAAAAATAAGTACTTTCAGAGACTTGTCTCGCAACTTTCACATTATTGAGATTCTAGCTCGAAAAAACCCTCAGTACTCTTAGGCATTAGCAAGATGAAGGTAAATTGCAAGACATGTGCATGCGAGAAATCTAGACAAAAGACTACGATGGACATGAAGCATTACCTTTGCAGCCGTTGACGTTTCAGGTCGCTCGAACAAATCCCACAGTCGCATTTGTGTTAGTTGCCATTTATTAAGTTCTTCCTTTTTCTTATCGCCTTTCTTTAGCGTGTTCTGCAACATATCCGTCTTCTTCATTTCCTCGGCACATTCCCATTCATCAAAGTAATAGGAATCACAGCAAGGTCCCATATCAAATGGTATTGCCCAGTAATTGACTTCTTCTTCAAATGTTTTCACACAGTCACTGCGTGGTATATGGAGGTTCTTTGATATGTAATAATTCAGAACCGCTGGGAAGGCAGTTGGATCTCTTTCGAAGAAGAATTCGTTGTCTATATGATCATATTGATCGCACACATGTAAGATCTGTAAAGCAAAGGATACTGAAATTAATAGTAATCCATCAAAACAATTTCAAGCCAAATTATAAAGATTACAATTTAAGCATGATTACAATATCAATCAATTGGAATTAGAACGAGAACTGTAAGCCTCGTAACCCGAGGAAGGTGCTGTGGCGTCCTGCTAATTAGGTATAAGGAACTTGGTGGGGTTGGTGTTGGGGTTCCGGCCTCAGCCACAGCAGTGTCACTGCCTAAGGCATCGCTTCTTCACCATCATTTTTTATTTCATGAAACTCTCAATATGTAGAGTTCTAATATTTTCACTTTGATAATTGCTTACATTACAATACTTGAAGTTGAAACGCATTATAACGAAGTTCAAAACAACAGTAACTAACTCCCTGCAGCCTTCTTTCTTATCCAGGCAGTCTCAGTCTTAGGATTTTGCCACAAGCTTCTAGCCTATTGCAAAAACTTATGGTATAAGCATAGTAGGATACCTATAGGATGACTTACATTCCCTGGTGCATCGTCGCATACGATTGAAGCAAGTCTACCAAGTCTTGTCTGTGGGAACTTAAGCAAAGTTGACCATCGAACCTCAAATCTCGTGCCACATATATTTAACTTTGCCCTATCATTCTTGAAAACTCTCTTCGGCTGTAAAAATGTGGCACTTGAACCTTTGGTATCCTGGCATTCAGATTCTGTATTTTGTTGCATCTTAAGTCAATTGTTGCATCAAAGTTGTGCTCGATTGAAGTGTTGCATATATTGAATTATAGGCTAAGGCTCAAATCGCTGGATCAAATAAATCTTGTTTTGATCAACTAACTTTTTAAACTATCATGTACGTGCTATCAATTGATTTTGATTGCCGAGTCCCTTTGATCTGACGTCACATCAATCTACCAGTCAGTAATGTATTCGAAGGCCGGGAAAGCCGTTACGTATGTCTTCATATGATTCTGAAATCAGACGATCTTCAAGAAATCAGCAAATCAGTATAAAAGAAAGCAAAATCTAGAATAAAGAGATGTAAAGCAAATTATACTTAAGCAAAATATCCCATTAGAATAGGATTATATGACTGGAAACAAGAAATGAAGCTTCTATTTAAGTTAAGTTGTTAAGGATTGCTCGAAACATTTCAATTTTTAGGATAATTGTATTTTGTTCTTCCCGCTGCATCCGGCTAGCTGATTGGTGTTTAAAACACAATGCCAAATCAGCTTCTCTTTCCAATTGGTGCGTTTCGAGCCGCATCTGGTATAAATTCCGCTCTTGTTTATTGTTTCGGTCTGTTTCTGACGTTTATATACTTTGAGGGGGATCAGACGAAAAAAAGATTTAAGTATGCCAAAAAATGTTTCCGCTGTTTATCGCAATTTTGATATTTTATTCTTATCGAATATTATATTCGTTGTCTGTAAAATCATTGCTGTTTGTTGAATATTATAAGCATTTTTTCAAGGTTCTTAATCGATAACAGGTGTGGCATAGTGGCATAATTCATGGCACAGCTCATGGTCTTAGAGACTAAGAAAGCGCGGGGTTCGAGCCCCAGGCATGGCAAAACACACAGTGTAAGTCACGTTTTGGCATAATCCTGCAATGGCTCATGGTGTTAGGAGCTCGGCCTAGGTCAGGGTTCGAGCCCCAGCCATGGCAAAAACACATTGTTAGTCACGTTTTAGTTAGCTCATCGACTGTTCTTCTGAGGTCTTAGCGGCTTTGGCGCTGAATTGGCTATTTCAACTGAACTGCTTATGAACAGAAAACAAGCAATATTTCCTAATTTTTTTGTCGGTTGACAAGAAGCACAAAAAATATCGCAACAACAGATATCAAACGAACACTATCCATTGCTAAATCGCTTCAATGTCAGAAAATTCAGACTTGACATACATTTTACGGATTGATTATAAACTTATGTACAGAACAATTATTCATCATAGCAAGCATACTCTTTTACCTGGGTTTCTAGAAAAAGTTCCAAATATTTACAAAAACCTTGATAGATATATGGATGAGATAAAGGCATGGTCTTCCAAGTCAATTCCTTTTCCCTTTATCGGCAGCCGTCCTGTTTCGAGAAATATTGTTCTTTGAACCTTTGAAGCCAATCTTCTTAAAACGTTTTGTTAAAAGCATATAAAATCTATCTAATGGCAAATTTCAGAATTCAAACTATCTGAGCGTACCACTTTCTTTAGGCAAAAAACCATTATCGGGGCATTAGAATTTGTAAACTGTACAGTTCCTTAAAGTACAGTTCAGTACAACGTACAGGTCCAGAAAATTGGGCATGTTCTTAGCTGACAACTGATTCCCGTCAGTCGCAGCCGACATGAGAGTCCTTGCGACCGCTATCAACCCTATCAACTGTATCCGGTAAGCTCTGACCAGCTGTTGACATGTCGACATAAGTAAGCAGTTGCAACTATTGTTAGTTCTTTCGTATGGTAGGTCAACATAAGCCTGGCTTAATAGGGAAGTTTTGTATTTCAGGAATAGTCAGCGTGACTAGAGGAACAGCATCGATAATGGGCGCTGATAATTTGAAATCTTGATCTTTTAACGTCGAATTATTTTATCTAAAAGCTGCCGTATTTAGGACGTAGATGGCTTGAGATGACTTGAAAGAGCACGTTCTACGGGAAATAAAAATATAGTATTGTTTTACAGGATCAATTTAGCAGAGAGCTTAAATAAATTATTACAAAAATAAATTAAAACCATTTATTTGTTTTGTGGACTTCACAAAATCAAACAAGCATTGGCAATACTAAGAAAGTTATGTAAATTGTACGGCAATTATTGCAAAATACACTACACTAGTCCTATGTTATAAATTTTCTCAATTCTACCTAAAGCGATCATACCTATGATTCAGGAAGCAAACCTTGATATTACTCAAGGGAGTCTTACCTTGCGGATCATCGTATTCTGAACAGAATATAAGTAGCTACCACATTAATACGAACTACAGTTAGCTTATAGCCAAACGAGCAAGCATGGTCAAAATTAGAGTTCCCATTACATTAAAACATTAAATGCTTGACAGTTTGGCAACGTCGTAACACATCGCTAGACAAACATTTCAAATTGCATGGTCTGGCAATGGTAACAAACTTTGTTCTCGGGTTTTCTCCCAAATTAAGGATATACTGGAATTGCAGCCCATAAGGGTGTAATTTGATGGATTTCTAAGTAATATGTTAATGGAAATTTGGTCCATAATGTTAACCTCAACTGCATCTTTCTACAATCATTTTATTCTTATAAAGCATTGCTATCTACAGAAGCCTTGTCCCTTCTACCTATGAAGGCGATGGACTGTACCGAGAGACTATGATTGAATAGGCTTCAGCTGTTTACATCATCGACAGGTTCAAGGTAATTTGCAGGCACGTAGCCCGACTGTCCATTCAACTCAACCTGAAACCATTCCATATTGCCACTGTCATCTCCCATTTTTATTAGCTTCACCGTTGCACCTTCAGTCATACTACATTCCCCTGGTTCGCTTGCATCAAAATCGTAAATCGCTTTGTAAAGTAAACCTGAGTCTTGTTTCGACCTCGTAAGGGATTCGACAAAATTATCCCGTCTCGTTGTTTCGCCATTTTGGCTTATATTCTCGGATATTTGCTCTTTAGTGATATTATTGTTATCCATATCAACAGTTGTATTTTCTAAGTATCCATGGGAAATTTCACTTGACATAGTTAAGATTTCGTTAGTCTCTTCACTGACGTTCGTTTCAGCTGGACTCAAGTAAGATGAAGGGACGTAGCCTCTTGAATTTGACGCCTGTACTAACCACCATTCTGTATTACCTTCTTTGTCATGTTTCTTAAGAACTTTAACAACTGTTCCTTCATCCAGTGATAGTTCAGCATCATCCTCCTTCTCAAACGAATAGTCTGCTACGTACCACATGCAATCCTCAGACGGTGAAAGCTAGGATAAAATTGTTCATTAATATTTCATCTTCATAAAAAAATGCTGTAATGAATTTCATTGGTAAATAAAGCATTTGAACAAACTTTATGCACATTTCATGCAATTATTTTCTAGTTTTTCTGGAGTATTTTCTGTGGCTGAGAACGCAAGGGTTTATTGATACAACCATTGGTTGATTCAGGCCAAGGGTTTGATAAATGATTGAATTAGACCGAGAAAATTGTTTAAACAATTGTTTATGGGGACTTGTGCTTTTTTGAAATACACATTTGACTGTTCTTCGTGTTAACTTATAAAATACTATGTCAAAAGTTTTGTTTCTTGCTAGTGTTATTCGTGAAGTAAAACATTGCAAAGTGATGTCAGCATAATTCTCATTCCTTCAAAAACATGGGTACCAAATTTCATGCTCATAAAGTTTTGACTTTGCTACAAAGGTTTCTTTACCGGGTTCGGCTAATAGAAATCTACTAATACAATGCCTGCCAGAAATACTTTCCGGCTTTTTCCCCATGAAAGAGTGGTTACAATTATTTGCAAAACTCACTTACTCAATCCCCTTTTCGCCCTGAAAACAATGTCTGCAGAAGGGCGAGGGGAGATATTGCGTTAAGTTAAAAATCCAATATGGCGTTCAAAATATTGTGGCAGTCATTGTAGCTTCAACAACTTACTGATGAAGATTTGTTATCAGCTGGGTCATCAAAGCTTTTCGGGGAATTCTTTGGGCTCAAAGGACTTTGGCTAATCGAATTTCTTGGTGCACTTTTCTTCCTCGGCAAAGGTTTTGGTCGATCTGCATCGCCATCAGCATCAACTGCTCTGTCACCTGACATCGGTTTTATGGGCGAAGTAGGGTCACTTTCGTTTTGATCGTAAAACAAATCAATGTAGAAGTTCTATGGAGAAAAAGTTGCAAAATTATTATCTAGAAATAATAAGGACGGTATATACAGCATGATTAATTCTATTGTCGCTGGCGAAGAGTGGCAGCAACCTAGCTACATAACATCAACCTACCATACCATAAACCATAATACTACAATTCAATCATTCCAATAATACCATAATACCATAAAATGCTATAATATCATAATATCATAATATCATAATATCATAATACCAAAATAATATAATATCATAATACCATAATACCATGATATCATAATGCCAGAATACCATAATACCATAAAACCATAATATCAAAATACCATAATACTATAATACTATAATATCATAATACCATAATACCATGATACCATAACACCAGAATACTATTATACCATAACACCACAATACTATAATATCATAATACCATAATACAATGATACCACAGTACCATAACACTATTATACCATAACACCATAATAACATAATACCAAAATAACATAACACCACAATACAAAAATACCATACAACTAACCCAAAGCAGGCACATAAATGTAGCTTCGGTTCAAAAAGCCCATTGATCAGTGTAGAGTAACTAAGAGCTGTCTAACGGTAGCTTTGTCCGAATAAGACAGAGTTTAATATGCATATCATAGTGAATGCATGCAATTACACACCTCATACTATTCACTGTATACTGTGTATTTACCACATCGTATACTTAAAACATTATGGTCAAATTCTGCCATAAGCAAATTATTATGGAAAAGGTCAGATTTCAACTGTTATTTTGGTACCTACACGAAGACAAAGAAAGAAAAAAGGCATTTCTTACCGAAGCAGGTTCTCTAGTCAATGTCAATGTTTCAGGTTTCATTGATCCATCAGATGACAGATTTAAGTTTCTTTCTGGGATGAAAATCAATTGACACAGCTTTTCCTCGGCTGTAGAAAGAGCTTCCTCGTGCTTCTGAATAATTTCAGCAAACGAATGACGCTCTATTAGATGAAGCTACAATGAAAAATCCAAAGCAAATGAACATAAAACAAAGGATGCTGTCCCAACTAGGAGTATGTTTTATACGGGCCAATTCTGAAAATGGTAGACTTGCCAGACAGAAAATTCACGTTTAATTGAAGCTCAAATCCAAAAGCAGTAGGCTTGGCAGGTTTCAAGGGCGCTCTAAACCTTCCGAGCAAAAAGACAGAAAGTCTTGTATAGCACTAAAGAAGATTAAGACATTGCACAGAAAAAGTATACGACGACAGCGTGAAACTAACTGAGTCGCAGAATCTATCAGGAATTTCATTCAGCAGATTTGTTCAGTCTGTGAACAGCACTTTATTCACGAGGTCTCCCATAGCAAATCTAATGAAAACAGCATGTTCTTATGGCAATGCTGGTCTTGAAATATAATGCTTCGCCTGCTAACGGTAGAATCAAACAAAAGAGCAGAATAGCAGAGTAAAAATTACCTGCAAACAGAGATTCAGATCTTCTGTTATCTTTTGAAGATACGAACAACGCGCGTTAACGAGATTTGCCAAGCAGTAGTCTAAAAATTTCAAACATTTCTCCGAGAAACGTGGTAGCTCCTCCAACAACTGTGAATTTAAGGCTTCATAAATCTTCCTCGATAAAATTAACTCTTCATTTGCCTAAGGAATAGATGAGGTGTCGTATATAAAATAACGTGTTACATTTTAAACGAAAGTGGACTTGAAATATCAAATATTAGCATTAAGTTTCTTCATTGCTTCACCCACTCTGCGGTTTGGCCAAGACAGCTTTCCGTAAAACTAGCTATTTGAAGAAATATAAGTGCATTACCTGTTTCTGTTTATCTTTTTCTTTAAGCTTCTGCACACGATTCAGCATTCTGTCGTAGTCTAAACACTTGTCGTGTCGCTTTTCTATCAGTCGAGTCGGACTTTGAAACAACTGCAGCAGTTTCTCAAGTGGATCAAACACCCGAGTTTTCACAACAACAATCTACATGAATCAAAAGATGAATCTGAGATAAACGAATTCGTGCTTTTTTGTAACAAATATGAGCAGAAAAAGGGCTTGGAGAAATTTCATCACTGCTTCAGGACAGGGACTCATGTTCAATATTCAATGAAAGTCTAGCTGCAAAGAGAGACGCCGTGCAAGCAGGTGCGGGCGGGAACTGACCGCCACTCTCGCCTAATTTCACATTCATGAGCCTAAAATCACGTTTTGCCCAGTGAGTAAGCAACCGAGTGTTTGGTAAATGGTGACGCATTGTAAATTGAGTCTAGTATATTTTTTCCTTCTGTTTCTGTTTTCAGCGCCAAGGCAGAGTCAAGACGTTATGGTTACACGGTTATGACCCAAGAAAGGTCAATTATAACCAAAGAGTCTATCATGGCAATATCAGGAAACGCCCACTTTTTCATTGAAAAGTGAAGAAGGCTAGGAGTTAGAGGTATTTTACCTACAGGAAGATTAAACGCTTTTCTAAACTCTGCTAAGGCCCAAAGAGTAGACAAACGTTTACTTACAAATTCTGGACAAAGAACATCGCGTATCCTAACTATGACATTGCATAACGAGTCGACTTCATCCTTATTCAAAGCTTCAATGCAAAACGAACGGATATCCTCAGCTAGAAATTTCTGGAGACTGCAGTTCTCCTAGAAAACAAATACCAGACTTCTGTATTTCGCTCATACGTTACAGACTGAAATAACTTACTTACTTACTTTGGTTGGTATTTATTAGCTGCAGCATTAAATATGCAAAGCTATTGTAAAACCAACGTAAAATAGAGTGAAAAAACTTTCATAATTTTGGCGTCACAAATTCTAGAAATTTTGCGAAAAAAGAAAATTGAGCTTCCCCTTTGAATACTAAAGGTAGAATATCCCCTTTGAATACTAAAGGTAGAAAACGCTTAAAGGTTAGATCCAAAAGACATTGATCTGCAAGATATTTACCCCAAAGATGACAACGTAGCAAAATTTGACCAACCTGAAAATACTCCAAGTATAACGACAAATTTCTCACAAACGACTTGACCAATTTCTCTAGGCTTTTAAACCTCTTTTCTTCTTCGTTGAATGCATCATCAACGGTCTATAAAGAAGAGCAAACAAGTTTTAACAGAAAATTTGTTGCAAAGACCTTGAGACTGCAAAAAGTATGAACGAAATAATGAGACCTGAGACGCAGTCTATATATAAAGACAGCTCTTGTAATATTCTTCATGATTAAAACATTGTTTGTAAAACATTTGAAATTTATTTGTCAGACAAAATCAAAAGTTTTGACCGTTTGGCCACACCATTAACATTGCTGATCTAATATGATTTGCTTTGGATAAGCAGAAAGTAAAACAATGAACAGCAAATTAACCTCCTCAAGCAATGTTTAACGATGTAGCCAAATGGTGAAACATTGTTTTCGACCAATTATGTTTGATCATTTAACAAGGGCCTAAGACATATCTTTAGTCCAAAATCATTTACACCACTTACCTGAGAAACAAGTCCCGTAAATTGTGTAATCTTCTGATTAATCCTTGAAGATTTTTTACGCACTGAATGCCAATTTAGCCTTTGTATTTTGTTGCCAATTCCTTCATCATCACGCTGATATTTTTGAACTGTATAGTAAGAAAGATTTTCATTAAATTTAAATAAGGCAAACATAAGAATATCTTATTGAGAAATAGAGGTGGTGTTCCAGCACTTAGAATATGAATTTGCAAGGACTGCACGCTTTTTATTAAAACAACCTTTATGAGGAACATAAGACTGAGATTTGGGCAAACTATTTAAAAAATCGATCATCTCAGTGGACTAATCTCAAAAGCTGTTGACGTAAGCAATTTGTGACGTCATCCAAGCGACTGGCGCTAAATACACCACTTCACCATCACCTGCTAGCATCGGTGCTAGCATTAACCTTAAGAGGCTAAAACATTCAAGGATTGGGCCAGTACAAACGACCTCGCACCCATATATCAAGAATGCAGTAAAAAACACAACGTAATACCTAGGTCTTTTCTTCTTTTGAATTCATTGATGGTATTTGCAACATTTTTCAACATGTTAATAGCATCTTGAATGCAACTGCGATCTTCATCATCATCTGGTGAATACTGAAAATAAAAACATCGGAAATTACGAACGCATCGTCAGGAAAGTGGACAATGGTTATACAGTATATAAAACAGCACTGCTTGCCAGTGTGTTCAGTTTGTAAGTATGTAATATGTTCATGCTTACATGATGAGACACCTACGAGAAGTAACGGTTATATCCTGGTATGACAAAGCCATCAACGTCGTAGTCCGTGAACGTGTAGGAATCCCATCAATGGCTGATATGCTCAATGAACGAAACCTGAGGTGTCTAAGTCATGTACAAAGAATGGAACACAGAAGACTTACAAGTCAGTTGCTATACTCGAAACTACGTTGCGGAAAGAGATCACAGGGTAGACCGAGGCTAAGGTTCAAGGACACAGCAAAGCGCAATCTAAAATGGAGAGGCATTGACGTGACTCGGTTGCAAGAAATGGCTGAAGACCGTGTTTCATGGAAATACAAGATTCGTCAATCAATCAAGCCACAGAAAATCCTAGTTGAAACGACGGACAGCTTATGACGATGAAGATATGTATATGTTCGCTTATAACTCAAGAACAACTCCCCATGCAGGAAAACAAAAGACAACGTTAAACACTAGTTATGTAAGTATATGGTAGCATGGTAGCAGACCATGTAATCCAGGGTCATTGCTTACGACGCTACAGTTATCGTGAATACAGTACAATTACTTGTGAAATATCCAGCAAATTTACAAAATAGCACCACATCAGATTTTGGTATTTTAAAGTAACTTTTCGCATTAATATCTTTACTAAGACCTGTGCATTTAATTTAGCTTTCATTTCTTCTCAAGCCTCGTCAGTGACTAAGGATAGAGTTTAGGGGTAACTTAATTGCCACACCACAGGTTCAATGGCTCGCACCGCCTAAAAAAGGTGGGTAGTTTTTTCAGAAGAAAGAGTTTAGATACGCAAGATGACATATGATACACGGTATCTATAGATCTATCGGCATTGTTTGATAACGCGATTCGCAAGGAATGATTGATCGGTCTCCAGGCAACTCAGCCAATCACGCCACATAATGTAAACGATTGTTACGTCATCAAATTAATACCAGTGATATAAGTGAGCTGAATTCAAATCGTTAAACGTCCAGTTGCGATTTGCTTTTCTGGATTCGCACGAGTCACAAAATTCACCCATTGCAAAGTTTACGCTGGTTTTTCTCAACCCGAAAGCTAAAAGTTCCGGTTTGAGTGATGGAGGAGTACAATCGAAAATCGTTTTCGAATTCTAACGATTCGCGTTTCGAGCGAACGGCAGAGAAAGAGGTAAAATTCGACTGATTAAATCGAACTGAGCTGTTCTTATTACTTCTACTTAAACTAATCTTAATGTTTAATCTCAGTTCCAAATAACTGAACTTAACTTAAATACAAGTTAATACACTTTCCTTCAATAAGCAACTGGACTTCCAGCCCTCAAAGTTGCTTAAAATATCTAGTATTTCAGCCCTCACAGCATGACTGGTACCCCTAAAAACGTTTGTTAAGTTTGCAACCATGTACTTTATAAGAAAAGCTATCTTAACCAAAAAGTTTAGCAAAATTTCAGCACTAGTTGCTTATTGACCAGTTGCTTATTAAATAATCTAAAATTAAATAGTAAATAATTGTAAGAAAATAAATCATAATAGAAATAAAGAAATAACAAAAATGTTTGACCACATTCATGTTAGACTGAAACATTCAGAAAAGCGCAGAAAAATTTTAAATTTGCTCCCGATCCTTTCAAGCAGATTGACGTTTTAAAAATGAAGAATATAGATATAAGATATAAGAAAGAACATTTATATTAAAGAAAACATAATATCACCATGTTGTCGATATTGAATTAAAAATTTAGAAAAAATATATCATTATTGAAAATCCCAAAGAAGTGAATTCTTTCTATGCTTGAAATTTTATAAAATAGCTAACTATTATTTTGTTGCATATGTTAGATAAATTCATCTTCTCGAAGTAATGGTGAAAATCTCACAGCAGCTTACAATAAGATATTGCAAAGCATCGGTGAGACAATTGTTAGATCTATTTCTTGTTGTAGTTATAGTCACTAGTTTTTTACTTTGACGCCCGCGATTGAGGCCGAACATTAGTTAAAGTTAATGTAATACGTCCTTAAAGCTTTAACTGCTGCTTCATATTAGCCATATTTATATTTTATAGTTTAGTTCAGTGAGTTATTATAGTTATATGATAGCTTTGTTTGAAGTTCTGTGTATGGCTATAATTTATTCTTATACATTATAGGCCTATAGAATATATATACATTATATACTTAGCTGTAGCTATATCTAACATATTCTCACTGTAGGCTATCTATACAAGATACACAGAGATCTAATTGAAAGAGGAGAAATAGAGAAAATGCTACGACCCTCGTACAGAAACTACGCGTTTCATCAGGTGAGCTTTTCATCATTAACTGAGGGTTACATGTTCCCCTATTCCCTTGAGAAAATCCCCCTGTTCCCTTGAGCTTTAAAGGATTATTTTTCAGACTGATAGTCAAGCGGATTGATGGGGAGGATTTTACCTGATCCTTCTTTCCTGACGCACCCTTGTTCCCTTTAACTTTGGCCATGTTCCCTTCTTTCCTGGATACATTTCGCATGTTCCCACGTTCTTCGGAACCCCTAAAGGACCCTTTTAACTGTTTCTAAAGTTTCTAGATTTTGTATACATATCCAATTATTTTTCCACTTCATACTGGAAATTGCTATTCAGAAGACGAAACACTATAAGGTGAAAATATAATATCAGGCCACCAAGAGCAAATATATTTAGTTTTACTCCTACTTTCATTCCTTCATTGAGTGAAACCTTCACATAAAGAGAAATCTGTGAACCCACTTTGATTGTTACAGGTGCCCGCTATACGGAGGTTTTTATTACAAAAAAAACCTTTGGGACAAAACCTTTTCACTTGTTATACGTTGTTGGAGCCTCCACTGTATCATTTACTCATTAATAAGTACAGCAGAACCTCTAACGGACAACTCCACACAAAAGAAACCTCCGAACAACGGACAAATATTTCTAAGATCACTGCTTTGTGAAACAGTGAACAATAAGCCTAGGCCTATTTGCCCATTGATATCCGCTTTTAAGGTGGCACTATACAACATTCATACATATATACAACAAGATTCTTTATTCTTTATCTAATATAACCAACATTCATTTCTTCACAGATAAAGAACAGCATCACTGACGTCCTAGGAGACATTGCAAAGCTTTACTCAATGGTTTGTTGGATTCGCATTATAGAATTCTTTTGCAATTCAACGGTTATTTTTCGCATGTTCTTATTAACACATTTTTATCCAGATAAAGGACGCAGAAGATGCCTTTAAGATACATTCTAATTCACAATGCTTATTAAAATAACCGAACTATGTAACGCATATTGCAAAATGCTCTTAATAATGATATAATCACAGCTTAAAAACCGAATTTTCGACAAAAATCGATTCCAGTCCTGTATGCCGAACCGCTCAAGAGCTCAAACGTCAAACCCCACTGTTAGCGGCATAAGCTGCAAAAGCTCTTATTTAGCAATCTAATTCATCGCGCGGTGGTATGGCTTAGTTTTTTAGGCGCTTGGTTCCGTATCCCTGCCAAATGGATTCGAAGGGTTCGAATCCCACTGAGACCGAATCCATGCGATAAACATCGTCAGCCAACTCAGCTTTCCATCCTTCCGAGGTCGGTAAATGTGTACCCAGATTTCTGTTGTAATAACTGGCAGTGTCCCAAATTAGTAGCAAGGCTTAATTAAGTCGTTACTTATATTGTTATTATTATTGATATTCATCATCATCAATCATATACATGTAGCTTATGCATCCAACCATCATAATTGCATCCAATGTGATTACCGATTTGTGATATCAATATTCTTTTGACAATGAGTTGAATTTCTTCTTATAGACTAATGACCATGAGACTTCAACCACTGTTATAGATCTTGCAAAATGTTTTAAAGAGGTCATGAAATCCTGGGACACGTTCTTCTTTGGCATTACTTTAATGGTAGGTTGCATTTACTGGTTCAGTGCAAGTTATACCTATATTTATACCATTCAAATGGTCAAAAATCGGAGGTTATTTCATGGGAGTTTGTTCCAGATTGCAGTTTCTTCCAGACATAAAAACCCTAGCTGTGAATCTTCTTCGTTTCTTGGGTGTGATGTGAGATTCTATTTTGTTCTGATTGATGTTCCTGTCAATGATCCTGTGACCGTGACTTTTTTCTGACTCTGCTTTCTGTACAGTTTGCAGTACCAGTAAAATAGGAATTTCATCCCCTAGGACTCTTGCAAATGAATGCCGTTTTCTCAACATTCTTATTAGCAAAAAGGCTTCCTCAATGTCTGCGTCTGTTTTGAAACATAGAGTTGTTCCATTCAATTTCAATAAGAACAGCGTAAGGGATTTTTCAAGAGCCTTACGATTTCTTGGAATTTTTTTGTTGACAAGGGTGGAAAATTTTGTTGATGAAGAAGAGTAGGAAATTCAGCCCTTTGTGTTTGTCCTTTCACATTGTGTTTATCCTTGATATTCTGTCTGTCCTATATGACATTGTGCTTGTCCTTTGACATTGAGCTTGTCCTTTGACATTCTGTTTGTCATTTGACATTGTGCTTGTCCTTTGACATTATGCTTGTCTTTTGACATTGAGCTTGTCCTTTGGCATTTACTTTCTTCAGCGTTTTACAGTTCTACTCCTATTTCTTGAAGGAACAAGACGATGTCACAAAGCTCTATAGCGACATACTTATGTTCCATCAAAGCACATCATTGGAAATGAGATCACACTTCAGTAATATTCAAGAAATAAGAAATAAACTCGATGCATTGATAAGCTCCTGCAAAGTAAAGTCACTTGAACCTGCGAGAAGATGCTTCACAGAAAGATCTCATCTGTTCCGACTAGGCCATCTCAGATATGTCAGTAAATATTTGACAAAGAAAAGTCATGCTTCACAGCGATCTTTCGAAAAGCAAGATGACGAACAGGGACACCGGCCTAAAATGGTGGCTTATAAGTCACAAGAGAGTGGAGAAAGCTTCGATGAAATGCTGAGAAAATACCAGAATGACAGACAAAGAAGCAAGCTTCACACCAAAGATGAGGAAGGTGGCGTAGATGATTATTTTCAAAGTGGCATTGAAGCGCCTGGATTCCACGGGCAATTTACACGACAGAATGAGCAAGGAAGAGAACAGACAAATATGTCACATTGGAGTACAGAAAGATCCTACGAAAAGCTCGAAGATATCGAGAGAGAAATAAAACGAAAGAAACTATATAACATAAAGGATAGTAGTGATGAAGAGTCTTCTAGTGACTCTGATACGCATAACAACAACAGCACCTGCCTGTCACAAAGTAAGGCAGAGGGCTTCTACAAAATGCTTTCAGAGTATCGGAATGAAAGAAAACGAAAGAAGCTTTGTGCCAGAGAGGAAGACAGTAATCAAGAAGAGTTTCTTCAATATGACAGCAAAAAGCCAAAGCTTGCCAGCTCCTTCAAACAATTAGACGACCAAGGCAGTGTTCAGGATAATAAGAAAGCTTGTCAGCCACGCTGGGATGTGGATGGCTTTGATCAAAGGCTAAAAGAATTCGACACAGGAAGAAAAGAATTGGAGCCCTTTGTCACTGCAAAGAGCAGTGGTCCTAAAGCATATTCTCGAGGTGGCTCTAAAGCGTTTATTAGATCTGTTAAACAAGTGGATGAGCAGTATAGAGGTGATGTTGACAAGAAAGAATATCAGTCACAAAGCCGTGCAGAAAATTTCAATGAAACAAAATTGTTTCAGAAAGAAATACAACAGATAAAACCCTACTTAAAAACAAAGAGAAGAAGTATCGACTCTTGTTATTCTAGTGACTCAAAGAGGCCTAGATTCGTGAACTCATTCAAACGGGTGGACGAGAAAATGACAGGCCAGACTAGTACAGGAGCCTGTCAGCCACAGAAAGGCGTAAAGAGCTTCGATTCTCATGCTATGCATAAGGAAAGTAGTAACGAGGCGATTGCTGCATGTGATTCAAAAAGACCAAAACTCGCCTCCTTCTCTAAGAAGCTAGCACAGACGATGAAAGGTCACTTCAACAGGACAGCCTGTCAGCCAAAAAGGGCAATAAACATATTCGATAAAACAATACAGTTTCCAAAAGATCGAAAAGCAGCGAAACCCGGGACATTTGCAAGGAATACTGACGCAGAACGGTGCTCGTCTGATAACGCTACGCAATCGAAATCTGCTACTTCGCATGAGCGAAAGGACGGCCAACGGAGACAGTATGCTGAACGGTGCTCGCCTGTTAACGCTAAGAAACCTAAATTCGCCATTCCGTGTGAGGGAAAGGACGGCCAATGGAGCCAACATGGAGGCAGCAATCACAAAACGGAACTAAAGCCGCAAACAAGGGCAGAGAAGTATACTCCAAGTAACGTAAAAGCACTCGAACCAGCCAGCAAACTCCTTAAACTTACGCTTGTGAGGACAACGCTGGACATATGGGAAGTGAAGAAAAACAATACGGTGACAAGGAAGCGAAAAAGAGATGACAGTGAAAATCCAAAAGGCACTTTCAGTGATAATGCTTTCCAGATTGGAACAACGCAAAACAGCGCAACTAAGAGAATAAAGCTATTTGGCGCTCCTACGGAGGAGAGCTTCAAGCTTCAAGTTGTCTCGACGGAAGACACTTGCAACGAAAAGGGAAAGCACACGCTTCAGTCAGATTCTGTCACACAAAATAGCTGCAGCATGGAGAAGAGCTTCAAGCTTCAACCTGTCTTGACGGAAGACAGCTTCAATGAAGGAGAAAAGCATACACTTCAGTCAGTTTCTGTCACAGAAAATAGCTGCAGCATGGAGAAGAGCTTCAAGCTTCAACCTGTCTCGACAGAAGACAGTTTCAATGAAAAAGAAAAGCACACACTTCAGTCAGTTTCTGTAGCAGAGAATAGCTCCAGCATGGAGAAGAGCTTCAAGCTTCAACCTGTCTCGACAGAAGACAGTTTCAATGAAGGAGAAAAGCATACACTTCAGTCAGTTTCTGTCACAGAAAATGGCTGCAGCATGGAGGAGAGCTTCAAGCTTCAACCTGTCTTGACGGAAGACAGTTTCAATGAAGGAGAAAAGCATACACTTCAGTCAGTTTCTGTAGCAGAAAATAGCTGCAGCATGGAGAAGAGCTTCAAGCTTCAACCTGTCTCGACAGAAGACAGTTTTAATGAAGGAGAAAAGCTTATACTTCAGTCAGTTTCTGTCACAGAAAATGGCTGCAGCATGGAGAAGAGCTTCAAGCTTCAAGCTGTCTCGACGGAAGACAGTTTCAATGAAGGAGAAAAGCATACGCTTCAGTCAGCAGTTTCTGTAGCAGAAAATAGCTGCAGCATAGAGAAGAGCTTCAAGCTTCAACCTGTCTCGACAGAAGACAGTTTCAATGAAGGAGAAAAGCACACACTTCAGTCAGTTTCTGTCACAGAAAATAGCTGCAGCATGGAGAAGAGCTTCAAGCTTCAAGCTGTCTCGACGGAAGACAGTTTCAATGAAGGAGAAAAGCATACACTTCAGTCAGTTTCTGTCACAGAAAATAGCTGCAGCATGGAGAAGAGCTTCAAGCTTCAAGCTGTCTCGACGGAAGACAGTTTCAATGAAGGAGAAAAGCATACACTTCAGTCAGTTTCTGTCACAGAAAATAGCTGCAGCATGGAGAAGAGCTTCAAGCTTCAAGCTGTCTCGACGGAAGACAGTTTCAACGAAGGAGAAAAGCACACACTTCAGTCAGTTTCTGTCACAGAAAATAGCTGCAGCATGGAGAAGAGCTTCAAGCTTCAAGCTGTCTCGACGGAAGACAGTTTCAATGAAGGAGAAAAGCATACACTTCAGTCAGTTTCTGTCACAGAAAATAGGTGCAGCATGGAGGAGAGCTTCAAGCTTCAACCTGCCTCTAAGGAAGACAGTTTCAATGAAGGAGAAAAGCATACGCTTCAGACAGATTCTGTCACAGAAAATAGGTGCAGCATGGAGGAGAGCTTCAAGCTTCAACCTGTCTTGACGGAAGACAGTTTCAATGAAGGAGAAAAGCATACACTTCAGTCAGTTTCTGTAGCAGAAAATAGCTGCAGCATGGAGAAGAGCTTCAAGCTTCAACCTGTCTCGACAGAAGACAGTTTTAATGAAGGAGAAAAGCTTATACTTCAGTCAGTTTCTGTCACAGAAAATGGCTGCAGCATGGAGAAGAGCTTCAAGCTTCAAGCTGTCTCGACGGAAGACAGTTTCAATGAAGGAGAAAAGCATACGCTTCAGTCAGCAGTTTCTGTAGCAGAAAATAGCTGCAGCATAGAGAAGAGCTTCAAGCTTCAACCTGTCTCGACAGAAGACAGTTTCAATGAAGGAGAAAAGCACACACTTCAGTCAGTTTCTGTCACAGAAAATAGCTGCAGCATGGAGAAGAGCTTCAAGCTTCAAGCTGTCTCGACGGAAGACAGTTTCAATGAAGGAGAAAAGCACACACTTCAGTCAGTTTCTGTCACAGAAAATAGCTGCAGCATGGAGAAGAGCTTCAAGCTTCAAGCTGTCTCGACGGAAGACAGTTTCAATGAAGGAGAAAAGCATACACTTCAGTCAGTTTCTGTCACAGAAAATAGCTGCAGCATGGAGAAGAGCTTCAAGCTTCAAGCTGTCTCGACGGAAGACAGTTTCAATGAAGGAGAAAAGCACACACTTCAGTCAGTTTCTGTCACAGAAAATAGCTGCAGCATGGAGAAGAGCTTCAAGCTTCAAGCTGTCTCGACGGAAGACAGTTTCAATGAAGGAGAAAAGCATACACTTCAGTCAGTTTCTGTCACAGAAAATAGGTGCAGCATGGAGGAGAGCTTCAAGCTTCAACCTGCCTCTAAGGAAGACAGTTTCAATGAAGGAGAAAAGCATACGCTTCAGACAGATTCTGTCACAGAAAATAGGTGCAGCACGGAGGAGAGCTCCAAGCTACAACCTGTCTCGACAGAAGACAGTTTCAATGAAGGAGAAAAGCATACACTTCAGTCAGTTTCTGTAGCAGAAAATAACTGCAAAGAAGTTGGCAGACAAATAACTCCCAAACTGGCAACAAAACTGCCATTAAATGGCAAAGAGGTTAAAACAGTTTACCGTGCTAATAACTAGGGATTACCTTCGGTTATGCAAATAGGTTAATACTTTTATCTTATGTTCAAGACTCATGAATTAAAAACTTATGGAAGCAACAGAAGATAGCTTTCGTAAAACTAATGACCTAAGCATCAAGAAGCGTAGAAATAGATCCCAAATTACGTAAATAAGTATCAGAATCGACCAATTTGTCGGTTACATATTAGCTACTATCCGAGTCAAATTATTTAATTCAAATACCTGACAGAACGTTTTTCCTGTAATGTTTTGTAACTACGCGATTTTTGAGGATTAAGATGGATATATTTGTTATTATTTGTTAGAATAGAGAACAGAAACAGGAAAGAGAATCTTGCTGTAATGTCTAATTCCCACTGTATTTGAAAAGAGACTTGCTCCATTAAAAATTGTCCCGTGTGTATTAATACGCAGTGAGGGAATAATAGCGATTTATGCGATATGAAAGCAATAATACTAGACTTATTACAAGAGTCTCAGTTCCACTCATAAAATCTAGACCAAAAACCACAGCGATTCGCTACACTGCATTGAGCAACCTTCCAACAACAAAAACAACTTAAGGTGGTAGCTGCGATAACTGGGGTTCCAGTTAACAGCATCCCACATTGCTATTCAGCAAGTGTGGCTACGTGCGCTTGGCCAAAGTGACTGTTACCCTTTCGGGCATTCGGTGGGCCTACTTTGCTCAAAACAAAGAAAATCAATGGCAATCAATACCTTGAATATTTCTTGAAGAATCAGTGGATACTTGAGTATTCTCTGGACTGGTTTGATAAGGTATGATGACAAATCCCACAGACCAGTTTCTTCCCTAAAAATGTAAAGAGATATAAACATCACCCACGAATTATCTATCTTAATGATAATACGTTTCAGAATTAGTATTTCACAGCGAATCTATGTGCACTACTTTGGTGGATACACACTACTGTGGTGGTATAGTTTGCGCACTGTGGTGGTACTTTTGTGTACTGTGGTGGGTACGGAATCATAGCAAAAATCTATAGATCAAGCCAGAAAAAAATCACAAAATCTACCACAGTATGCAAAAAATGCCACCACATCAACCATAATTACCCACCACAGTAGTGCTTATCCACCACAGTTCGCACAAATACCACCACAGTAGTGTGCACTTGCAACTAGCCATATACATAATGAAAATGGACAATTTAATCAAACATCTACAACAGACCTAACTGTGACAACAGCGGCCAGAATTTCTTCTCTTTTCTCACTATCTTGCTCGAGCTACAGTAATATCAAAATAGAGAAATTCATTTTTTATCGAAAAAAAGAAATGGTGATTTGAGATCGGATAATGAACATTTGCACCCCGAGAAGTCTGTTCGGTACAGTGAAGGATATTCAGTACAGTCGAGGAATATCATCAAGGGATACCATCAGTACGATGGAGGATGTTCAGTACGGTGGAAGGATATCATCAGTACAGTGGAGGGATACCATCAGTACAGCGGAGGATATTCCGTATTGTGGAAGGAGTCAACTTTACGCGATTCCGAAGTCTTCTGCGACTGAAAAAGTGCCAAAACTCAATAATGAGTATAATTAAATTGCTCAGCTTATATATACTCACTAAAAACTATAAGTATAAAAAGCTCTTTCAACTTACTTTTTCCAAAATTGCCTGCGACTCGTCGTAATTGCGACAATACTCCGAATACTCTGCCTTTAAATCGAATGCGAGGTCAGCAAAACATTGTCCTAGAAAAACAAAAGTCTCATTCTATTTTTGATTATAGTTTTATGATAAGAAAGATCACCAAAAGAAACTTAATAGTTTGAGAAAACTCAATACAAAAAACTTTCCTCTTAACTCCTAAATATTCAACCATCCAGTGGTCATATCCAGAGTGGCCATAATACTTACTCAAACAATAAAAAAGACTGGATCCGTTCCAAAAAAGTTGAACTTGAAGATGAAGGTGAAATGGTTTATTTAGCCCCAGTCGCTAGGATCTCAGTAGTAGGTTAACTTAACGAGATCTTCACCCTTGCAGTGACGCTACCGTAGCTGGGGCTCGAACCCAGACATCGCTTAGTTCTCACACAACGGGCCAAAAGGAAAGCCAAAAGGAAAGGATCCTTTGACACAACGAGTCGCACCGCGTACCGCATGGATTCTTTCCTTTTAGGAAACGGAACCGTATCTTTTGGGAGTAAGCTTAAGCGGATCAATTTGGATCCGTTCCCGATTCGTTCTTGTGTAAACGCAATGAAATCGTGCCCATATCGTACCCGATCCGTATCTTATGGATCCATATCTTTTTCTCTTGTGTAAACGGGGTTTGAATGAAATGTCAATACAGCAACTTTGTATGGATTACTAACCAATGTGTTTTCCAATGTTACTCTCCTCGCCTTGGTCAATTTTCAGCAAAGACTCCAGTAATTTCTTTGAAAGTTCAGATATTGCAACTAAGTTGCCAAAGAGAACATCGCAGTCAATACTCTGTAAATAAAAGACACAATGTTCTTTCACACTGGGGAAACTAACATCATACTCCATGAAATCGAAAGTTTTTATCAGTCGGTTTCGTAACTTAAGGTGGTTTGTATATAGAATCACTGCAAATTCGCAAACAGAATGGCAAACTGCAGCAACAAAATCTTTTGAAACTTTTAAATTGAACTGAGAGGCTTAATGCTCAGAGTGACCAATTGGTATCAAATGACCAACGTATCAGAATTGCGCTAGGTAGCAAAAACTATGACTCATGCAATAAGCTTACATCCATCAGCATTGGTATAGGCCTACGAAAATTCTTGTGATAGCCACGGGTTCGTAGGTATAAGTAAAAGGTAAAAGACATTTATAGGTTTAGGTATAGGCATAGGTACAGTATATAAGACATTTACAGGTATAAGGCTTGGTAATGGTGCTTCAAAATTACTGCTAAGTGACTGAAATCTCAAAACAAGCAACAAGAAAGCATATGGTACATGGGATTTTCCCAGGCACTAAAAGAATTCACATGAAAACAAAAAATCAGAAAAATCTCAAACCTTTGATTCTCGTAGCTGAATTAGAATTTTCGTTGAACATAAGTCGATATCTCTGACGTAATCTTTCTCTGTCTTAATCAACTCATCGATCGCTTGCTGTCTTTGCTTCAACAACTTTCTTCTCGTCTCTGCTGGGTCTTCTTTAACTGGTTCTTGAGGTACCGGCTCTAATTGTTCGACCTTGGCTGTAAAGAAAACATAAATGTGTTGCTGAACCGTTATTTGAATAGTTACTCTAAATGCTAGACATGATTGTGATAGTGCAAGACTCTTCGTGGTACAAAAGTTCATGTGAACCCGAAAAGCGGGTCTGTAAGCGTGTCGTTGGTAGATTTAAGAAGAATTCTGAACACGGTCTTCAAAACTTTGTGGTGGAACCTTTAGTCTGAATGAAACCTCTGCAAAGCTGATATCTACATATCATGAAACCTAACCTACTCTGCAGGTGAAACATGTTTGATGAAACCTTTGACTTATCTGATGCCAACACAAAGTTGAAGCCTATGCAGAAATGTACATATCTAAGAGTGTAGATCAATAGTAAAATGCACAAACTTTTCAACGAAGTCATTTCTTCTAGTAACGTTTCGATCATGTTATCACAAAATTCGATCCCATCTCGGATCTCAGCCAATTCATCGATGTTTGCCACTTCTTTCATTTTTCTTAGCTTTGTGCCATTATCTTGATATTGCTAATGAAAAAAGTTTACAGTAAGCCATCTTAAATAACTGCATATCAAACACTGGTCTTATATGGCAGATAATAATGTTGCATTGAGAACAGTTGGTCAGCGCAGAGTTGAGAAGAACAGACAAAGCAGAGAACAGCAGGGCAGGGGAGAGAAGAGTGGAGTAGTGCAGAACGGACAAGAGGAGAGCAGAGACGGGCACAGAAAACAGCAGCAGAGTAGAGAACAGTTAAGGAAAGATAGCAAAGCAGAGAACAGAGGAAAGTAAAGTAAAGTGTAGGGTACCCCCGTCACTTTCTGTTGCTTAATATTAGTCACATGACTAGCTGTATATATTTGCTTGTTTAGCTTTATTATTATTCTGCTGTAGTACTTCAATTAGAAAACTAAATATATTATTCGTCAATATTATAGTAACTAACATTACTACAGCAGAATCTCTAACCATGGAAATGAAAGTAAAATGTTTCGACGGAACCGGAGACGTCAAAGTGTTCCTAACAAAAATATCGATTCATTCTTCACTCAAAGGATACGAGGGTGAAAAGGCTGCCCAGAATCTCGCAAGTAAATTGGAAGGAGAGCATTCATACATGCGAGTCTGAGTCGGACAGAAAAGATGTAAAAAAATTAGAGTAGAGCAGAACGGACAATAGCAGGGCAGAGACAAGCAGAGCAAACTGCAGCAGAGTAGAGAACAGAGAATAGTAGGCCAGAGCAGAGTGCGCAAGTGTTGAGAATCACTCAATGAGAAGATTTTTCTCGTCCACAGACCGGCAAGGCATGTGGAACAGACAAAGCAGTCAGATCAATTCTCTGCAGAGCAAGTTGCTCTGTCATTGAGAGTAGAGCAGAGTCAAGGGTAGGAAAATAACGCAAAATTTCAAAGTTCTTGGAACAAAAACATACAAACATGTATTATTAGGCCGAGATTTTCTTGCTAAATTTTCTAAAATTGAATTTGATTGTAAAGCCAATAATGTGAAACTGGGGAATAGTTGGGTGAAGTGTGTCCCCTCAAAAGAGAAAGAACCAGTTAGGATTCAGCATAGTGTTACCTTGGCCCCACGTTCAGAAAGTTTGGTTAGCGTCAAATGTAGAAAATCGAGTGGGCTAATAACTGCAGACTATGAACCAATAGACATTAAAGGGGCACAGGGAGTGTATGCGACACGCTGTAGAGTCATCCCAAACCTGGAAGGCGTATTTCAAATAACATTGTTGAACGTTAATAACGCTAAGATTGAGCTGAGCTCTAGAAAATTTGTTGGCAATCTAATTCCAGAAAATGCCAACGAAAAGGCTCAACTCTCCTCGCTCATATCAGAATATAACGATATTTTGCCTCAGATCCAAAGAAACCCACCTTGGTTAAGAATATGGAACACAAGATTATAACTAATGAAGTTCAGCCTATTTGCAGTAAGCCATATCGTATCCCACATGCCTGGAACGAGGAAGTTAACAGTCAAATCCAACAAATGCTACAAAACGAGATTATCAGGCCATCGTCATCTCCTTGGAATGCACCCGTCATCCTTGTCAAAAGAAAGATGACAGCAGAGCAGAGACCAGCAGAGAATACAGCAGCAGAGCAAAGAACAGAGAACAGTAGGTCAGTCTGAAATTCCCTAATCTGAACGAACAGTTCCTAGTTGAAGTTGATGCTAGTAATTACGCTGTCGGTGGTATCCTTTCACAACTTGATGCAGATGGACAGGTTCATCCAGTGGCATACTTCTCCACTGCCTTACAATCATCACAACGAAACTGGGCTGCTACAACCAAAGAAGCATTTGCCCTTGTTTTAGCCATTCGGCATTGGCACGTTTACCTTGCAGGGACTAAATTTGTTTTACGTTCTGATCATAATCCTTTAACTCACCTAAGAAGCCAGAGAGATCCACGTGGAAAATTTGCGAGATGGATTGCTGAGTTAGAGGAACATGATTACACCATACAATATATCCCTGGCAAAGAAAACATCAAAGCAGATGCCCTGTCTAGGAATCACGCGGCAACAGAGGATCAACCATTATCGGAATTTGAGAACAAAATTTATGCTTTATTCGTGAGCCAAGAAAATTTTACACTACAGTTAAAAGAAGAGCAGTCTACCGACCCGGTGATTTCGAAAGCCATAACAAGTCTAGTCGACGGTGAGCAAATTGTACATAGCCGTTTAAAAAGAGTTCAAAATCAACTCAGGATGGTCGAGGGTATTCTAACCAAATCAGGGAGACCAGTCATTCCGGCTACTTTAAGACATGTGATTGTTAGCGAGTATCATAACACCGCCCATTTTGGGACAGATAAAATTTATGCACTACTTAAGGACCGATATTACTGGCCCAATATGTACGCCTATATAAAAGCCTTTTGTTCGGGCTGCGAAACCTGTCAAAAAACTAAGTGCAATACGTCACCACCAAAGGCACCACTTTTACCGATGTTTGTACCAAGTGCTCCGATGCAATTCATATCACTCGACATCGCTTATTTACCAAAAGACAATAGCGGATACCAGTACATTTTGCTTATCGGAGATGTTTTTTCAAAGTTTGTTAATGCCATACCCTTGAAAGATCAACTCGCCTCAACCATTGTTAACGCCCTACTGAAAGATTGGATCCACATACATGGTAGTCCTCTCTACCTATTAACAGATCAAGGGTCTAACGTAGATGGTGAACTCATGAATAACATATGTAAAGATCTCGGCATCGAAAAGCGTCGTTCGTCGGCTTATCACAGCCAAGGAAACGGCTTTGCTGAAAGAAACATTCGTTCAATCAAGGACATGTTACGAGCTGTCTTACATCATCGACGTTTACCACAAACAAAATGGCGTTCTATTTTGCCTGCGTTAGTATTCGCATTAAATACTAGTGAAAGCACCGCGACTCATTGTGTGCCGTATAACATCGTTTTCGGACGAATGGCTGTTTTACCTCTCGATATCACTTTCGACAACGCACGCCCAGATCCTTTTGATCAAGTGTCTCCGGCCGATTATGAACTAGAAACAACTGCTTCGTTACAAGATATATTTTCACAAGTTGCCGATTCCCTAAAGCTTAGTAAAGAGAAAATGCAACGATATTATAATAGGAACGTACGTTTTATTGATTACCAGGCTGGAGACAAGGTCTGGCTTAAAGTCAAATATTATAAAACAGGAGAGAATCGGAAATTGGCCCCTCGAAGGGATGGACCTTGGGAAGTCGTAGAGAAGTTACCAAATGGCGTGAATTTCAAAATCCAAAACACAAATCATGATCAAAAAGTCGTACATCATGACCGCCTGTTGCCTGTAAATGAAAATGGTTTTACGAATCACCGAGAAGCCGTTCCTGTTTCAAGACAAGACTCTGATCCCAGTGACAACGACTCCTTATCAGCAAGCGACTATTCATATTCTGGATCCGAAGAGAGCTCTTCTGAAGACAATGAACAGCCGGGCGAGGTTCTTGAAAGGAACCGTCCAGTACGACAGAGACAGATTCGCCAGATTCCTGGGACTATTTCTTGGGACGCAATTCGTTTTCGTTAATTCAAACTTTTTCATCATTTTATTTAGGAAGGGGGAAATGTAGGGTACCCCCGTCACTTTCTGTTGCTTAATATTAGTCACATGACTAGCTGTATATATTTGCTTGTTTAGCTTTATTATTATTCTGCTGTAGTACTTCAATTAGAAAACTAAATATATTATTCGTCAATATTATAGTAACTAACAAAAGTAAAGTTGCCGTTTTTGAGTCTACTACTAGCCTAGGGCTACTCAGTCGACTTTACACTTTACCCCTGGTCTGGATGCATTAGCATATAGCAGGGTGCAGCCACACACGGCGCTCATAACTACCGACCAGGTACCCATTTATACACCTGGGTGGAGAGAGGCACATTTGTGTTAACAACTTGCCCAAGGTCATTATCTCTGCAACACAAAGCAGAGTTCAGAAGAATAGACAAAAGCAGAGAAAAGTAGAACAATGCAGAGCAGAGCAGAGCAGACAAGAGCAAAGCAGAGACAAGCAAAGCAAATAGCAGCAGAGCAGAGAACAGCAGGTCAGGTCAGAGCACAGTTGAGAAGAATAGACAAGAGCAGATAATAGTAGAACAGTGCAGAAAAGAGTAGAGCAGAGCGGACAAGAGCAGAGCACAGTACAGAACGGAGAGACGGCAAGGATAGCGCAGACTAGAGTAAACCAGACTAGAGTAGAGAGAAGATCAGAGCAGAACAAAACAAAGAATGCGGAGAAACAGAGCAACTGAAGGCATGTCTTACTTACATCAATTAAATCTGACAGCTCTTTAATTCTTGTTTTTATAGCTGCTACGTCACCGTAAGACGCAAGAAGATAAGATTTTTCATCTGTTTTAGAAAATAAATAGAAAATCTTATTAAAGCTTTTATTCAAGTTAAAAAAAAATATTTTGAAGCAAATGTGTCTTAGCTGTGAATTATACCTTGGCAAGCATTTAATTCTTCGTCAAGATCTAAAAGGCTGACAGAGAGGCTCCGCTTTTTGAAAGCAACTCGTTTTTCTTGTTGTCATCTTCAGATACCTACAAATATATAAAATAACATATACTTGGAATTAGATTTAATGAAAACAAATTCAAGAAATTGTTATGTAATGGAATACAAGGTATCAAATTCAGTGCTTAAAAGGTAAGATTTAAGTCCTAAATATTTATAGAAAAGGATAGATTTTTCCACAAATGGCCTACCACAATTTGAACCTGACTGCATGATCAGAGAGCCAATGACGTTTCCACTAAGCTATAGAGCTTAATAAAATGGCCGAGTAACTCTCCGAGTCTTACAGCCCAAGGCTCTCTTTCCGTTTGACTCAGAAAGTTATTCGGCGATTTCATTGTACTTAGTCCTGTTATCTACATTGCTAATTACCAGAAAAATATTAAATCAGAGGTAAAAATTTCGATAACATTGTTTGGTCTAGATACCGTGCACAAAAGGCACATAAAAGGTCTCTCGGAAGAAAGAAGTAAACAGCATAAGTTCTTGGTGCCTACCTCCAGAAGTGTTTCGATTCCAGACAACATATTTGCTTCAGACTGGTGAGAGAAAAAGAATGCCATAAATGCAAAGCACAAAAAACGACAAATATAAAATAAAATATAATTCTAGCGAGGTGAAATATTTGAAAAGGAGGCAAGCTAAACTAAGTTACCGGTAAGATTAACTTAATTTTAGCATACCATGATATTCCAAACGACTAAACATTGTTTGAAACACACTTTTAATTTACTTCTCAAGCAAAAGATTTGATCGCTTAGCACTGTAGTAGTGGGACTTATGTAGTGAGTCTAGTAGGAAGGTTTGTTGGAAAAGGGCAAAATAAGGAAGGAACATATTTACAGCCTCATACTTTTCTTGGCTTCCCATCACAAACTACATCTGATATCACCAAATCTAAAACTGACATTGCTGTTTTATTGTAACTGTTTTATTTTGTTTTAGTTTGAATTATTAGCAACGGAACGAACTTCTTTGTCCTTGGTTCAAGGTCAGGCACGAAAAAGTAAAAGGTTTTCAAAGCAAAATTAGAGGTCGCAGGGAGGTTTAATGCTTTTCTGAACCTTGGTGAAACATTGTTAATAAAGCAAGAACTTAAATGTTTGCCCAAAAATATTTGACCGTTTGGCCAGGGCCTAAAGAGATTTGAGTAAAACAAGTGCAACACTCAGTTATTACCTCAATCTGACCTCTGATCTGAACGATTCTTTTCTCCACAGATTCGAGTTCCAAAGTTCCACTGGAGTCATTCTTCCCGTCTGCTACAATAAAGAAGAATATGATTTCAAAATAATTACATTCCCTGGCAAAGAGGCCTATAGAATAAGGTGAAGGCGAAAGTGAAATGATGTTTTAGCGCAAGTCACTAGGATCTCAGTAGTAGGTTAACTAATCGAGACCTCGACCCTGGCTGTGACGCTACCATGACTGAGCTTCTGACACCACGAGTCAGCAGCTGGATTACACCAACACGCCACAGCACCTTCAAGAATAAGCCTCAGTCAACTCTAGGCTAGTTAGACGATCTTTGTTCCAAGATACTTTACAGTCACCATTGCCTAAGGACACCTCCCTCAAAACTCATAGGAAATAGTAACCATAGCTTGTTCTGATTCTAAGAGGTTCCTATTACTGTTTCAAACAGTGACTTCAGTTAACTGACAGCAATCTAACATTTTAAATTGTCATCCTCAAGTTCCAAACTCGTCTCCTTCTTACTGAACCGCTAACCAGCTTGGGCGCAGGTTCCGGTTGCTTTCAGACCATTATTTGTTTTCCGAAGGAGGGGTAGTGAAAGATCAATTCGGTATGTCTCAATCTTTTTGTATTTTGAGCTAAATTTTTTTAAACAAGTCAGAAGTCAGGAACACTGCATCCAATTACTGCATCCAGTGTTGATCGTTAACGACCGTCCTGGATTTTAGCATGTCAATCATACTGTTCGTATCAGCCAAACGGTATATCGTATAGCCTGAGATCTGTAGTAGATATGGAATACTTTCAAGCCATTTGTCAATTACAGATTCAAATAGAGTAAAATTACATTCTTAAGGTTCCATGAGTCGTAGCTTTCGCTCCAGTTTTCACTTTCGCTCTTTCACTATTTCGCTCAGAAGATAAGAAGGTTGTTCTTATAAAGAAAAAACGTGTAGCCGCACGAAAAATTTATATCCGCCATGATGGATCTTAACTCCATGACGATAGAGCTAAGTGTAACTTCAGCTAGCCTAGATTATTTCATGAGTCGTAGTTTTCGCTCCTTTGGCCAATCCTATGGATAGGTTGTTCAGAACTACGACTCATCAAATTCCTAATAAAAACCTGGTTTTTGTCCAGGGTTTGTTATAAAGTTGATAAGTCCCATTGTGAGTATTTTAGGCCATCGTATCAAATTTTTTAAAGTAAATAGTTGCTGCTGTTGCTCAAGGCTGCCGTTGCTGTTCTCCAAGATTGGGACTTATGTAATGAGTCTACGATTTGCCTCTCAAGAATGCTATTCCCAAACGCCTATTCGACTAAAGTATCTTAAAATCGTGATCTTCATTAAGCTAGGAAGATCACAGTAAATTACATCAAAGTATATGTAATTGCATCAAATTCTTTATATTTGCTAAAAATACCTGAATCTGGTGGAAAATAATCCACATAAAACATAGAGCTTTGACTTTCATTTTGGTCCTTTTGTGTTTTTGCATCCTGTAGGAAAGAAAATTTAAAAATTGACTCAAATCATGAGGTTCGTAAAGTACACTAAGTTCGCTAGAATAAGATTTTGTCAAAATAAAAAGATTATAGTAACAAAATTTAACCACCAGTTTTAATCTTTTTTTAGTAAGTGATATTAGGAAAAAGCCACAAAGGTATATACGAGCTCTGGCAATGGGAGGAGATAAGTTTAGTGTACGAGTGAAAGATCTACATCATCTACTATTTCTTTCAATATCACTGACTCCGTTGCTTAAATTGATAAAAAACAAATTCCTTCCTTTTCCCGTTCAAAATGAAGAAAATAATGTCACTGAACCCCTAAAAGAAGCAGCCAGCAAAGGCTAAGCCAAAAACGTGTGTGGAGGTGAAGCTTAGCCTTACCTGGCTGCTGTGATTTCGAAAAATTTTAATGCTGTCGGCCGTCTACCAATCTATAAGCAACTTGCATTATTGTAGGTAGTCCATGTTTAACTTCTATAGAACATCAGATCTCTTACCTGTTTATCTGAGACGCTAGAAACATAGAATTTTCCATTAGTTGTTAGCTGCGGTGCAGAAGATCGATGTGTTTTTGGTGAGCTTGAATGCAAATTCATTTCGTCTGTATGTCCAGGCTTTGGGCTTCTTGGCGCAACTGGCTTTTGTGGTGGTAGAGGAGCTAAAGGTTTTGGTAATCTAGGTGGCAAAGTCTTACTCTTATCGGTACCACTCTGCATCTTGCTTGGAGCTCTGACTTCTTGGTTGTCGGCTTTTGACTGCAACTTTGGAGAAGCTTGAGAATCCATTTTCTGTAGATATGTAGAAGATTTTGATGGACTTCTACTGGGTCGTTGGGGGGCTTGTCGCTTTGGAATAAAAACAGTTCCATTTGAGTTCTCTTCAGAAAGACTATCGTTGTTGTCAGAAGTATAAAATCTGGAGTGAGACATCTCACGGTCTTTGGAATCATGATCAGCTGAAATGGCATCCAGTTCCTGTTCTGCCAGCTTTGTATTTGGTGATCGAGGATGGCCAACAGGTCTTGGTGGTCTACTTAATTTCGATGTCTTTGCTGACGCTTGTAGCGATGGCATATTGTGTACAATAGCTTTAGATTCAGAGATTTTGATTACGTTGTTATCAGCGCTAATAGTGTTTAATTCCTGTTCCAGCAGTTGCGTGTTTGGAGAAGGAGTATGTGTAGAAGGTCTGGGTGGTCTTTTTAATTTTGATGTCGTCTTTGTCGTGGTTTGCAACAGTGGCATATTATGCTCAATAGAAACCACCTTTGCAGGAGGTTTTCTGACAGAAGACCTAGGGTGAGGCTGTGGGCTAGTAGGCTTTTGCACAGACTGATTCTGTTGTTGGGTGGTAGGCTTGGATTCAGCTGGTAAATCCACTTGTTTCTGTGCTATCGATTTGACATTTGGTTTGTCTTTGGAAACCCTTATTATTGTTGGACCTTTAGTTTGCTTTGGAGAGGATTTTTAGTAACATTACTTTGCAAAACTTCATTATCAGAAGGCTTATTTACTGCCTGGGATGGGTTCAACACAGTATTAGGGATAGCTTTCGGCTGATTCTTTCTTGAAGTTAGAAGCAATGGACCTGTTTTTCACCCTGTACAATCTTTGGTTGTTTTGGTAATACAGGCTTTTCTTTTAGGGCTGGCTTTGGCTTCAGAGTAGGCTTAGATACTTTCCCAATTGTGTTGTCATTTGATTGAACTTTACTCGTTCTGACAGAGACATTGTCAGCGCTTGATACTGGAGTCGTTTGCGTTGCTGGGGTCCTGTTAGATTTATGAACCTCTTCAAATGGCAAGTCAACTATTATCTGCACATAGCTTGTAGGAAAAATCCCTTCTGTATTACCAATTTTACCTTTCAACCAGTCATCATTTACTCTCTCGATCAGTGTTATGATCTCACCTTTATCAAAGTTGAGTTCATCAGGACTCGCAGCAATATACATAAACAATGCTTTTGCTTTTGGCACCAGATCTTCTTTTTCATTCTCCTCACATTCTTTGTATTTCAGTAAATCTGGAAGGGGCACAACAACCTCAACAAACAATGATGGAAATTTTCCTTTTGTGCCATTATAGATGCCTTCAGTCCAGAATGAATCAATCTCTCTTGCAAGTTCAATTTTTACACCTTTGGGAAAACTCAGCTCATCGCTACCTTGTGCATTGAATGAATCTACTGATGTGCCATAAGGACTTTCAATAGGTTTATTAGAAACTATAGTATCTCTCTTTCTTTTGATTATATTCAAAATTATCTTGAAAACTCAACTCTTCAACAAATGACTTTGGACAAAGACCTTGTGATTTGTCTGTTCTTCCGGTGAACCAATTATCATCAATATTCTCCTCACAAGCAATTAGATCACCTTTGACAAAAGTGATATCCTCATCTACTTGACCTGTGAAGTCTGCTATTGCAATAAAAACTCTACTAGTTGCATTTTTTAACACAACCTCAGCAAACGAAGCAGGAAACTGACCAGTTTCTGCCCCCTTTGTTCCCTTATACCAGTCCTCATTGATCTTTTCTATTACTTTGATGATGTCTCCAACACTCAGCTTCAGATCAGCATCAGTCTCTTTTTCAAAGTCATATAGAGCTTTGACCAAGCATCCCTCCATGACTTTTTACCTGGTAATAAATGAATAATGGAGTAAAATATTTTCTATATAATGATAAGGACTATACAAAAAATTGGCAGAGAATAGTGAGGCCCCCAAGCGGTTCTGCGTGATGCGTTATTGGACCATTTTTCATGCGTGATTTCGTGAAACGAGAAATTTTTGCATGTGAATGCGTAAATTTAAACGCCTGCGTGTTGCGTGAAATGCTTTGGTACGGCTCGTAATTTCGTGATTTACAGCATTGGCCACATAATTGAGAGGTATCTTGAATGCAGGAAGGTTCTCTTATCCATGAAGCATTGCCAGCTAACTATATTTCGGTCATTCTCTCATATGATGAATTAATCGTAACCCCTAAAATCTTAATTTTTTGTGTTGCTTGTTACAAACTCGTTGTGAAAAGAATTTTTCAAAGCCAATCCTTTAGATATATGACATTAAACATCCTGAATATTGATCCTGCTCAAAATTCCCGGAAGCAATGGCTTAAGTTTTATGCACGTAAAAATGAAGTTTTATCGTGCGTGATTGCATGAATCATCGAAAAATTGCGTGTGATTGCGTGATTTGCATCCTCCTTGGGGGGCCTCTCAATAGTGAGATGAGGGGAAACAATCTGCTATCCAGAGACACCTTGACCAATTGGTGGAAAGCAGGCTAACCCATAATGAAGAGAAAGTAAAAAGTTATATACCATCTCTATTATGGGCTAACCTTAACTTCACATTCTTACTTTCCATTTGTAACTGAGTCTCAATGATTTGATATGCCAATGATTTAGGCAAGTTGTTACATACCAAAAAATGAAGCTCTCTTCTCATCTAGAGCACCAAACTCACCTCATCAATTGGACAAAGCATTTAAGTACTTTCACAAGATTTAGTGAGTCGTGAGTAATCACTAGAAGCATGTCATCCTGTCCTGCCAGTGTGACAAAGCGTTATGGAATTTCTTCTTGTTTGTGCATTTTGTGCAACTGTACAACTGCCTGCTTATTATTGTTCCAAAAATAAAATTGAGTTGGATGGATGTTTGAAAAAGAGGCTGACAGCGCCACGTAATTGAGGTTGTATAATTGAACTGAATTGTTTGCATGTGGCCTATTCTTCCTTTATGGTTGTAGTCTTTGGTTGCTTTCATATTTTCGACCAAAAAACGTGCTCTAAAAGCTTCAAAAGACACTTCAAAATAAAGTAAAGGTATATTTCTCTATGAACATGAATTTTTTAGAAATTTTTCTGAGTCTTCTTGTCATTATCAGTTTATCAAAAGCAGAAGAACAACCGGAAGCTGAGCATGAAGGTCTGAAGATTGAAACAACAAAGAAGGCTGAACAATGTCCAAGGAAGGCTAAAAACGACGATCAAGTCTCTGTGCATTATACTGGGTATCTGACAAATGGCAAGGAATTTGATTCAAGCCGAAAACGAAACCAACCTTTTGTCATTACTCTTGGTCATGGAATGGTTATTCCAGGATGGGAAAAAGGGCTACAAGGAATGTGTGCTGGCGAACAAAGAAAGCTTACTATTCCTCCAGAATTAGGTACCTATTGTAAGCACAGGGGTGCATTCCGTGTTATTGCCACGCCGGAGAATACGCCAACCAAATCAGACTTCACACCAAAAGAAACAATAGATCTATTGTTTTATAATTAAAATAATAGTCTAGGCTATTATTTTTTTGAAAGATCCAGGCCATTATGCCAATAAATTTTCAGACTTCACCGGAGATCTCTGGCGTGGCTACATGGAATGCACACTTGTTCTCTAAGCAGTGTTTTTATCAAGCTCTCACAGTACCTATTCAGTTTTCCAGACACCTTTCACATAAAACAAGAAAGCAACAAAGGACAAGTCAGACTGCATTTTTTGAGATAAGCTGGGCCCTGGGAAGATTTTACGATCCCCTTGCCATTTGGTTGACACAGAGGAGCTTGCTATCACCTTAAATTTCATATCAATGTATCCAGTTCTGAACACGAGAAATCTGAAGTGCAGGCAGATAGAAGAGAACAAGTATTGGAAGAATGATGATTATTTCAAACAACAACCTGGCAGGAAATAGAGCAGAGAAATCTTTATACTAATCAGTTTTAGCCAAAAATATCCATTCAACTATTTCTCATTGAAAGGTGTCTGATAAACTGCAATATAGCTATTTCAACTAGAAAAGATTTGCCTCCTATGCTAAGAGGTCTTGCCTGTGGTCGCATAAGGCAGTATATTGATTAGGGTAGGTCTTTTGCCTCTGCAGAGAACATGGATGAGGATGTTTTGTGAATTTGTTGTCAGGCAAAGGGTTATCTAAAAATCTTTTTGAATATCCTGTAGTTTTGTTCTTCCACTACCTTTATTTAATTATTTTTCATGATTTAATTTCACCATCACCAGAGCCAAACAGGTGACATATTGTTTGCCCATGTGCTTTACAAAAGATCAGGTTTTTTTTAAACAGGTTTGGTCAGGTTCTTTGCATAAGAAGGATCAGGTACAGGATTAATCTGGATCAATGACTTTGATTAAAAGATCATAGATTCATTGTCTTCTGAACACAATTTTGTAAACAGAATATTTAATAGTCAGTGAACTCTGCAAAGAGTAATAAGTGATCCAGTCTATTAGTATAAGGGGGTATTAGTAAGAGTATTTATACAAATGCAAGAGCGACCAAAAAATTTATGATCAGCTTCATTTTTTGCATCCAACCAAGTGGATGCATCTGCATCATTATGATATTTAACACTCAATTGACTGTAAAACATAAAATTACAGTTGACATCCGCTATCTTGACTACCCGCTATCTCGAACATTCGCTATCTCGAACGCTTTTCCATTTCCCCTCGTTTTGGTATAAGGGTTTATATAGAAAAATTTCCGCTATCTCAAACCCCGTTATCTCGAACATTCGCTGTCTTGAACCATTTTCGATTTCCCATGGAGGAAAACCTGTTCTTTATCTCAAACTTTGCCAAATTTTCTGCTGAACAGGATTAAGAGACAGGCTGAAAATATGTATAAGTTTGTCTAGCTGCCCATGTATACAATAGATGAGGCTGTTCTCTTTCGAGATGTGCTGCATCGCCATTATCTCATTTTCACCAATAGTAGGGATGAAAGTAGATAAGCTTTGACTCCTATGTAAAAAATACCAGACTTGTTTGATGAAATTTGGGATCAGTAACGCTGCATGTTAATAGGGGTTCCTTTTCTGACTTAGAAACTATAATTTTTTATATTTATATGGGGCATCCGTTATCTCGAACATTCGCTATCTCGAACCAATTCCAGTTGCCCTTGAGAGTTCGAGATAGCGGATGTCAACTGTATAAAATCTTCTTCTAGCATATGGAGAACAAGGCATTGGTGATCTTATCCCAGGAGGCTCCACACTAGTCTTTGATGTTGAAATGTTAGAAATATCTGATGCTCCAGAACCAGAAAAGCAGGAAGAAGAATCTTCCGAGAAGGAAGAAGTTGGTGATTCAGAGGGTGCTGATCAAATCCCTCAGGAAGAACTCTTTGCACAGATCGATGCAAACGGTGACAAACAAATCACTGTGGAAGAAATGGCTAATCATATCAAGAAACACGAAGGAAAAGACTTAGGAGAGGAAATTGATGTTTACACCATGGTTGGAGAGATCTTTCAAGAAGATGATAAGAACAAAGACGGTGTTATTAGTTTTAATGAGTTTGTTACACAATCGTATGCTCCACACGAAGAGCTTTAGTTAATTAAATTGCTATTTTACATACATAAGAGATATTAAAATTTTAGAGGAACTTAGATGTATTGTGTGTCCATGTATTGTTACTCTGTTGCAGGGCCTTGAAGAGAACTCCTTGCTTACGCTTGAAAAGTATCTTTTACCGATTTTTTATCGAACGCGGATTTTAAACAACTTTTTACCTAACTGCCGTGCATTTTTGCTGGATACGACACATATATAGACATCTGGATCCGGTACCATTCAAGCGATTCCAGATTCATCTTCACTTACGGCCAACAGCAGCACAGGTGGAGGGACCAAACCTTCCAAGGGGATATCACAAATGCATGATTTATTAGTTGAAGAATAGAACGACAAAACGAAATGTGAAACAAAAATTCTTTCGACCAGTCTTTATAGAGAATTCGACCAATCTCTTCTACCTGATTCTCGAATTTCGTTCTTAATAGAGAAAACGCACTGTGTTTCTAACCTGTTTTTCTAGTTTCCAATACAACATACCAATGCAACAATAGAAATGACTTCTAATGAATAACAAGAGATAACATTATCATAGCGCGTGATTGCGCGGGTACCGCGAGGTTGCTCAACAGTCTTATCTATGTATTCATGGAATTTCATAAGAGACTAAGAACCTCAGGAAAGATCATCCAGAAGATCGAGCAACAAATGACCGACGCCTGATGTTTACAAGGCACCAAAGAGTGCAACAAAGAGACTGTGCAGCCCTCACTTCTTGTTGTTAGTGTAACGTGCTCTAGTATAGCACGAAGGCCTCTACTAAAGAAAGAAAAGTACAACACATGTCTTTAATTGCCATCGCGTGGGGATCGCGTGATTGCAACAGAAACAACATAATGTAAACATCATATAAAGCGACCGATTCCTTTTCGTAAATTTAGTATCTGGTGTCGCTCTTCTTTGAACAGTTTTAGTGCACCTGCATGCGCAGTTTCTGTCTCAGTCTCTGGAAGTTAAACTGCAGATGCGAATCTTGCTGCTTGCTTATGGAATCAGGGTCGTTTAATATCTCTAAATCTATCTTTGAAAGGTTTATCATATCACAGCGTCCACAAAACAAGAAGGTGAGGCCAGGGCGCGTGAAGCCCATTGTTCTCGATATAAGCAACCGGTTAATAAGCAACTAGGACAGGGAGAACTGATTTTGGTACTGATTTTGGTTTGAATCACATTTTTAAGATACTGTATTTTTAATAAGCAACCACTCAATTAGCTACTAGGACTGAACTTGAGGGCTCAGCTCAATTGAATTACTGTAAGCAACAAAGTAGTCAAACAACCAAACTTATACGCTTTCTTGTTGTAAGGAAATTGTTTGTTCTTATGCTTTGCATGTTGAAGTTCTTTAGCTAACGTTTTTCCACTTACACTTTTTTTTAATAAGCAACTTGACTACCGGTCCAGCCTTCGAAGTTGCTTAACGTATCTAGTCTTTCAGCCCTTACAGAATGACTGGGTACCCCCTAAAAGTTCTATTTCTGGCTCCTTTCATGCTGTTCAATGTAATTGACAATTTTGCAATGATGTATTGTATAGAAATAGGGATTTCAACCAAAAATTTGAGCAAATCTCAGCCCTTAGTTGCTTATTGACCAGTTGCTTATAAAAAAGTGTACTGTCTCCCAAAAAGTCGTGTGGCCTGTGGAAAACTCCGAGTAGGAGGTTAAAGTTACATAAAATACGTCATTTCAACAATGCTATGACGCATGGGCACTTAAAATGATACAGTTACATGTTTTTTTGATTGATATACCTTGTAACATGACATGTTAATTTAATGGCATTTTAAAGATATTTAAGCTTCGAGATTATTGGCTTAACAGCTCTCGTTACATTCTAATTACAATAGCAACTCATTCTTCAAATATCTAACATACGTTACTGATTAATGGACCAGCGTTACGTGTTATTACTACTATGTGCTATTACACTCTTTTTTTTATAAGAATATAAGATTTTTGGTCAGTACTCAAAGTTTCTTAGTTTTGGGACAAATTTGGTACTGAAAGTTTCTTAGCAGTTTCTTAGAATCAAAATTTTTAAGTGCCAAAACGGGCAATTGACACTTAAGTTCTACAAGTAGAAGAAGCAATACAATTCCCGTTTACATCAGCTGTTTTTTCTATCAAAATAGACACTCATGGTGCAACAGAAGTTTGTTTTCTCGATGCTTTATTTCTAATTCTAAAGATTCCTGGGGCCCCGCGAGTTTCTTACCATTTTTGGTCGAGTACTGAAAGTTTCTTAACCAATATTGATCTCAGTACTGAGTTTCCTATAGATGGGTTTCTTATAAAAAAAAAAATGAGTGTACGTGTTACGTGTTATTGCAATCTTGCTTTCTGTCACAGGTCCATGAGGCTCAGACAGTGGTGACAAAACAAGACTTATGGAGAAGCTATTGAACAAACACATAATGGGCGAAGTATAGTCCCCACTCTTTTTTATAAAAACCAGGAAATCTATGGGCCCCTTTCTTAGAATCTGAATCTAAGAACCAGGCAGACTTCGCATTTCATACGCCTCTAGTTTTCCCAATTTAGCTCTTAGTTCATTTGACCTTCTTATAATTCACAGTCCTTTACATATAATAATTTTCAGAATTTTACTTTCAGCATTGAATTCTGGCCAAGTCATGCTGGTCTTTCTCTTGGCGAATTTCAGTTTCAACTGTCTTATTTATTAAATTGTTGTATAAAAAGAATCTTTGAGATGCTGAAAGCATTGCCAAACATCTGTGAAATCGAGGTATACAATTTTTTTGATCTCTTGACTCTTGAAAATTTTTTTTCAAAAACGAAGTCATAAGAAACAGGAGAATGAACCACACCCAGCCGACTACACGCTTGTTTTAATAAGGAACCACTTTATAAGGAACCTACATGTAGAAGGCCCGAAAATTTAAAGAACTTATACTACTAGAGAGAAAATAACTAAAGAATTTTTTATTGATGAATAGTTTTATCGCTGCAAATAATCAAGAATTAGAAAGTTCCATTCATTTGCAGTTGAAAATCACATAAATTGTACGTTAAGCATGTATCAAATGTTTCCATGAGTAGTCTCGAGCTTTGCTCACATGCAAGTGTCTCTCTTTTATAGTTAAGAACACTGTATATGCAGTTTAAATTAAGGAATTATTAAGGAACTTTTTGAACTACGATTGCCTCAAAAGAGGTCCAAAATAAGGAAGTTTAGGAACTAGGCCTTTAGGTAGGTTCCTTATAAAAAAAAGCGTGCAGAAGATCCTAGCAGACTAAGTAAGAAATATCAACATTAATTTCAATGCAAACCTTAATAAGCGGGGGCGAGGGGGGTCGAAAAATTTTCAAAAAATTAATTAGCGGGGCGACGGCAATTAGGCACCTAAGAGTAGTCAAAGTCAGATACTTGAAGCGGAAATTTCGACTCGTGTCAAAATGCTGTTAACTCGCCAATCCAGTCAAAATGTTTTGAACATAGATCTACGACAACTTAAAACACGAAAGGTAGTCTAGCGTTTGAAGCTTGAAACACGTACCGAGCCGCTTTCTTTGTGCGAAATGAAAAACAGGCTTCCTATCTTAAAATCTTAGATGAACTTCTGATGATGTCAATGAAACAATAGATGAACTTTTAATTATTGATAAGGTGCCAAATATGGCAGGCATAACTTTCCCACGAACATGGCACATGGCATGTATTTTCCCACGCTTATCATTGGTCGCCGAGTGGAGGTTTCTTTGTTTTTGGAGGAAATGAGCACCAAAAAATTGAGGTAATAGTCTGTTGGCTTCATAAAGTTTAAAATGGGTTTCCTCGGAAATTTCGTTCGTTTTATGGTGTTCTTCTCTTAGAACTGTTATGACGGAAACACATGTTTGCTAGAAGTGATACACTATATCATGTGGGCTTGAAAGAAATATATTGTTTTGAAACATTTACATGTGAATTAAAATGTGCGGTAACAGAGCGTGGTACGTAACAAGAGAGAACGAGATCTTTTGTTATTAAGTTGCAACCTTCTGCCCTCAGATCTTGCTCAGGATTGAAGTTTGTATATACAGTAAGGTGTTCTGAGATGTAACAGGTAGATTTTCGTTGAAATCAAGAAAATTCCGGCTGACTGGGACAACCAAAAGACGCCTTGCAAGCTGCTTGATTTCATCGCCACGGTTGAGTCGTAGTTTTCCACGCCTCTTGCACAAGATCGAATTACAAGGAACAAGTTCGTTGTGCATAATGAAAAGATCTGGAGCTATGCAGGAGTGAGCTGAAATGTGATCTTTTTTGTGTGAATACAAAACAAGCAAGACAGCGTTTTGTAACATATGTTTGTGTGTTAACTTGTGCTTTCAGACGAAGGATGCCAGGCCTTGATGAATGAGAAGTAGCGTGTGATAAACACATTTTTCACATCAAGATCAACAACAAATAATGGCAAATCAGTCTGCCTTTTCTTCGGCCATTGTACACAATGCTACAGATATGGCAAGAATTCATGTACGAGGGATTCCACATGTTGATGTTATGGCAGCAAGAGAAATGCTGAGTGATGGAACTTCCTACGTCCCTTCATCAAAACGATCGAGACTAAATTTGAACGAGAAAATTCACTCTGGTGAAACGGGCATTGCCCACTCAGCAATTGTTCGATATCCTTTAGAAGGTATAATCAAACTTCCTATATTTATTGCTGATTTTCTGAAATATTTTTCAGCATAAAATTATTATAATCAGACGCTCACAGCCCAGTTTGTTTATCAGGCAAGATGGCGAAAATTTACTTATTGTCAATATAAGTTTCTCAAAGAGCATCCCAGGAAGCCCGATTTCGCTTGATCACGCTTGAAATATTACGACATCAACTTGAAATTTCATTTATATTCAACCTTAGTTATATTTTCTGTAGAATTATGTTCATGAGTTGTAATTAGATCAGCTATGTTACAAATTTATAACAGCTAAAGGCCTAAAATAGTGGTTTTCTCACGGTAGGTTCACGTTTTTCCCACGCAAGGAAGCCCTTATCTCAGGCAATATACCTGCCGATCATCTTGTCGGTGCTGGCTTCTCTGTTTGCTCAAACGGGCCTAACTAGTGCACTGGATAATTATCTGGAAAATACTGGATTACTATTTATATTTTCCAGTCGATATTTCGAATTTTCAAACTAAAACTCCGTGAAAGCAAAACATTTTACGACCTGAATTGAAATGACGTAGGCCGATGGGTGAAGCCGAAGTGCACAACAATGGTTTCCGAAGCCAACGGAGACTTCAAGAATATTGAAATAATTAGGCTCGGGTCGATATTTGATTGGTTTTAGTTCACGCTCACAGCATATCTTGACATAACTCCTAGTATAGAAATGTTTCATCCAGCAACTTGCTTTCTTGTCAGAGCCAGAATATTTCCCGTTTGAAAAGCACATTAAAATAAAATTGATATCAAATGGAAGTCATTATACAATTAAATCATTGATACTTTCATTATTTTCCATGGGTAGGCATATTTTTATCAGTAATTTTGTGACCTGGCCTTGAAATTTCAGCTAGATCCACATTCCTGAAGACTGTCATTCATAGTATTGTCAAAGAGAGAAATTAACTGATCTGCCCTGAATATGATTAAAATTGTTACAATTTTATATTTCTTTATATAATCTCCTACATGTGTAACATTTGGTATATAATTCTTGAAAAATCCCATATTTTTCATTTTGTTTGGTACGTTTTTCAATAGAAAAATGAGATTGACTTATTTTCTTGAATGTTATTGTATTGTAGGACCAGACCTAAACTACAGAGAGGCATTGATGCTGCCTGTAAAAGCCAATCCTGAAGTGATAATTGACACAAGAAATGATTCACAAAGGATTCACTTCTCTGCATTCAGAAATCCTGGAGACCAAGGCCAAATATCTCCACCACCTTTGCAAACCTCTCCTGCTTATGGTGATAATGAAAGAAATAACAATGGCAATAGGTAACATTGTCTTAAATTTCAAGTTTGAAAATAGTACAGTACAGTTAACAAGATCCTAGTGACTGGCACTTAAATACCTAAAATTTCACCTTTACATTCACTACAATCATGAACTTGTTGGAGCAATGAAAGTTTGTTTAAGGTCGAAAAGTCTTTGTGATCATCATTCTTAACTTGGGGAAACAATAGGGCAACGGAAATGTTTTGAAGGAAGCAGGTGTTCCTTATGAAGGCTGACTTAAGGCTAAAATTTATACAAAATATGAAAGACTTTGGCACTTGTGTGATTGGAAAGACTCTATTCTCATACATGTCACTGATCAATTTCAGTAGTGACAAAATGTGTCTGGCATTGTTGGGAAAAGGGTTGCTGCTGTAGTTATGCAATGTTGTATGTATTTGTCTCTGCCAATAGAATATTTTAATACAAAGGAGCAACAGGGCTTCCTCTGACATTAACATGTTTGAAGAAGTAGAATTCTTTGTACTGATTGGAAGGAATGAAATGCTGTAGGGTACTGTATTTCTGCAAGGGAAACTGATTTATTGCAGTCTATTGACCTTCTATTTTTCTCAATTAAGTGAAAATGCCAGACCATCTCCATAGTGTCAGCATTTTGATCCTAAAACCTCTGTGTCTGTTTTGTTAAGAACTTCACCTTACCGAGTTATAATCCCCTAGGCTTTTTTACCAATTTCCTTTAATTTTCTACCTTGAGTTGATGGAGCTAACAGGCTTTTTTATAATTCTGCTTCAATTTGTGTTAGTATTGTTGGTTTGGAAATACTTATCTTCATTAGAATTCCCTTTCAGAGTTAGTCAGTTTATCTAGCTCAAAATTTGCAAAATTTTGTAACAGAAATTTATCAAAAACATAAACCTTTTCGCTAAACGTCACAAGATATTGAGTTTTTGATGAAAGAACTTTCAAGATATCTTTGAAGATACCAACATTGTATAAGGCGTAAAAAACTTAGCCTTGGTACAAAGCATAAGAAACTTAGCCTTGGTACAAAGTTTCACTGTCCTAGCGCTTGGGTTCTTAATTTTATGAGCGTTCAAAGTATGGTTCTGTACTTTCTATAAAGGCTTTGACAGCAAAAATGTTACAAGTTGGTGAAACTTTTTATACCCCACTTGGTCTAATCCCTTATACAATCGTAACCTTTGAACGCTCCTAAAATCGACGATACAAGCGCTGAAATAGTAAAACTTTGCACCTAAACTAAATTTTAGGTGCTTTATACGAATTTTCTCGAACTCTCTATCTGGAAATCTGAAAAATGTCTGTAATCGCCGAAAAGGTCTATAGTGCCATACTTCTCGAAATACCAAGTTTTTTTTGTATGATATTTATATTATTTAGGTATGATGCTACTGATGGCTGTTACCACAGTCAATACCACCAACAACGTCTTACGAAAGAAGCAATGCAGCGATATCTAAAAGAAAAGGACCACCAAACTGTTGTTATTCTTCATTCAAAAGTTGCGCAAAAATCGTATGGAAATGAAAAAAGGTTAAACTTTCTTAAACCTTTCATTTTACTATCTTATATTTTTATCGTCTTCATTCAAAAGGCAATGATTGTATCTAAACTTGTGGCAAATCAGTAGAAATGTATAACTAATATATAGCTCTAGCGACGTCTGGCGTGTAGCCACTAAACGCTGCTAAAACGAAAGTCAATTGCTAGGATGAAAATGTATTTATCTTTCTTGAGACCTCCTCATGTTTAACCAAGAAAGTCCTTTAAAACCGTCAAAAACCTTGTCATGGAAATCCCTTATGTGCTTATGAGACTTGACCTTAGTAAATGAAGAATGTGAGACGTGAACTTCCGCGGGTAACCCTATGCGACTCTTGGTGTGTTTTTTTCAAAACAACATATATCCATGGTAGTATATTTGTTCGGCTTATCTCTGACGTTTTTACTAGTGTTAGACAAAAAGCTGTCAGTTATGTTAAAAGATATTTCCGAGCCTTTTCACAGGGTTAGTTAACTTGTCCTTGCTGTGTTTCAAGCATGCAAGCAAGCTTATTTAGTTGGTAATGCAGGTTCGGGTTATTGGCAGCACTACTGCTGATTTGGACTTACGGCTTGTTCCTCACACTGATATTCTAGAACGAATTTCCCGGCTTTGTTTGAAGTAGTGCTAGGTTAATTACCCCCTTGCTATTATTATGTCCGAAGGACATATTAAGAGGGTGTCGTGGAACGCATGTACGCATAGAAAATAGATAGGTACCATATAGAGTGGTTACGGTCGTGAGCCGAGCGTCTTGACTACAAAGTCACACCACCTAACTCCATTCGAATTCCTTTTTTGCTCGTAAGAGTGACCGCTATTTCAAATGCTCAATTTTTTTACGAAATGATCTTGAAACCTGATGTTCGAATTATTAATGCATTTTTTATTGCTTTATTTGTAGTAGTGCTAGGTTAATTACCCCCTTGCTATTATATTATATTCATACGGTATAGTGTTGTAATTTCGTAATTCGTCATTCCGTAATAGTTCTAAGTAACTCAACTCATGGTTCTTCTCTGATATAAATGTCCTAACATTACTAATAGGGAATGAGAAATTGCGATATTACAACACCTTTTGAATGTGATAGATAGCACGCGAGGCCGTGCGAGGCAACCTAGCACTACTACAGATTCACCAACCAAAAAGCAGTTCATGATGCTTATCAAAGAATTCATGAAGAAATAGACTATTGTTTAATGCTGCGCTCGTGCGTTGACCCAGAAACTGCAGTGCAGGGTTTACCGTTTTATCTAGCATTTTTTATGTTGAACTTCAGGTTCTTCTGTCCGCCTCCTTGTTTGTACCTATTTGGAAAAGGATGGCAAAAGAAACAAAGACATATTGATCGAGATGGTGAATCTGAATACGACATATGGCCTTATTCTTTTATTGGTATTGGCAATAGCGAACAAGATGTGCAACAACTTACATTCGAAGATAAGGTATGTAAACGAGCAATGTTTTGCAACATGGCCACACGGTTCAAAATTTTGTTTGAAAAGAAAATTTAAAATGTTCTACAAACAATGTTTAATCGTTTTGCCAGGGCTTTAAACTGCCCTCACACTTCAAGTTTTAAACCAGTTCAATCTGCACCTGAAGTAGTTAAACGAGTATTAAATTTTGATTGGTCAACACAAGAATCGAATTGATTTGATTTGAAGAAATCCATCCTGGTTGGATTTAAAGTTTTTCTGCCTCTTATTATATAAGCCTCTATGCTATTTTTCGTTTTATGGACCAAAGTTACCGCAAAACAACCTACACTTTTCTGTATCGTTGTTGTAGAAAAAGGTCCGTTTCTATGTGTTTACACTGCACATTGTCAGCAGCGAAAAGGTTTTCTTTTAATAAAGGTTCAAACCAGTGGTGTAGAGCAGTAAAGCTGGAACACAATGAGAAGTGGGGCTCTACGGGAGATGTACCGGCAAATCCATTAAAGCCACTCTCTCAAAAACTAGGGGGAGCTTAGTGTTGCAGTCCTTTTCTTTATATTGTATTACGGTAGTATACCTTACAGTCAATCTGTGATAGTAATGGTCCCTCTCCTGACCCCCAGGTTCTTAACCCCGTTGTTAAAACAAAAAACGCTCAAAAAATAGCCAAAGACTTTAGCAACTCAAGAATTCTTTCTAAAATCAACCTCGATTTGAAGTTAACAGGGAAAAATAAACCATAGAAGAAGATTTTAGAATATTTGCTCTATGCGTATATTTTCAATAAGAACCTGTTAGAGATATTGCTTATTAAAAACATGACATTTTCTTGTAAGCTGCACTGTCGATATAGAACAGATGGGAAATGTAAACATTTGTGATGATAAATGAAGTCCTCAAATACTTTTTAAGGCGTTATTCAAATACACGATTGTCGAAGATTTCTTGCTAATTCTTCGGCCTAACAATGTTGATCTTTTCTTTGTCGTTATGATAAAGCTCTTGATCTTGTAGGGATTTTGCACTGCGAAAACTCTATTTATATCAGATTCAGATAAAAGAAAGCATTTTCTTCTTACTTGCAAGGTAAACAAAGAACCTTTGTTGTTTTCAAGTTATTTTTATTTCAGTTCTTGCCCACGCAGTCATGTCAAACTAGATCTTAACACCATGTCTCAGCATCTAGCATAGAGCTCTTTTTCCAAACCATGCCTCTCATTGAGTATCTCTATATTCCATTTTAAGTCGGAATTTAAAGGAATGTGATTTTCTTTGAAAGATCTCTTCTACCAAAATATTTAAGATTTTTTCAATTTCGTGAAATTACCACCCAAAAACATATCTCTTTTCAAACATTTGAGAATTTTCTGGAGTTGTTGATCTTACAGCTCCAGTGTTTGCTGCTGTCTTTGTGGGTAGTTATATATGTAATAATTCATCTTGAAGTTGTAAAATCAGTTCAAAAGCATGGCGTAGACTGTAGAGCTGTGCAGGTGCATAGGCTTGTAAGTGTAGTATAGCGCATATGGTAGCGTTAATTAAGAAACGGTACTCGTAACGCGGTAAACGGTGTTTTGTAAGAACTATGCTATCATGGACAGTGTTTTACTAATGGCATTCGTTGTGCCTTTTCCTTGCCATTTGATGTTTCTCCCCACGAACTGACTTTTCTGTGCCATCAATTTATTACTAAATGGATTAATTTTCCCGTTTCCGACAATGTATTGTGAATTAGTTTTTCTATTGGAAGGAAACCTCGGTCTAGCGAAGTCTCATTTCGATATGGCTACTTCCAGATAATTTTCTCCTTATATTTCAATCTTTACCGTTTTGTCTTATGCTTATGTATCTATTCTTACGTTCTTATGGTTACGTTCCTCGCGCCAATCTAGTGCCTTTGAGTGATTATCGTATCGCTTCTATCTTTAACCTTCTGTCATTATGTTTATATGCGTATGTACCTATTCTTATGTCTTCGTCGTTACGTTCCTAGCATCAATTTTCTTCATTTGAGTGTTTATCGTGTCGCTCCTATCTTTAAGGTTCTGTTCTAATGTTTACGTAGTTGTATCTATAACGTTTGCTTATGTATCTGTGCTTACTTTTTCATAGTTACGTTCCTAATATCAATTTTCTTCCTTTGGGTGTCTTTTGTTTGCGGTGAAGACTAGTAACTGGAACTCTAAATAGCTACTTCTATCCCAACATAAAATTTCCTAACGTGCTAACATAAGATGTCCTAACATAAATGTCCTGACATAGAATGTTCTATAACGTACTTTTCCTAAAGCGTCTATGCTATGCCCACTAGTTTCTATCCTGAAGTTTCTGTTCTCATATTAAGTTAGCTTAATTCCGCACGCTTGTTCATATTCTAACAATAAACTCTACAAAAGCATCTGATCTCTGGACATGGTCTTATACATGTCATGAATATGATTTAGCTTACAAACGTCATGGTGGATATACACGTGTGTTGCGGCACCTGTCTGACTTATTGACTGTGCCGCTAAACTTCTCCACCTGCTCCAGTTTCCCAGCGCATGCTGAATAAACCCATCTTAGCTCAGTGTAAGTTCGGCTGGATGCACTGAGGTCAAGACAATCCGTCTGTATGCTCCAGCTGCTAAAAACGCCGACGAAATGTTCGTTAACGTCAAGTTGGCTCATGAGTTGCTCTGTTGCTGTTTGATATGAGCTATCCAGAAAGTAGATAACAGTTACTGACGCATTCCCTGTAACCTTTCCCCGTGAGAAACGTATTGGCTGGTATTATTTTCTTACAAACGTCTAAACTCCAATGAAATGGTACTTATGGCAATGTACACGAATTTATGTCATTGCCAGCGGTGCAGGTGTTAAATCTTGTGAACGAAAATCAAATCTAAAACAGTCAATTTTCTTTGAAGATCATCAAAAATTTTGTATCCAATTTCAAGTTCTTGCATCCTGAAGTTCCTTTAAGCCCAAAACTCAATCACCAGCATCTCGCGTCTTGTATTCTCTTTTAAACGACTGTCTGTTTGAATTTGTCACAAAACCTAATGTTTTGATCAGCACTGTTTGTTACAAAACACTTCTATCTATTTTGTGAATTATTTTAAATTTGCTTAGAATTTTCATTTATTTCATTAAATGTCATGCTTTTTCTTTGACTTTTTCAGCTATTATATGGCAGTGGGAAGTCTGTTGGTTTATTTAACTCAAAAAGAATAAAAGTAAGGAATTCTTTAAAATATTCTCTGAAGCTCTCTAAGCTGTAAGAATGAAGTACTAAAATTCCGACTCCGAAAGCTGAGAAACTTCATTTCTGAAAAATTTGAGCAGCTGAATTCACACGCTACCGAACAAAGAATCACAACTGTGGATGTTGCACTACTGTGTTGGTAATTTTGCACACCACAGTAGTGCAAAATTACCACCAAGCTTAGTTAGTGACCGATCACTGCGCAAAATTATCATCACAACAAGCATAATAACCCACCACAGTAAACATAATAACCCATCACAGTACTGATTATCCACCACAGTAGTGCAAAAGTGCCACCACAGTAGTGATTACCAACCATAGAAAGATTTTCGCAGTTACAATCGGAATTTCAGATTTGGATCGGAATCCCTTTATCCCGATGACTCGGATAATTCTAGCTAATGCAAACGGCCCTATGTGGACCAGCCTATGTTTGATGATCATTCTCTTACATTTAAATTGTTTATTAAAAGCTTGCTAAGTTTTTCGAAACTGTTAAAAATGCTGTGACCTTGTCAGTTCAGTGAAAACGTGTTTCGAATATTTTTAATCCAAAGAAAATAAAATCGGATATTAATTTGCATAAGCACACGTGCTCTTTCAGTGCTGTATTTAAACTCACGATTATACAGCCAAAGTTCATGATTATCCACCCCAACAAAAGCAGATTACAAGACTAGTCTCCAAAAACCTAGATATTTAGTAAAATTCATCAGCGAAAAGTTTACAAAAGTCTTCTTCTGCATTTTGACATGGCTGGAGATGGTTGAATAGGAGAAGAAATGCCTTGAAAGCTTTTAATCGTTCATTAAGGTGTATTTCGTGGTGAAAGCAAATCATCCTTCCCAACATACATGATCCTTATACCTTTGACTAAACTTGCTTTGCGCATAGATAAATCCAAACTCTTCATTTATAGATTAAAGCCTCTCAGATATACTTATAGGCCTATCAATTGTTGTATGCCATTTGTGGAAAAATGGATCTAGTGTTTGTTATCCATGAAAATTGGACCTAAAGAGCTTTTATCAAAATTCTCAGGTCAACTTTATGTACTTTTTCAGTACATATTTGTGTGAAATGTCATTTCCATATACCAAGCTAGGATAACTGACAACATCACGTTCTTGGTCAGAAAACTGTGTGGAAAATGTGAAACTATGAAGAATAAAAATAACATGGAGTGCCTGTTCCTGAAGGGCTCATTTCTCTGAACAAATTTAACCTTCTGAAGCTGAATGGTCAAGCATAGACGGCTAAGCGAACAATACAGCATATTTGTAGTGCACTAGTAAAGAAGGTGAATTTTTGCAGACTAATTAGTATTTCATTCACACATAAAGAGAGCGACAATTATAGGCACTTGTATGCTTTACTACTCATTCTCCTGTAACTACTGCCAAGATTTGCTACTGTGTTTTATGCTTGCAGTCTACTAAAATACCAATGCAATTGAGTCCTTATATTTTCTTAATGAATAACTTGTATTTACCGTTTTCAGGTTATTTCAAAACCTTCAAAGAAAAAACAATCATTTAAAAATACTGAACGTAAGTTTTAATTCTTTTGTAGAAAATGAACATAAATATTTATATAGTGCTCCCCGATTATCAGATCTCGTTGGACCAAAATTTTAGGAAATGTGAATTGTCTCGGTTGTCTGGTGGTCCATTTTTAAGATGTGTTTTGCGTCGAGATTTTCTTGATAATTTATCTACGGCCTGGCCAAACAATCAAACATTGTTTGTCAAACATTTATAATTTTCTTGTCAAGCAATGTTTAATCGTTTAGCCACGTCACAAAATTAAAAAAACATGCATTGATTGAGGCAAGCAAAAATTGTTTGGCGAGCAATGTTTTGGACGTAATTGAACGGTAAAACATTTTGCTAGACAAGCAAATTGCAAATACTTGACAAGCAATGTTTTATTACTATGCCAGGGCCTTACTGTCAGCTGGAGCACAATAGTGTTCTAATTGAGCGCCAGGCAATCCATTGTTTACCACATGACACCAGTTTTATCTGTTGTGGATGGTTTTGTCTCTTGTGGATGATTTTGTTAGTATCATAGAAGCTGAAATGCTCTGTTTCATGTTTTGTTAGTTGCTATTAAATATACCAAAAACTTTTCATTATTTTTAACGGGATTTTGAATTTCGTTGCAGTTTGCATATCGTCAGGTACTACTGTGGCATTATTCAACAGACTTCGATCACAGACAGTCAGTACGAGATATTTACATGTAGAAGAAGAGAATTTCAAAGCAAGCAGTCAGCAATGGGGAGCTTTTAATATACATTTACGTGAGTAGCTTTTCCTAATTTGTTATTGAACGTTTAAAATTGATGTGCCTTTAAATCACATTTTAGGAAGGAAAGCGACAAAAAGTTAAAATGGGCCCTTGTCTACCAGGAAATAGCCCCATTTTCATAAAAACTACGAGTATCGCTTGCAACAAGTGATTCTTGTGAAAACTATTTTTGTACACAGCGAGGCTCCAAACACTGATGATTTTCTTCCAATCTTTCTCTTGTTCTACGGGCAAAATGATTGGCTGTGCCAGGATATGAACAAATACACTGATTGGCTAAAAACATTTTCCCCCTTGCTTTTCTGTGTATAATCATATTTCCCTGAGTGCATATAGTTTTGAACTGGTTCGAAATATGGGGATTTCATAGAGAAACTCGTTTTTTCGTTTTCAAGTTTTCATGCTCTTTCAGAATATGAGATATAACCTAGCAAATTCTAAATAATATTTTATGACGTCATCCGTTAACCTTTCTTTTGTCAGCAGAGCGAACTAAATCTGGATCTCCACTAGGTGGATCCATTAAAACCATACGTTGCATTAAAACCATAACATTGCTTTTAGAGTAGCATGGCCTGATATTTTGTTTTACATTTTAGTCGATGATGATGAAAAAGAAAGTGAGGAATTCACTGTAAAAGAAGGATTTATACATTATGGACAAACGGTAAAACTCGTTTGCTCCAATACTGGCATGGCATTACCAAGACTAGTAAGTAATATTCTTATAAATATTGTCAGCATGAAATAGATATCTCACTGATTTTTGCCACATTGACCCTGATAATCTGTTTTGCCACTTGCTGTGACATGGTTCACCTTTGAAAGAGTATCGATTTCTGCAAGGAAATTAACTGTTAGACCACCACGTTAATTATTAGAGATTCATATTTCAATCGATCTCATAAGCGTGCTACCCTTCATGCAAACTTTTTTCCAGAACTTTCGTATGCTGGAAAATCTTCCTAGTTAAGCCTTTACATAGTTAAGTCTTAGTCTGCCCCTAGTCTTAGTCACGTTTCAATTCAAACCAGCCCTTTTAAACTTATGTTCTGTCCCTTTTCTACATCCTACTCTTCATGCTTAGGATATCCATACCTATCCATACCTTAGGTGTAGCCTTCTTCCCTGAGCTATTGAAAATATATGGCAAAAAGTTTATCGGTTGGCAGGTCTGCAATTATTGCTCAATGTCTTTGATTAAAACTCAGTTAGCGATTTAAAATGAACACAAGAACATTATTAAAAGAATTGTAATCATGCTACTGCATAAGATTCTCTCGCTTTAATGATCCAGTAAGAGATGCTTTAGTGTTAAACAAGGATTTGGAGACGGTTAAATTGTGGGCTTGGCAATGGAAGATACATTTTAATGCTGAAAAACTGAAGAAGTCATATTCTCTTTCAAAAGGCTAAACCCTAATCACCCACTTTATTGTTAGGAAATGCTCAAGTCGCACAGAAATGGAACATAAGCACTTAGGAGTGATCTTTGATTCCATATTAGATTTTCAAAGCCATATCAGGCAGGCAATTTGAAAGCAAGAAGAGGCATTGGTATGATTAGATACCTATCGAAATTTGCATTGAGAAATGTTCTCGATCAGATTGATAGTAGGGAACTCGATGACCCTGTTGATTTTCCCCTCTATGACTGGCACCATTTGAAATTGTTACCTAGCTTTGGTGTTTTATTTGAAAATTATTTTGTTCTTTATCAGATAATACGAAAAGTTGACAAACAAATGACCGTTCTTGATGCAGATGATCCTGTATCGCAGCTGCATAAGGTACGTTCCTAAATTTTAAAATTGTTTTGTTAGATATTATAACAATTCAAAGTGTCGGGTTGTGTTATGCCGGTACTTTTTCAAGTTTCATGTTTTAAACTTTTTTGCAGTTTCGGTGATCTGAACCTCATCAGTGTGGTGCCCATTATGGTCTTTACTGATTAAATTGATATACAATATGGGTACATTTCCTCGATGTTTTCTCATTAATTTCTTCTTTCTTTGAAGGTTGCATTTTACATGAAAGATACAGATAGAATGTATTTGTGTCTTTCACAAGAACGAATTATTCAATTTCAAGTACGCAAAACATTAAATATCCCTCTCTTTCTTAAATTTAGTTTTTAAGAATGTGATTTTCAAAGCTCTAAGGCCTGGCCAAGCGATTAAACATTGTTGGTGAAACATTTGAGTGCTTTACACGCAATGTTTGACCGTTTGCTACATAACAAAACATATCTAGACAAACAAGAGTAACTTAATTTATCTCGCAAGTTTTTGAAATAGTTCAAAAACATTTTAAGCAAAAAATTTTTGACAAGCAAAGTCTTTCGACATAGCAAAACGGTCAAACAGTTTGCTTCACAAGCAAATTTCAAATGCTTGACAAGCAATGTTTGATCGTTTGGCCAGCACCTTACTTCATATGATTGGTTAAGGGCCATGTCAAAACAAACAAACTTTGTCAGTCAATTGTTTGCAGTTTGTGGGTCAAACAAATGGAGTGGTTTACCGTTTAGCCGCGTGTATCATATTTTATATGAAACATTTGTTGCTTGTGACAAACAGAAAATAATAATTTGTAAAAACATTGCAAGTGAATAGCTCTATAATAAACCTTTATTGTCTTTGGCTATAAGTTTTTGTTTTTCAATGCAGTAAATAGCACAAGAACTCGTAAATGGTTTTTTAACTTGCTTTGTGTTATAACACGCATTATTTAATTTAGGCATCACCTTGTCCGAAAGATTCGAATCGAGAAATGATCAATGATGGAGCTTCGTGGACAATAATAAGCACAGGTAGTTAAACATTGTATGTTATCAAATATGTTTTAGATTCTTTTTTAGCGACTGTCTATCTGCATCTTGCTATTGCTGAAGCAGACTACTGTAACGTAACGTAGCTATTAAACCGAATAAAAAGAAAACATGAAGAACACGAATAACACTGAACCACTCATATATAATTCTTAAGTTAAAGGGTCTATTAGGATAGAATATTAATATTATATCTGAATCTGATGATATTGTCTACTTAAACTACCGACTAGCTGGAAGGCGAATGATAGCTAGCTAACTTTACTACTGTGCTTCAATTTTGTGTCTTAATGTCTACTTTCTTTAAATTCCAGATAAAGCTTTATTACTACTTTACTACTGTGCTTCAATTTTGTGTCCTAATGTCTACTTTCTTTTTAATTCCAGATAAAGCAGAATACACTTTCTGTGAAGGAATGGGACCTGTGCCGTCCTCTGTTACTCCTGTTCCACAAGTGAAATTTCTTCAGGTAAATGTACATTTCAATTATTCAAACCATACTCTGGTTTTCTACTTTATCTTAAGGGATGAATGTACTACTTGCAAAAGCCTTTAAATAGTTCATAAGACTTCAACAGGACCTTTTTACGTCATTGCTTACAATCCTGAACAAATACCGGACTCAACTTCATGGTAGTTTTCAACAATTAGTAATTTCATTGCCTCAGGCCCTAGCCACGATCAAGCATTGTTGGTCAAACGTCGGTAATTTGCTTTACAAGTAACGTTCAACCGTTTGGCCACGTCGCAAAACATTGCTTGAGAAGCAGAGTGGCTTTACGATGTTTTTGCCAAACTTATATAAGAAATGTCATTCAAAAAATGTTGGGGGAGCAATGCTTTTTGGTGTGGCCAAACAGTCAAACATTGTGTTTGATAAGCGAATCTCAGATGTTTTACAAACAATGCTTGATTAAGATTCTTACATCGTTGTGTAAGTCTATCTTGAAGAAGAAAACAGGATGAAATAGAATGCTAGCAGCCATTTTACTATATTTAGGTTTTTAAATTCATCTTCCCCCTGATTCAATGTTTGGGTCACTGACAACATCAAATTGGCCAACATTGAGACGGGGGATATGCATCTTTGAATCGATAATTTCTAAAAAAAACCTCGGAGTGTTCCAGCCTTTTTGTCGAGGATTGTAAATGATTGCATTAAATTTAGTAGCAAGGTTTTCATCTGATACAAGTTACATAGATGAAATAAATACTTGATTGGCTATTTTTCTCAGGGATAACCTCTTTTGAACCGTAGTTTCTGTGTACTAGATTTCACATTTAGATAATAGCTTTCCTATTGCGATCTGAAATATAACATATTTTCAATTATGCTTCATTTTTCCATAGTTAAATGGGGGTGGTGACGTGGCTATGGTGGAATTAAAAGGGGAAAACTTCACACCGAATTTGAAAGTTTGGTTTGGTGACGTTGAAGCCGAGACTATGTACAGGTAAATGTGACATATCCTATTCTTTAAAAGTCAATTTTAAGTATTTAAGATAAATTCATCTGTTAAAGTTGTTTGAAAGAAAGATATCATAGTATTGAAGTTGCTGTGGCGTCGTGGTGTAATCAAGCTGACTTGTGGTGTCAAGAGATCAGTGTGATCAAGGTTCGACCCAAGCCACGGCAGCATCACAGCCAGGGTCGAGGTCTCGATTAGTTAAACTACTACTGAGATGCTAGCGACTGGCACTAAAACGCCATTACATCTTCACCTTCACCTGTTGTGAATGCTTTTTATTTCTCCTAATCAAGCGATCTAGCATGATCCCCAATCTTGGGCAAAATATTTAGAACAAGGCCTCTTCTCCAAGGACTAATTCCTATTCCAGCGATTTCTAATTTATCCCCCAAACAATGTTGGTAGTAAAGGAAGACATCTTATGTTCGAAACAACATTGTAACGGGGGAGAACGGGGAATCCATGGTTAATAGCATAACTATTTAGGCTGCTCCAATATATTTGTCCAAGATTGTAGCATTAGCTGGCCAATATTTGCTGAATGAATGTGACAAATATTTGTTTGCATGTGGGGTGAAATATTTGGTCATTTTGAAGCGGTTTTTCCCCATTGTCTACGATCATTCCTAATTCTTCTTTCAGATGTGAAGACAGCATGTTCTGTGTTGTTCCAGATATATCAGCATTTCGAGATGGATGGAAATTTGTCCGATCTCCAACGCAAGTACCGGTTTCGTTAGTTCGTTGCGATGGAGTAATTTACCCAACTGGACTTACATTTACATACACACCCGAACCAGGGGAGAAACCGCCTAGCAGTGACACTGACGATTCTTTAGTCCGGACTAGTAATTCTTCGGAATTATTGTAGCATAAACCAAATAGCAATTGAATTTGTACGAATTCGCAATATTTGTCTGTAAATAAAATGTGGGAAATGTAGAATAATTTCCTGTGAATCGGTAATGATAGCTGAACTCAGTCGTGGAATAGAAATATGAATTTTAGCTTTTCAGGTTGTGGTAGCATCTTTGGTGCTATTCTGGCGTAATAGCAGAAATCCGGTATGTTTTGCGAATTTAATTCTAAGATCTCAGGGTTGAGGCTAAAGTAATTCCATTTCCGTGAGCCTTGGATGTATCTTTCCGATTATTTCCAATAGACACGTGTTATCAAAGAGCTAAAACTTTTGGTGTGGAGAAAAACCAAGAGTAACTATTTTCAAGAGCAATTTATACAACTAACAATCAACATATTTTACATCGAACTTCCCAAAAAACTCACTTTATAATTTAAGTTAGAAAATGAAGCAACTTTCCTACAAAAAATAATTTCAAACCTCTTTGACGAAAAGGAACAGTAAAATGAACTTTCAGCCTCGTTTTGCGAAAAGTTATGGAACTTCAGCCTCAAATCAGACCAAAGGTTCCTTATATAAAAAACGTGTAGTTGACAAGGTTGCCGTGTTTTCCTACCGCCAGGGCCTCTTCTTTTTTCTTTTGTTTTGCATGCAGAATATCTAATTTCCTCATCGAATTTCATGATTTTATCAAGAGATGGTGGTATATGGGTCTTTTAGTACCTCGCTCTACCGTTAAATAGTGTTTAAACCGATAAACTCCTCCATTGAAATTCCAGTCCTTAAATATGGAGCCTGCTAGAAAAAGATGAAAGAAGCGAAAAAGGAAAATTTTAGATTTATTGAGCAATACTTGTTGAGCACATTGTGTGATTACCTATATAGGAAAAAATCGGGTCGTTGGTGTTTAAAAATGCCTCTCTTTAGATTCTCGCGGCCATTCTTGCTTCTTGCAGTCTAAAAGTGATGTGTATAGACGTAGCTAGTTATGTATGTAGAACACTGTCGTAGTTATTTTAAGTTTATATTAAGCTGTAAATATTGAAAATATGATCAACTGGTCTGGTTAGCAATATATTACTCTGTCTATTCTTCATGTTGTCAATGCCTTTTAGACTATTTTCGGCAGATTTTATGCTATTTATGCCAATGGGCGCATCGTATATACACGCTTTGAAGGCGGATTCCTAAGGATCGTTATAAATATTGTTCACTCTCGGGTGTTTGAGTCTTTCAGGCCTCTCTCAACGACGCTAACGACCCAAAGACCCTGAGTGTACCAGGCTTTAGTATGAGAAAACTTTGCGTAGTTTTTAACCTTTACTTTTTCTGACTTTTTCACAAAATCTGTGAAATATACATAATCCGACGATATGTTGTCTTATCAAGTCTTTCTTGAAATCTAAAGAAACAAGTGTTCATGTTCAGTCTTTTAATATTTGCGGACAAGTGCTTCGTGCTGGTAGACTTTTTTGCACAAACTCTAATGATTACAGAGGTTTCATAAACGTTCGACCAAGGTCTCAGTCTCATGTTTCTTATAATATGTATGTGTTCTTATTCCTAAATCAAGCCAGGCTTATGTCGACCTACGATGCGAAAGAACAAACGCAAACTTGTTGTAACTGCTTGGGGGACATCTCAGCAACAAGTCAGAACTGATAGGATACAGCCAATCGCGGTCACGCAAAGGTCGATTGTGACCATTCACGCCTCTGATTGTGACTGGCGATGGCAAGTTGGCAAGTATAACTTTTATGTACGATTTTTGATGAAAAGTACTCGACTTCATGCCAATTTCTCAAGAAAAAGTAAAAACGACTTTATATCAGTTCAAGAACCAGAGGGTATGGCCGAATAAACCGAGATCTGCAGTATAGGAGACCGGGACCGTTCTTATTTCAAGATTGGTACTGTTTCTTTTTTACCCAAATAGCGAAATTCCGAAATTTGACGCAGGTGTTTTTCATACTTAAATTGCAAAAGTGTATTACGGGCAGGCGGCGCGCTCTGCGCTATCCCCAAATTACAATGCATTGCATGGTGCCAGCGCATGTAGACGCAACACTCGTGATTCTGCATGATTCTGTTATGCTTTCAACGAAGAAATATGCACATTGCAAGAAAGGCAAATGTGTTGTACCACGTTGGTAAACTATTTCTTTCTCTAAAAAGCTGCCTTTCTTCCTTTATAATCCCTCTTCCCACCCAGAACCTCAACCCAGACCCACCCACCCATCCACACCACAGAACACAGCAAGTGCGAATATAGCCTCTTTTCCGGTTTTCGCGCGTGGGGGTAAATGGAAGCGAGGTTAATTTGTCCTCGTGAGAAAGATCAAAGTTCGCGCTTCGCGAGGTGGAAGTGATAAGTGAAGGACTTCTCTTGGAAAGATTCATGATTTTTCCATCTCATTGAAATGTTTTGCGCCGATCTTTGCACAGTATCTGTTACAGCAGCCGTTGCAACTGTTTTTGCCCTAATTTGGAGTGTCTATTATTTTCTATTTTCAATCAGTGGCAAGGTAAGGTATGGTGTTGTGGTTCTCCTTTGGCCTAGAAAAGGGTCTTGGGCGGTCTGGGGTGGTAGCAAAAGCTCCTCCTCAGCCATAAGAAGGAAGGGAAGTTACTGTGGAGCTGAACTGGAGGCGGGAAGGAGAGGCTAGAGTGGAGGGTGCAAAAAAGTTTGGGCAACCGCTTTTTTATAGACTGGCATTGTTTTTTCTTCCAATTAAGATCATGCTGAACATGAACACTTTTCAGAAAGAATCTTTAAAGACAGGGACAAACTAATAAAATTCCCTACAAATTTCTTGTAGAAATACACTTACAGCTCTGTTTGTTGGTCATCCTTTTGCTGATGAGGATATTGAAATGGCACTGTGCACGTTAACAGCAAAACCAATCAACTTCAATTGGAAAACACTGACAAAGCTTTGTCAAGCAAGGATTGTTTGTTTTGACACAATAGGGTTTCCTCATCCAAGCGGGGTTCATGTTCAAAGATTTCTATCAAGCTCTCAGGTAAAATTTTTACCTGTTTCTTCATAATCAATTATCTTATTTTTGTTATACATGGCAAAATTTTGCATTGAGGTGTCAAACCCAAAGCTTTGTCAGTGTTATTATCTTGAAGCTTTTTTCCTGAATTGCAGAATATACATAACATAGAAGCTTGTTATTTTATCTTTCAAAACAAATCAGCATGTATTTTCAATCATGTATTTTCATTCATCATCATCGATTCAATTTTTTCAATTCAATTCAAACATCAATTCAAGCTTGCTTGGGTCTCTTGTAGCAATAGGCAGTTCATCACCTCTGCACCATTTACAGTACTATGTAGTATCCCATGGTTTAACAACAAGATCAAGCATGATGTGCTTGACCCCTTAACACACCCACCATAGACCCCTGGTCCACTTGATCCCCTTGCTCTATCAACGGGTCTGCTATATCAATCGAGGGGTCCTTATTCTTCATCGAGGGACATGTGATCACTTTTGAGACGTCTGAAATTCCTCTACTGTTATTGATTGAGGAGTGAAGAAAATTAAAGCACTAAACTTTCTCTTACAAAGCACTGAAAATTGTTAGATTTCCTGATATAAATCTCAACTCAATGCATTTTCAATTTTTTCAATCATCCATGACAGTCCCATATTTATTTTTTCCCATATTTATTTTTTTGTACTTCAGACCTCCTTGAAAACCTTTGTTTTTCAACATTGTGTCAGGGAACAATTGCTTAACAAAAAATTTCAGAATATGAAATGGTGCTGTTGGATGTGAAGCAACAGTTTCAGAGAGAGATCTTGTTTTGATTGTGCAGGTCTTGATAGAATTGCAGAGCTCACCATGGGATTGAGGGATCAATGGGATCCGAAAGGATTGAAGAGGTCTGAATAGGAAGCCCATGATAGACAATTGAGTGCTCTGTGATAGCAAGCTTCATGGGGTATCAAGTGCAACATGCACAAATGTGATCTGCCAATTCCTATTTAAACCACCCGATAGCAGTACTGTATCATTGCTCGGCTGGTGCATGAAGTTACAAGGTGATCAACCTGATGCTTGTTGATTGAAAATACATTCATGTTTGTATTTTCATTGTTCGTTTAAAGTTTACAGGATGATATCAGCATACAGAAACAGGGTTATCACTTGACACTATGCAATAATAATAATAGCAGACAGTTGATTTACAAACATAAAGCTATGCGATTATTCAATAAGAAGGAGTTATTTTGTTCTAGGTAGATGAAAATTCAAAAAGACATGGAGGAGAATTAGTAGCAGCTGTTTTAAAGGTATTGCACTCTTTTTTATAAGAGCTAGGAAATTTCGATAGAGGCTGGCTGTTCTTAAGTATTTGCCATTTTTGAGCCTAAAATGTTCTTAATCTGTTCTTAATTCATTGGTAACTTAGGTAGTAATATTTTTCAGTGCATGTCTGGAATGGCACTAGGTTTGTGTAAGGGGCCGTGTCAAAAATATCGCTTCATTTAAAACGATTTGAAACGATTCAATCGTTTCAGGCTGTTCACACTTCAGCAAACAAATTCGTTTCAAATCATATCTGAAACGATCTGAAACGAATTGAAACTATTTTGAAACGATTCAAAACGATTTGGTAGGGAACTGAAACGATTTGAAACGAATTGAAACTATTTTGAAACGATTTTAAAACGAATAAAAACTATTTTGAAACGAACTGAAACGATTTTGAAACTATTTTGAAACGAACTGAAACGATTTTGAAACTATTTGGAAATGAACTGAAACGATTTTAAAACGATTTGAAACGATTAGAAACGATTTGAAACGATATGAGAATGAACTAAAACGATTTAGTTAAGAACAAAGAATTTCTGAACGATTTAAATCGTTTCAAAAAGTTTCAAGATCGTTTCATTGGTGTTGTTGAAACGATTTTTCGAAACGAAATGAAACGATCATTTTGACACGGCCCCTAAAACTGCAGCATGCTTGTCTATTTCTTTGTTCACTTGCTTTTTACATTCAGTCCGACTGTCTTACTTTCATATTAAGTCGATATTCGTAGGGCTTTTGAAAAGGGCAGCCTCAGCTTGTTCTTACTTTTTTCTTAAAATCTGAGCAAATTCCAGGCTCGTGTTCTTATAAAATTATTCTTATATAAAAAAGAGTGTAATGCTTATTTGATGTTGATGCCATGTCTAATTGTAGAGTTTTTTGTTCAGTCCAGTTGCTCAAATGAAAGATAATATGCAATTAAAACTGTTCTGCCATAACTTGAAACAAAACATCCCATTTCTAATCTCTGTTTATCTTTTAGTCCCATGGAGTGAAAAATATATTCACCTTGTGTGGTGGTCACATCTCTCCAATCTTGGTATCCTGTGAAAAAGAGGGCATCAGAGTGATTGATACCAGGCATGAGGTAAATCGTTTTTCTAATGTTATATGCACTGCAGCTATGGTCTGGTAATAACCACCAAAAGAAAATCTAGGACAGCAATGTTTCAGATGCCTCAAACAAAAAATCCTCAAGTGTACCTTTGGAGAAAAACATTGGCAGAAAATATAGATAAATAATGATGTAAAGCTTTTAGAGTTTGATGGATGCCTGGATGCCATAAAGCAAGAAGGGAAGACAAAATGATCCTCTTCTTTCTACTTATTTAGTCTCCTCCCCCGTTCTATGCCAGTACACCTCCTCCTGTCACTTTAGTGCAAGCTGTGCTATCTACCAAATACCATCTGCTGGGCAAAATGTGTGTGTAATAATTCAATGAAATTTTCAAGGAAACTTTTTCTTATAAAGCCTAACTTTTTAGGTTAATGCTGTCTTTGCTGCTGATGCTGTTGCAAGGTTATCTGGCACAGTTGGAGTGGCAGCTGTAACTGCTGGGCCGGGTAAGTAAGGACCCTTACAATATTGTATACAATAGAGTCTATACTCAAGTCTTAGTCTTATCAACAATGGACTTTTCCCAAAGAAGTAGTAGAGAACGTTATGAATGATAAGTTTTTGTCAGTCCTCACTCTTAATCAACAACATATGGCATACCCCTGGATGGTGTTTCTAAATCAAGATCACCAACAGGATCAGGATGCTCCCCAATAGATCAAGACTAAAGATATTATGTGGATTGTGGGTCTTTGTCGCTAATGTCTTAAGCATTTAACCACCTTCAGTTTCATTCAGTTCTAATGCACTAATGCACTGCTTGTAGGTTTGACAAACACTGTCACTGCTGTGAAGAATGCACAGATGGCAGAGTCCCCATTACTTTTAATGGGAGGTGCTGCTTCCACTTTGCTCAAGGTAAAGTATGATTGTCAAAACACATTTCTTACAGTTTTCAATTGAATTCATTTTGTCAGAGAGGATTTATCAGGTTGCTAGCTCTCAAATCTGTATTCTTTATGTCATGAATGCTTATGCCTTGGTTTGTTGATTTCTAAACTTTGTTCTTGGGTGCTGTGACCATTTGCAGATGGATCAATTACTTGGATAACATGTTCTGTTGCTAAATTTATCTTACCTTTTATAAACTTGGTTTCCAGGGTAGAGGTGCTCTTCAAGACATTGATCAGATGTGTTTATTCAAACCACTTTGCAAGTTCACTGCAACAATAAAAAGGTATGAAAGTAAACGACAAAGCCACTCAAGTATACATGATACATTGTCACAGAAAGTGAAATTGATTATGCTCCAATGATTTTCATTTTTTTGAAAAATCTTGTATTCTGTTCAAAACCTAATTTGGTAATATTTTTGGTTTGATAATTTCCTGAACAATGTCCATGAGAATGAATGTGAGAAGGTTGGCATTAAATGCATTGCTAAAAATGCATCACTCATCCTTACTTCCTATGTTTTTGCTACTTATTTTCTGTGACAAGTTGTCACCACCTTTTAAAGTTTGGCCACAAAGGAAATTAAGATACTCTTAGCATTCAATGACTTGATCTGACAATTTATTGTAGGGTTGCTGATATAATACCAACATTACGAAAAGCAATGCAGGCAGCCCAATCAGGGACACCAGGTAAATTTGATCATTTACTACCCTAAGTTATTTTGAAGCATAAGGTCATTGTGAAATATGCAAAATGTATTTGTGGACCTAATAGCAGTGTTTTTTTGATGCTAAGTTTGTGTCTGTACAAACTTCAATGACTCAAATTCTGGAAGATTCAGAGTTAATTGAAACGAATCTAATAGCATTCATGATAAGAAGAAAATCATTAATAGGAATTGCATTTCTGTGTTTCTGAAATGTATTCTATAATTTGTTGTACTTGTGTCCTAGGGCCTGTTTTTGTTGAATTTCCTATTGATGTCCTTTACCCATTTCATCTTGTCAAACGAGAAGCAGGTATCAAGGTATGTAAATGTAAATGGTATTTCATTAACATATGAGATGCAGATTATTAAATTGGTTTTTATCCTCATTTAAGTGTACAGTATGCCGTATCTCCTGGTCAATGCAAGCATGTTGTTACACTTTCTAAGGGACTTGCGAATTTGGACCAAATTTGGATCTCTGATCAAATGGAAACAAGTTTTTGAGGCATTTTGGACCTTAAATTAAGCTGAAACAAATGTTATGTGGTCTTTCAGAATCATCTAATTAAACAAATTATCAAAATGAATTTTGGTCAAATATTTTCACCCATTAAGTGTTTATGTTTTGACAAAATATCAGGCTATTCCATTCAACCAAGAAACTGTTACTCCAAGTGGAAATTAAAGATAAATTTGTTTATTGTTTAGAAATGTTTTTCTTCACGATTTAGTATGAACTGTTAAGTTAATTATGTTTTGTTTTCAGGAAAATCCATCTGGCTTACTACCAAAGCTTGTCAACTGGTACGAAAAACATTTATTTATTTGTAAATTTGAATGTACATATATTTACGTGGAGCATGTATATCCTTTGCACATTTAAGAACCTGATCTATAACGTGCCTAAACCACTCAAAATAGTGATTATTTTATCTTTAGATGCAACAAGTAGATAGTGACTTTCCTGAGTTTCAGGGCACAGAAATGTTCCTATGTCAATGTAAGCTAAATACTGATAAAAAGTTAAACTGGCCAGTTAAGCAGGATTCGCAGGATTCGTAAAATCGAATGTTTATTCTTAGCTTGCATTAGTACTAGTTTCATCTATATTGCTGTAGTTTCTGTAATCTTTAATCTTCTAGTTCTGTTATGTAATCCTATATGTTAAACTTTTTATACATATATTCATTGCCAAATTTATATCATTATATACCTATATATAAATTTTTTTTTAAAAGCGGCCCAAGCTAGATAAGCTCTGCTTTTCTTGGGCCATGTAGATTAACGTCTTTTTTGTATTAACTGTATTTTAATGATGTTTTTCTGCAAATAAGATTAAATTGAATTGAATTGTAAGGTGTGACTGATAATGATGTTATTATCTCTTTACAATAGGTACATTTCAAGGCATTTACGCAATCTATTTGCTGGTGCTTGGGATGAACGTGATGTCAGCCCCCTTCATGTTGATATACCAATGCCATCAGAAAACCAAGGTTAGTGCTTGACCCCATATCTTTTATTCCATAGGTGATAATTAGACCCTTTCTGCTCATATATACTATCATTCTCAACATAAATTAAACGAGCTAATACCTAGTTTTTATTGAGGGTTTCACAGAAACTTAGCAACAAGCAACATGTCCTTAGGTTATCCGTTATCAAAAGTTCTTCAGCGGGCAGGGCTGGTTGTTTTGTGACGCTTTGAAGCATATGAAGGTAAGAGACTCACAGCGTAACTATGGCCAACAAAAAAACTATATTTTTAGAACAAAAACCTAAAAATGTGAGAAGTATGATACTAAGGAAAGTCGAAATTGCACTTACCTAGTCCTCCATGCCTTTTGCTACCAATCTTGTTTGACACACAACAATTTAGCCATTCAACATTTTTCTTGTGGATAGTTGCATCAGATGTTTAGAATTAACTCTTTAGAATCCAGCAAAAGCAGCACTTGTCCAACTGGTACATTTTCTGTAACGCAGGTTGCCATAGTTTTTGGCACTTTGACTACGCATTATTTCGCATCCTTATCGCAATTTGGATTTGGATTAGAATCATCTACTCTTAGCTTGTTGATATATATCAATCCTTGGCTAATGCCGCTTATGGGTACGTAGTATGATATAATACCCTCCCCATACTTATCTATCCTGAGCCTTTCACATGCATAAGCTTGCATATGCTATAAGCTGTAGCCTGGTCTGCAAGTCTGCGATTGAAGTGTCTGATAAATTGCGCATTTTAGCTACTAATCCTAGATTTGCCAGGTGCATTTGGTTAAAAGCTCAAGCCCCACGTCAAGGGAGCACCCTTCGCTCGAGTTTTCCTTTCATTTGATTGATTTCCGTACCTCGTTCGACAAATTTGTATCCAAGTTACAGCCGTTTTTTGGCTTATAACAGGAATACATTCTCGCGTTACAACAATGATAATAATAGTTACTAATTGTCGTAGTTTAGGGTTTATATGGTTAAGGTTTATTGAGCTATGTTTTTATGGTTTATTTTCATTCTAAATATTTATCGATTTTATACAAAAAGTACCAATCATTATCATTGTTTTTCATTCTTAGTGCTAGTTTTCGTCCCGTGCTGCATCGACGATCAAATAATTCCATCAGTCAAAAATCAGGAAAGGAAATCCATACTCCCATAGGCAAAATCGGAGAGCATGGCAAAGCATAACTGATTTCTGATGATTCGCTGCGCGCGCGCTTGATTTTCCCTATTTCGTATCCTATTATCCTATATGGCACCTTTTCACAAGAAGCGGTAATCTAGGACATATGGCACCTAGGGCGAATAGTTCTATCCTTAACTTCATAAATTGGCACATACTGCATCTAAATAAGGCATCTTCTCATCGCATTTAGCGGTATAGCGGTAAGACCCTTGGCACCAGGGTGAATCATAGTATTGTTAGCTTCATGAATTGGCACATATTGCATCACAAGGCCCAAATCCCTATATGGCATCTTCTCATCGCATATAGCGGTATATCGGCATAACAAGGTCCACATCCCTATATGGCATCTTCTCATCGCATATAGCGGTATATTGGCATAACAAGGTCCACATCCCTTTATGGCATCTTCTCATCGCATATAGCGGTATATCGGCATAACAAGGCCCAAATCCCTAAATGGCATCTTCTCAACGCATATAGCGGTATATCGGCATAACAAGGTCCACATCCCTATATGGCATCTTCTCGTCGCATATAGCGGTATATCGGCATAACAAGGTCCACATCCCTTTATGGCATCTTCTCATCGCATATAGCGGTATATCGGCATAACAAGGTCCATATCCCTATATGGCATTTTCTCATCGCATGTAGCGGTATATCGGCATAACAAGGTCCACATCCCTATATGGCATTTTCTCATCGCATATAGCGGTATATCGGCATAACAAGGTCCACGTCCCTATATGGCATTTTCTCATCGCATATAGCGATATAGCGGCATAACAAGGTCCACATCCCTATATGGCATTTTCTCATCGCATATAGCGGTATATCGGCATAACAAGGTCCACATCCCTATATGGCATTTTCTCATCGCATATAGCGGTATATCGGCATAACAAGGTCCACATCCCTATATGGCATCTTCTCATCGCATATAGCGGTATATTGGCATAACAAGGTCCACATCCCTTTATGGCATCTTCTCATCGCATATAGCGGTATATCGGCATAACAAGGTCCACATCCCTATATGGCATCTTCTCATCGCATATAGCGGTATATCGGCATAACAAGGTCCACATCCCTATATGGCATCTTCTCATCGCATATAGCGGTATATTGGCATAACAAGGTCCACATCCCTATATGGCATCTTCTCATCGCATATAGCGGTATATCGGAATAACAAGGTCCACATCCCTATATGGCATCCTCTCATCGCATATAGCGGTATATCGGAATAACAAGGTCCACATCCCTATATGGCATCTTCTCATCGCATATAGCGGTATAGCGGCATAACAAGGTCCACATCCCTATATGGCATCTTCTCATCGCATATAGCGGTATATCGGCATAACAAGGTCCACATCCCTATATGGCATCTTCTCATCGCATATAGCGGTATATCGGAATAACAAGGTCCACATCCCTATATGGCATCCTCTCATCGCATATAGCGGTATATCGGAATAACAAGGTCCACATCCCTATATGGCATCTTCTCATCGCATATAGCGGTATATCGGCATAACAAGGTCCACATCCCTATATGGCATCTTCTCATCGTATATAGCGGTATATCGGCATAACAAGGCCCAAATCCCTATATGTCAACTTCTCATCGCATATAGCGGTATATCGGAATAACAAGGTCCACATCCCTATATGGCATCTTCTCATCGCATATAGCGGTATATCGGAATAACAAGGTCCACATCCCTATATGGCATCTTCTCATCGCATATAGCGGTATAGCGGCATCACAAGGCCCAAATCCCTATATGTCAACTTCTCATCGCATATAGCGGTTTATCCGCATAACAAGGTCCACATCCCTATATGGCATCTTCTCATCGCCTGTAGCGGTATTACTCATAGCAGCCAGGGAAAATCACAGTATTGTAAACTTAATAAATTGGCACATATTGATATCACAGAGCCCACATCCCAATATGGCATCTTCTCATCGTAAATTGCGGCATGACCCTTTGCACCCAAGGTAATCCCAACTGCTGTAAACAAGGCAGACAACGTTATAGTAAAATAGCAAAATACACAGATATATTTATTAAGTATTCTCTAAAATGTCTAAAGATACATGTCTTGTATAGATATCTATATTCTTTAGGAGAGTCGCCTATTTCATGAATATGCCTATACAAATTATGTACCTAGTGCATGAATATGCCTATGTAAAATTTGTGCCTATTTCACAAGTATGCCTATATTATTGTGCCTATTTCACAAGTATGCCTATATTATTGCTGTGCCTATTTCACAAGTATGCCTATTGCAATAAAATGCCTACAATATAACTTTGCCTATTCTTATAAAGTGAAAAATATATCACTTACCTTTCTGTGGTATGCGAATAATGTTAAAAATAGAAGATAGAATAAAATAGAAAAATAAAAAGAAAGGATTGATTTTAGAAAATAATGGAAGATAGAGAAAAATAAATAGCATTAACAGATTTATTCAGTGTAAATTAGATTTGTGAGTAATCTTTTCCAAAGCTGTATGAGGAGGAAAGGGTTCAAAGATTACAACGGTTTCATTGCATCAGATCATACGATGTGGGATGATTTTTGAAAAATAGTTAAGAATATGACATGGTCGGCAATAAAGCTTTGAGTAAAAAGTGCCACAATTGGCAAAGTATGTATAAATACAACAGCCTGTGTAGGAGTAGGCATGCAGATTGTGGCCAACGAAATAATTGCCAAGAAAAGAATCAAATGTGGCATTAATGGTGAGAGTGTTCAAATACAACAGAATGTTGAACAGTCCCACCTGAATTGAATGGATGGCCAGACTGCCTCGAATAATACTAAGGCTTAGTTGTGAAGAAGTTCATATACAATATAGCGTGATTGCCACAAAAATAATTAACATGCCACAATTGGCAAAGTATATCTAAGAAGAATAGTCGCATCAGAAAAACATAATTGCACCGAAGATAATAGAAAATATTGTACGTTGTTTTAAGTATTTGTGTGTGCAACAATTGCACGAGACAGTATAATATGGCATACTTGACACAGGGTTAAAAAAATGCGGCGTTTCTGCAACAATAGGATCAGATTGTATATGCAGTGATTGGCAAGGTAGTGTAAAAAAATGTTACTGTGTTCAACAATTGCACGAGACAGTATAATACGGTATACTCAAACAAAGTTGAAGATCAGATTGTATATGCCGTTATTGGAAAAGTAGTGTAAAAATAATATTAGGTGAAACAATTCCATCAGAGCGTAGATTATGGCATGATTGACACAAAGGTTAAAAAGATACTGCATTTCAAGAATGTATCACAAAAGAATGTATCACTAATGTCATAATTGGCAGGGTATTTTGTAACGTGTGAACCTGTGAAACATGCGTCAGAGTTTTGTAGTGATGAAAAAATAGAGAGTATGGCATGATCATCATACAGTAGCATGAATAAAAAAATGCCGAAGCTGGCAAAGCATATTGAAATTGAATTTGTGCAGTCGCTGCTGCACCAGAGGATAGCTGCACCAGAGGATAGAATATGGTATTAAAGCCAAAAAGATAATAGATGATACAACACAATTGCCCTGATTGATATAAACAATTACGGGCCAGTTTTGGCGAGGTATTGATTAACATTGGCTTAGGCAGAACATGAATGCAGGGCGAGGTAGTGCTTAACATTGGTTTAGGCAGAGCATGATTGCAAAATAAAAAGTGACAAAATAGCCATAAAATGATACTAAAATGGGCCAGTTGCGGCGAGGTATTGCTGAACATTGGCTCAGGCAGAACATGAATGCAGTTGCTGCAGGAAAATCAAATGTGACAAAATAGCCATAAAATAAAACATAAAATGGGCCAGCTTTGGCGAGGTATTGCTCAACATTGGTTTAGACAGAACATGAATGCAATTGCTGCAGGAAAATCAAATGTGACAAAATAGCCATAAAATAAAACATAAAATGGGCCAGCTTTGGCGAGGTATTGCTCAACATTGGTTTAGACAGAACATGAATGCAGTTGCTGCAGGAAAATCAAATGTGACAAAATAGCCATAAAATAAAACATAAAATGGGCCAGCTTTGGCGAGGTATTGCTCAACATTGGTTTAGACAGAACATGAATGCAATTGCTGCAGGAAAATCAAATGTGACAAAATAGCCATAAAATAAAACATTAACTGTGCCAGCTTTGGCGAGGTATTGCTCAACATTGGTTTAGACAGAACATGAATGCAATTGCTGCAGGAAAATCAAATGTGACAAAATAGCCATAAAATAAAACATAAAATGGGCCAGCTTTTGCGAGGTATTGCTTAACATTGGCTTCAGCAGAATATGAATGCAATTGCTGCAGAAAAATCAAATGTGACAAAATAGCCATAAAATAAAACATAAAATGGGCCAGCTTTGGCAAGGTATTGCTTAACATTGGCTTAGGCAGAACATGAATGCAATTGCTGCAGGAAAATCAAATGTGACAAAGTAGCCATAAAATAAAACATAAAATGGGCCAGCTTTGGCAAGGTATTGCTAACCATTGGCTTAGGCAGAACATGAATGCAATTGCTGCAGGAAAATCAAATGTGACAAAATAGCCATAAAGTAAAACATAAAATGGGCCAGCTTTGGTGAGGTATTGCTTAACATTGGTTTAGGCAGAACATGAATGCAATTGCTGCAGGAAAATCAAATGTGACAAAATAGCCATAAAATAAAGCATAAAATGTGCCAGCTTTGGTGAGGTATTGCTTAACATTGGTTTAAGGCAGAACATGAATGCAATTGCTGCAGGAAAATCAAATGTGACAAAATAGCCATAAAATAGAACATAAAATGGACCAGCTTTGGCGAGGTATTGCTAAGCATTGGCTTAGACAGAATATGAATGCAATTGCTGCAGGAAAATCAAATGTGACAAAATAGCCATAAAATAAAACATAAAATGGGCCAGCTTTGGCGAGGTATTGCTTAACATTGGCTCAGGCAGAATATGAATGCAGTTGCTGCAGGAAAATCAAATGTGACAAAATAGCCATAAAATAAAAGATAAAACGGGTCAGCTTTGGCGAGGTTTTCCTTAACATTGGCTTAGGCAGAACATGAATGCAATTGCTGCAGGAAAATCAAATGTTACAAAATAGCCATAAAATAAAAGATAAAATGGGCCAGCTTTGGCGAGGTATTGCTCAACATTGGTTTAGACAGAACATGAATGCAATTGCTGCAGGAAAATCAAATGTGACAAAATAGCCATAAAATAAAACATTAACTGTGCCAGCTTTGGCGAGGTATTGCTCAACATTGGTTTAGACAGAACATGAATGCACTTGCTGCAGGAAAATCAAATGTGGCAAAATAGCCATAAAATAAAACATAAAGTTGGCCAGCTTTGGCGAGGTATTGCTTAACATTGGCTTCGGCAGAATATGAATGCAATTGCTGCAGAAAAATCAAACGTGACACAATAGCCATAAAATAAAAGATAAAATGGGCCAGCTTTGGCGAGGTATTCCTTAACATTGGTTTAGGCAGAACATGAATGCAATTGCTGCAGGAAAGTCAAATGTGACAAAATAGCCATAAAGTGAAAGATAAAACGGGCCAGCTTTGGCGAGGTATTACTTAACATTGGCTTAGGCAGAACATGAATGCGATTGCTGCAGGAAAATCAAATGTGACAAAATAGCCATAAAATAAAAGATAAAACGGGCCAGCTTTGGCGAGGTATTGCTTAACATTGGTTTAGGCAGAAAATGAATGCAGTTGCTGCAGGAAAATCAAATGTGACAAAATAGCCATAAAATAAAAGATAAAACGGGCAAGCTTTGGCGAGGTATTCCTTAACATTGGTTTAGGCAGAAAATGAATGCAGTTGCTGCAGGAAAATCAAATGTGACAAAATAGCCATAAAATAAAAGATAAAACGGGCCAGCTTTGGCGAGGCATTCCTTAACATTGGCTTAGGCAGAACATGAATGCAGTTGCTGCAGGAAAATCAAGGTCACGTATTGTTTCTGACGTGTTTTATGTGGATTCTGTTTAAATTCAAGACATATGAGCTCGGGATGCCCAGGGTCGCTACGCCCTGACTACAGTAAGCTGCAGCCCTAGACAGACTCAGCCCTCAGACATTTTGGAAATGTTAAAAAAAGGCAGCGTTGTAGGTAAATAAGTAAAGAATTTAACACAAAGAAACAATTCATAAAGAAATAAGAAAATTGAAACCAAAAAGTATACAAAGATGGATTCGATTCAGGGCTTCAAAATTCAATTTTTCAAAGTTCTGTGTAATTCTGCAAGAAAACAAAGTATTCGTTAAAATTTGGCTGCAAGATTCTTGCGTGAACGTCATTATCCTGAGAGGGGACCTATTTACTTTAGTTATCCATATTTATTGCCTATACTTTGCCTAAATGTCTGATTTCCACTGTGAAGATTATGCTAGATACTATATGGATTATCTGAGATGGTACATCAGCATAGAGACAAAGATTGTCAGAGGTCGTCAAACACAGAAATGCCAACTTTCTAACGAGGTACACGTTTCACCAGCCCAGGCTGCGCTAATGCATACAATTTTTCAAACTTCTGTGTAATTCTGCGATAAAACAAAGTATTCGTTAAAATTTGGCTACAAGATTCTTGCGTGAACGTCGTTATCCTGAGAGGGGACCTATTTACTTTAGTTATCCATATTTATTGCCTATACTTTGCCTAAATGTCTGATTTCCACTGTATAGAGTATACTAGATACTATGCTGATTATCGGAGAGACGGTACATCAGCATAGAGACAAAGATTGTCAGAGGTCGTCAAACACAGAAATGCCAACTTTCTAACAAGGTACACGTTTTACTAGCCCAGGCTGCGCTGATGCATACGCTTCACCGAACAAAGGCCTTCCCGATGCCGACAGATCACATTTCATCAGTCCAAGCTTTTCTGAAATGCCGACCGTCCGAAACCGTCTTACCAGTCCGGCTCGTTCTGAAGCAGTATGTGCAATCTTACCGTTCCAGCCTTTCCCGATTTACGTTACATCATACACAGTTTGAGTTGATAAAGCGCATACTACGCTAGAAAGGCAGTATCTATATGTATAACGACCCTGTTCAATCTTCATCCCCATACCAGAATATGAAAGCTATCAGTGATAAAAAAATCATCCTAGAGCTATTTGAAGATTTTAAGAGTTTTATATCGTATGTTTATCACCATTTAGATGTGCATTCTTCTTGCTACAGACCAAACCATCTTGTCTTCGTGAAGTTTTGAAATGAACAGCAGCCAAAAACCTCCCAAATCCTTCCGTTTCGACGGAAAAAATTCGCCAAAAATCTCACGGGTTGGGCTTCAAAACTTTTAAATTTTTCAAACTTCTGTGTAATTCTGCAAAAAATCAAAGTAATGGTTAAAAGACTTGCAGAAAATTTGCCTATAAAATGCTTGCGTGTTCGTCGCTATCCTGAGAGGGACCTATTTACTTGACTTATTCATATTTATTGCCTATACTTTGCCTAAATGTCTGATTTCCACTGTATAATGTATACTAGATACTATACTGATTATCGGAGAGACGGTACATCAGCATAGAGACAAAGATTGTCAGAATTCGTCAAACGCAGAAATGCCAACTTTCTAACGAGGTACACGTTTCACCGGCCCAGGCTGCGCTGATGCATACGCTTCACCGAACAAAGGCCTTCCCGATGCCGACAGATCACATTTCATCAGTCCAAGCTTTTCTGAAATGCCGACCGTCCGAAACCGTCTTACCAGTCCGGCTCGTTCTGAAGCGATATGTGCAATCTTACCGTTCCAGCCTTTCCCGATTTATGTCACATCATACACAGCCTGAGTCGATGAAGCGCATACTACACCAGAAGGGTAGTATCTATATGTATGACGACCCTGTTCAATATCCATCCCCATACCAGAATATGAGGGCTATCAGCGAGAAAATATGATCTAGAACTATGTAAAGATGTAAAAGCTATGTATATTGTATTTTATCACCATTTAGATGTCCATTCTTCTTGCTGCAGACCAAGCCATCTTGTCTTCGTGAAGTCTTGAAATGAACAGCAGCCAATAACCTCCCAAATCCTTCCGTTTGGATAAAAAATTTCGCGAGAAAATCACACGGGTCGCATTCGTCGCACTTCAAGAATTTTAAAATTTTTCAAACTTCTGCGTAATTCTGCAACAAAAGCAAAGTAATGGTTAAAGTCTTACAGAATATTTGCCTACAAGATGCTTGCTTGAACGTCGCTATCCTGAGAGGGACCTATTTACTTGACTTATTCATATTTATTGCCTATACTTTGCCTACATTTCTGGTTTCCACTGTGAAGATTATACTAGATACTATACTGATTATTGGAGAGACGGTACATCAGCATAGAGGTATTGCTTAACATTGGCTCAGGCAGAACATGAATGCGATTGCTGCAGGAAAATCAAATGTGACAAAATAGCCATAAAATAAAAGATAAAACGGGCCAGCTTTGGCAAGGTATTGCTAAACATTGGCTTAGGCAGAACATGAATGCAATTGCTGCAGGAAAATCAAATGTGACAAAGTAGCCATAAAATTAAACATAAAATGGGCCAGCTTTGGCAAGGTATTGCTTAACATTGGCTTAGGCAGAACATGAATGCAATTGCTGCAGGAAAATCAAATGTGACAAAATAGCCATAAAATAAAAGATTAAACGGGCCAGCTTTGGCAAGGTACTGCTAAACATTGGCTCAGGCAGAATATGAATGCAATTGCTGCAGGAAAATCAAATGTGACAAAGTAGCCATAAAATAAAACATAAAATGGGCCAGCTTTGGCAAGGTATTGCTAAACATTGGCTTAGGCAGAACATGAATGCAATTGCTGCAGAAAAATCAAATGTGACAAAGTAGCCATAAAATAAAACATAAAATGGGCCAGCTTTGGCAAGGTATTGCTAAACATTGGCTTAGGCAGAACATGAATGCAATTGCTGCAGGAAAATCAAATGTGACAAAGTAGCCATAAAATTAAACATAAAATGGGCCAGCTTTGGCAAGGTATTGCTTAACATTGGCTCAGGCAGAATATGAATGCAATTGCTGCAGGAAAATCAAATGTGACAAAATAGCCATAAAATAGAACATAAAATGGGCAAGCTTTGACGAGGTATTGCTTAACATTGGCTCAGGCAGAATATGAATGCAGTTGCTGCAGGAAAATCAAACGTGACAAAATAGCCATAAAATAAAACATAAAATGGGCCAGCTTTGGCGAGGTATTGCTTAACATTAGCTCAGGCAGAATATGAATGCAGTTGCTGCAGGAAAATCAAATGTGACAAAGTAGCCATAAAATAAAATATAAAACGGGCCAGCTTTGGCGAGGTATTCCTTAACATTGGCTCAGGCACAACATGAATGCAATTGCTGCAGGAAAATCAAATGTGACAAAATAGCCATTAAATAGAACATAAAATGTGCCAGCTTTGGCGAGGTATTGCTTAACATTGTCTCAGGCAGAATGTTAATGCAGTTGCTGCTGGAAAATCAAATGTGACAAAATAGCCATAAAATAAAATATAAAATGGGCCAGCTTTGGCGAGGTATTGCTTAACATTGGCTCAGGCAGAACATGAATGCAGTTGCTGCATGAAAATCAAATGTGACAAAGTAGCCATAAAATAAAACATAAAATGGGCCAGCTTTGGCGAGGTATTGCTTAACATTGGCTTAGGCAGAACATGAATGCAATTGCTGCAGGGAAATCAAATGTGACAAAATAGCCATAAAATAGAACATAAAATGGACCAGCTTTGGCGAGGTATTGCTTAACATTGGCTCAGGCAGAATATGAATGCAGTTGCTGCTGGAAAATCAAATGTGACAAAATAGCCATAAAATAAAATATAAAACGGGCCTGCTTTGGCGAGGTATTCCTTAACATTGGCTCAGGCACAACATGAATGCAGTTGCTGCAGGAAAATCAAATGTGACAAAATAGCCATAAAATAAAAGATAAAGCGGGCCAGTTTGGGCGAGATAATGCTTAACATTGGTTTAAGCTTGACTGTTCTAACATGGACAACGGTAAGATGTAAGATGTAAAAGCTATGTATATTGTATGTTTATCACCATTTAGATGTCCATTCTTTATGTTGTTGACCAAGCCATCTTGTCTTCGTGAAGTCGTGAATGAACAGCAGCCAATAACCTCCAAATCCATCCGTTTTACCAAAAAATCCGCGAAAAAATCACACGGGTCGCATCCGTCGCACTTCAAGAACTTTTTAATTTTTCAAACTTCTGTGTAATTCTGCAACAAAAAAAGTAATGGTTAAGACTTACAGAAAATTTACCTACATGATGCTTGCGTGAACGTCGCTATCCTGAGAGGGACGTATTTACTTGACTTATTCATATTTATTGCCTATACTTTGCCTAAATTTCTGATTTCCACTGTGAAGATTATACTAGATACTATACTGATTATCGGAGAGACGGTACATCAGCATAGAGACAAAGATTGTCAGAGGTCGTCAAACACAGAAATTCCAACTTTCTAACGAGGTGCACGTTTCACCAGCCCAGGCTGCGCTGATGCTTACGCTTCACCGGACAAAGGCCTTCCCGATGCCGACAGATCACATTTCATCAGTCCAAGCTTTTCTGAAATGCCGACCGTCCGAAACCGTCTTACCAGTCCGGCTCTTTCTGAAGCAATATGTGCAATCTTACCGTTCCAGCCTTTTCCCGATTTACGTTACATCATACACAGCCTGAGTCGATGAAGCGCATACTACACCAGAAGGGTAGTATCTATATGTATGACGACCCTGTTCAATCTTCATCCCCATACCAGAATATGAGGGCTATCAGCGAGAAAATATGATCGAGAACTATTTAAAGATGTAAAAGCTATGTATATTGTATTTTTATCACCATTTAGATGTCTATTCTTCTTGTTGTTGACCAAGCCATCTTGTCTTCGTGAAGTCTTGAAATGAACAGCAGCCAATAACCTCCCAAATCTATCCGTTTGGACCGAAAAATGCGCGAAAAATCATACGCGTCGCACTTCAGGACTTTAAAAAATTGCCGCGCGACATTATTATGTTCTGCTTGCATGCATAAAATACAAAGACCGTTTCGAGTTATCGCAGCACCGCGCGCAGTATGCACGTTTAGCGCTTAGAAAACGTTTCTGGGACCATTTCACAGATTGCAGAGCCGCGTCGCAAAAACGAACTCGTAAGAAAGTTGGATGAGGAAAATCTTTGTTTGTCTTGAAAGCTAACCACCAAGAATCTTGATTCTCCAGGAATATTAAGTAAGTGAAAACATTGAAGCTTTATCTCCAACAAGAACTTTAAAAACCAGTGGAAAAAACTCGCGAAAACTTGCGCACTTTGCGCTGCATAAAGCCGCGCGTTTTTTCTATCGTAAGTTCTTCAGAATAATTCATTGTTTAACGTTACTTTCCAAGCAAATAAATTAGGGGAAAGGAAGACAATTTATTGTGATTAGAAATAATGTTTCTGGGTTTTAGACAATAAAGTTAGACAACAAGATTTAGTAGCGCTAATTCCATTAAATGTAATTAAACAACAAACATCAATGACAGGGCAGGTGTGCACACCAGGGAAGGGGGCAAGGAAGTTTGTTTACAAAAATATGAAAGATCAAACCTTTAGATGACTTCTTAAGATACCAACATGTTTACATACCAGCATCGTTGTTCTCTTCGTAAGATCTGTAGAGAATGCAAGAATTTAGAACACTTTAGTTTTGGCTAATCTTAGGTCCTAAATATTAAGGGGATTGCAAGAATGCCAGATTGATAGTAGGCCAAGGGGGCATCTAGGAATGATAGAGATTGGAAGATAAGCGAAGTGAAACAAGCCAAAAAAGATTTTAGTAGCCACGCCCTTTTGATTTACTTTATATGCTATGAATAGTGTTTAAGCGTATATTTATAATTTGCTTTACAGCGTCGCATGTCCTCATTCCGAACTGCATACCACTGATTTTGAACCAGTCATAAGCATCATCGATTTTCTTTACGGGCGTGGCTCTGAAAAGGGATACGTTTATGATGGCTTTTCTATCAGGTTTTGAACATCAATTTCTATCCGTTTTAAATATTTAATATTGTCAATGTAAAATTTTTCATTGAATAGGATCTTGTGCCCACTTGCCCCCTCTGGAAACAGTAGGAGGGGCACTTACCCCTTACTCCAGCATTCAGGGGGGTTGAAATATGCTTACAGGTTGAACCTTTTACTAGAATCTATAAAGCAGGGGTTTAGCATATGGAGGAGATCATAAGTAACAGAGAAGCGAAAACTGTCGTTCTTGTGCATAGGTCTTCTGACCAAAGTTACCAAGTGATCAAATAAGAACAAGAACAAGATTTGAAAAGGTCTTCGAAAAGGAATAGGCAGTTGGGGTCAATGTTAAAATGCATGCTGATTAAAATGTACTTACTTGATGAATGCACATCATCACACCACGACAACACAATTCATGGTCCTCTTCATGGGGCAACTTACCTAAAAGAAAGGAGTGAAACTAATTAGAAACTTTATCACAATGATCAGCAGAATCATGATAATCAAATACATTGACGTCCTCATAACCATCATCATCATCATCATCATCACCATCATCATCATCATCATCATCCTCATCATGATCATCATCATCATCATCATCATCATCATCATCATCATCATCATCATCATCATCATCATCATCATCATCCTCATCATCATCATCACCAATATCTATTATAATTATCACAATGATTAAAATCATCATCAACATCATCATGATCATCATCATGATCATTATAATGATCATGATCATAATCAGGATCATTATCGTCATGATGATGATCATCATCATGAGGCATCTTAATAATCATCATAATCCTAATAATAGTCATCTTGAACATGATTGTTTTCTTGGATCATCATGATCATGATCATCATCTCCCAATTTTGATGATCAGCATCATGATCATTACAATACATCATCATTATAATTATCATTTGTCATCATGATCATGATTCTGGCATCATAATGATGATGATCATAGTGATCATCATACATCATCATGCATAATCATGATCATGATCATCATTTTAAATTTTGCAAATTCAAGAGAGATTGAAAATCAAAAGTTCAATTCTTACTTACAATGCTTCGATTCATTCTCGCTAGCCCACTTCACTCAATGTGATCATTGTGCCACTTTACTCTGTCTCCAGGATACATCTGTAAAAAGAACCGAATTTTCTTTATATCTTTATATTTATTTGTCTTTATATACAGTCATAGTTTAGTACAGTAGTAGTAATATCCTCCCCTCCCATCTCACCATCTCAAATAACCCCCCCATCCTTCAGAGTTAACAAGCCCATCCTCTCGAATAAGTGATTCACCCTTAAAAAATGTCAGCATTTTAGAAAATTAAAAATACGTCTCTAAAAATACATAAAGAGAGGCCCTTATTTTAAAATTGACGAATAAATTAACGTACTGGCACCGACAAATGGTTTGTCTTGATTCCAACCATCAAGAGCTTGCACATGAACTATCAAAAGACTTTCTAGGCCAACCTGATGAGCAGACAGTGGTGTAGGCAAGGGGAGGGGCACGGGGGCAGTCACCCTCCAGTTATTGCCAAGATAGGATTTCCATATAGGCTAAATCTACATCGTTACGACCTGGTTATTTGTTCTCAAAACCACGCCCTAATTTGCAATGTATGCATTTGTATCTGTATTCTCTAGCTATTTTTTTATCCTAACTATGGACATAACCATTAGCATGGGGGCAGTTATTTCTAGCTGAAATTTGTAGTTTCTATAAAGCGGAAATAGTTTGTTATATTTTAGTTGAAGACACCGTTTCTTTGGTCCGTTCTTGTTTGTTATTTCTTGTTTAAGAGCTTGGGTAGTTTCTTCTTATAGTGGTCTCTGTGTAATACATCTAAATGAACTCTGTATACTGAGAAACCCATAAACATCGTCATAAGAACCTTTATTTTTTAGAAAGAAAATTCTATAACACTAGGAATACGAGAAAGGAACCGAAACTTGGACTATTTTGATGTTTTGATTAAAGCAACAAGCACAATTTGGGGGGCTATAAACCCTCTTATCTTTAACACCTTCACTAGAGGGCTGAGCTAAAACCTTCACTAGACGCCAAGGTTTTATTTTAGAATAATGCTCAAACAACCCTTGTGTGATCAAATTTTAATTTTATGCCCCCGCGGGAAACTAAACATAATGTTCCTGACTAACAACAACAGAAGCAAAAACAACAACATAATGAACATCACCATTATCATCGTAAGTATCACCATCGTCATCATCATAAACGTCATCAGCAATATGAAAGAGACAGCAGCAACAACAACAACAGAAGCATCATCATTTCAAATAACCATGAAAAACATCGTCTTTGACAACAACAGCAACAACATAATAAACATCACCATTATCGTTATAAGTCATCATCATCATCATTATCATCATCATCATCATCAGCAGCAGCAGCAATATGAACAGCAACAACAACAACAACAACAACAACAACAACAGCATATTGAACATCACTATTATGATTGTAAGTCATCATCATCTTCATAATCATCAGCAATATCAACAGCAATATCTACAGCGACAACAACAACATCAACAACAACAGAATCACCATCTTTATCAAAATAACTATGAAAACATCATCTTCGACAACAACAACAACAGCAACAACAACAACAGCATATTGAACATCACTATTATCATTGTAAGTCACCATCGTCTTCAACTTGAACATCAACAATATCAACAGCAATATCTACAGCAACAACAACAACATCAACAACAACAGAATCACCATCTTTATCAAAATAACTATGAAAAACATCATCTTCGACAACAACAACAACAACAGCATATTGAACATCACTATTATCATTGTAAGTCATTATCATCTTCATAATCATCAGCAATATCAACAGCAATATCTACAGCAACAACAACAACATCAACAACAACAGAATCACCATCTTTATCAAAATAACTATGAAAAGCATCATCTTCGACAACAACAACAACAGCAACAACAACAACAGCATATTGAACATCACTATTATCATTGTAAGTCACCATTGTCTTCAACATGAACATCAACAATATCAACAGCAATATCTACAGCAACAACAACAACATCAACAACAACAGAATCACCATCTTTATCAAACTAACTATGAAAAACATCATCTTCGACAACAACAACAACAACAGCATATTGAACATCACTATTATCATTGTAAGTCATTATCATCTTCATAATCATCAGCAATATCAACAGCAATATCTACAGTAACAACAACAACATCAACAACAACAGAATCACCATCGTTATCAAAATAGCTATGAAAAGCATCATCTTCGACAACAACAACAACAGCAACAACAACAACAGCATATTGAACATCACTATTATCATTGTAAGTCACCATTGTCTTCAACATGAACATCAACAATATCAACAGCAATATCTACAGCAACAACAACAACATCAACAACAACAGAATAACCATCTTTATCAAAATAACTATGAAAAACATCATCTTCGACAACAGCAACAACAGCAACAACAACAACAGCATATTGAACATCACTATTATCATTGTAAGTCACCATCGTCTTCATCATGTCATCATCATCTTCAAATCATCAGCAATATGAACAGCAACATCTACAACAACAACAACAACGACGACGACAACAGAATCATCATCTTTATCAAAGTAACTATAAAAAACATAATCTTCGACAGCAACAACAACAACAACAACAACAACAACAACAGCATATTGAACATCACTATTATCATTGTAAGTCACCATCGTCTTCATCATGAACATCAGCAGCAATATGAACAGCAACAACAACAACAACAACAACGACGACAACAGAAGCTTCATCCTTATTAAAGTAACTATAAAAAACATAATCTTCGACAGCAACGACTCCAACAACAACAACAACAACAACAACAGCAGCAAGAAGATAATAATCATCACTATTATCGTCGTATATACACAATTATAAACTTCAGAAATCATAATAATGCTAACTAACATGGATAGAAAATTATCAGTGTACGATGACATACGAGTATTCTGTATGTTTTAAAAGCAAAATAAGACATCCGTAATCAGTCCCTTGAAAACTAAATTCAAAGGCCTGATTAGACCCTGCGGTAGGTTCGATCGCGCAATAGACAGGTTTCGTCAAGTTTTAAAACAAGTTATCCAATCAAATTCCCTATAAAAATCACATGATCAATCATTAAAACTTTCAAGTGAAGTGCCTCTGATCGATTTCATCTTTATTTAGGTTTTGTTTTCCGTGGAAAGTTGATTTCTTAATCTCCTTGACCTGCTAGAAAGTTTTTCAATATAAACATCTGAAACTTCTTTAATTATGTCTCAAATTAATTCTAGACCCTGTTTTTCGATCTCAAAATGATGTCCATGAATTCAAAGCTAGGGGTACTCTTTAGCAACAATCGAGATATGGGGATAGAGGTCCTTATTGGCTACCGAGGGCTGAGTTTAAATACGAGCAATACAATATCCCAGTTAAATAAGAAACTTTCACAGCTAAAATCCCTAATGCATGTTGGTAAAATGTTTATAAAACCCGAGGGGCAAATCACTCCTTTAGATCTTATCCACCCTCGGCTTGCATCTCTCTTGGCTTCATAGGATCTTGTAAGAATCCTTTTGTTTCATTAGAAATCTCGTATGCGTTTTCGAGGAGTGAAATGCCCCTCGATAAAATCTGGAAATCTCTGAACCAGAAGTAAATCTGGAGAAAGTTGATTTTAGTTTGGGGCTTTCTTGCCGAGTTGCTTGCTTCCTTCGAGGGCGATTCACTCCTTCAACATCTCGTATACCCATGCTAATTGAGTTCACGTAAATCCTTGGAAATCCCTGGGTTTTCAAAGCAATCTCGTTCATATTTTTGAAGAGTAAATTACCCTCGGCTTGCTTCGCATTATTTTCAATTTTTCAGGAAATCACTAAATCCCAAAGATCCATAAACCTATAGCAAGGATATTTCACTTTTCAATAAGATGTATTTAGTTTCTCTTGATGCGAAATATGAAAAATTCTGAGGGTTTTTAATCATCAAAAGCGATTTTTTCGTAGCTGATCTATAAGCAGTTACAATCTCAAAATTGAGTTTTGATCCTGTACCCCCTTCTCAACAATTTCTAGAAATCTTTGGTTTATATTTATAAGGAAAGTATGAGAAGCAATAAACACAAATCATAATTATTGAATAACTGAAAAACTCAAAATTATCAGAGCCTCAAAGTTTGTTGTTTAGCCTTTTCAGTATCAAAATTTCGAGAAACTTGCAAAAAACGTTTTGATGTCAAGATATTTTCCCGTGAACTAAATTATCCTCGAGGCTTTAGCCGTACCTTTGTAAACTTTTTGTCGAAATCTGGAGAAAATGTGTAGGATATTGATATCCAGGCAATTTTCTATTAATTTAGTGATTTTGTGACTTCTTAGCAGAATTGAAGATTCAAGTTTTTTAGACAGCCGAAAAACTGGGCAAAAAGAGTTTTATACAGCGAAACTTGAAAAATATAGCTTGATCTTGATAAAAGTTAACAAAATGACGCGTTTGCTTGATTTCAGTAAGAACCAATGTTTAAAACACAACGTAACAAATTCAAAATTATTAATAACCATACATTTTCTTAAAAAAGTTATTTTGAGGGCCGTAAGGGCTACCACAAAGCTACGAAAGCTGATCAGACCAGCGAGGGACATTTCACTCTTTAAAAAGTGTACGAAATTTCCATTAAAACAAAAGGATTTCCAAAGGATTTCCGTTAAAACAATAGGATTTCCAGCAAAAGTGTATCTACACGACTATAATGAGTGATTTGCCCCTCGAAGACAAGTTGAGAAGTTCAAGCGCACATGTTTCTTGCGCAAATTTTGTTGTTGCTTGATCGGGGTTTTCGGGCAAAAAACTAGCAAATTTTCTCCCTTTGAACGTTTTTTGGTAAACGAATGAAGCTCATTCCATTGCGTTCAAATTCTAAAGCATTTGACGACCATTTCAGGTTTGCGAAACGAGAATATTGGCTAGAAATTGTTTAGACTTAGTAAAGCTAAAATTGTCCCTGACTAGTGAATTTGATCAGAATTCAGTTAAAGGATAATATGAAGATTGAATTATATAAGTCTTTTCACCTACATATGTGCTTTTATGCTTTTAGCTACTAGTATGATATGCCAAAGGAAAACTTAGAGATGAAAAGCACGTGTTTTTTCGTGTTTTGGCGCGAAACTGTTTTTGTGATTTTTCTGAAAGTTTTCTACCCAAAAAGCGCAAAGAAATGCTCCTTTTAGGAGATAAAAGGAATGTTTAAGGAAATATCAAATAGTTATCTTCAAAAATGTATTTGTTAGAAGAAATAGTCGCCAAAAATAACGCATTTTTGCTTTCGCCTTGAAGGTTGAGTGTTCGTCTTGCCTCACTCATCGAAAAGTAGCTAGCAAAAATCGCGATAAAGAGTAAAACTACAAATGATAACCCTACTGATCTAGGAACAATTAATCTATTAACAAACGAAGAAATTAAAATAACTAGATGATAGCACTTACTTGGAAATTTAAAGTCTGCTCGGCACGTTTCTTCATTTTGGAGCACATGTTTGACGATGGACCAAAACAACTCTTTGGGCCACTTTGAACTTCGAAGTTCTTTTTCGGTTTGTTTAGCTTGCAATCTTGGACCAAGTACACTTGGGTTCTTTTTCTTATATTCTTTATGACAGAATTCGTTGTCTTTCTGTCTTTCTGGCGCTCTTCTCTTTTCTGGTCTTCAGAGAGTATTTGCTTGCGACCGCACGAGCCGATCTCGTGGAGCAAGAGAACGTTTTCACGTGGCTTGCAGTTTATAAATGGAATTCCCATGAGTCCTTGGGGGTGCGCTCGTGATTAACAATTGAAATGTACAACTTTGTTGAAAAATGCGGGAAAATATCCAGACACTGGGTGTCCAGGTCCAGATCCATCATTATTTACATCATTATTTCATTATTCTTATCATTATTTTCATCTTGGCAGACATTGAAGCAAAACTTTTTCAGCAAAGCAGCCAAAAATGAATTGAAAACACCCACCCCCCTAGTTTTATCATAAAATCGTATGCTGTACCATACAGCATTTTGCTGGAGAGTATCCACCCCCAAACACCTTTTAAAGAAAAAATCATCTTTAACCCCCTCCCTCCAGAGAACAGGAGTCAAAATCGTTTAGAGACCCTTAAGTTTCTTATAGAAAATGATTTTATTCATATGATGGCCCTTCGGTTCCCTTTCCTTTTTTACATGGGAAAGGCAATAGCTGTCCCTAGACCATGCTACCCCTAGGGGCATTACTGACCTTCTATACGAGGGGCATGCATGCCAAAACTTGCCAATAATCTGTTCGTATGGGGAAATAACAGGACCGTACCTCAAGACGCCTCCCCACGACAATCGTGGTATCCCCTCCCCACCGTACTGAATATCCGCCACCGTACTGCACATCCCCCAATGCACAGATATAACATGGGGTTTGGGCGATGGTTTGGCTTTTTTTCTTTGCTGCCTGCTTTTTGAGTCCCCTTGTAGTCAAAATTAAACCAAAATCGCTCAGTTGGAGAGAGGGGGTGGCTTTACTGAACCTATATCAAGAACTCTACAAATCACTGAATGTTTCAAGAGTTTTTTTATGCGATTTTAGCATCAAATAAGACACTTCAAGTTTTGAAGAATCTTTCCTTTAATAGAATTTATAGCATGGGGGTAATCGCTAATTCTACCCCACCCTTTACAATTTCCCCACCCATTAACTTTGTGACTGACGATTACCCCATCCTTTAACTTGATCACTGACGATATCCCCATCCTTAAACTTGATTACTGACGATATCCCCACTCTTGACGATAACCCCGCCCTTTAACTTGATCCCTGATGCTAACCCCACGCTTGCATTTGAACACTAACGCTAACCCCACCCTTTAAGTAGAACATTCAGACTCTCACCCCTAAACTTTTCACCAAAAGGGCTGCTAGAATTTACGATAAAGCTGGTTTTATTAAAAATGTTCCTTTACATTATAGTTTCAGAAGCTGTATCTCTTATAAAGAAAGCCAAGAAGCCAGTGATTTTACTTGGCAGTCAATCTACTCTTCCACCTGTTCAAGCTGATGATCTGCGTGCTTCTTTGGAGGTAATCAAAACTTAACTAACTGGAATTCCGTGTTTCCTCTAATCCGGGGGGTATTTAAGATATTTTTGTACTGGGGACGTGACGTCCCTAAGGGTATCGTTTTTCATGATTTTGGTAGAACATGGGTCTTAATTTTCTGAAAATTGGTATAAACAAGGGTATCTATTTCTCCAAATTCGGTATCAACTTTGAAAAAACGGTCTTATTTTCTTTTTTTTTACTTTTCTGGGTGAAATTTGATGCTAACTGACATATTATAGTATCTTTAAGCATATAAAGTAGTTTTGGAGTTAATATTTTCATTTAATTTTCATTTAAGGCATGTAGACGCAGCTGTAGATAAAGATGTAGATGTAGATGCAGATGCAGATGCAGCAGATGATGTAGATTTGGATGAAGATATAGATGTAGTTCCAGATGTAGATGCAGATGCTGAGACAGATCCAGATCCAGATCCAGATTTAAATGTAGATGTAGATGCATACATGTAGATGTAGATGTAGATAATAATTTTAGTTATTGTAGGTGTTTTTTTGTTTATTTTAGTCACTTGGAATTCCTTGCTTTCTTGGTGGCATGGCAAGAGGTCTCCTTGGGAAAAACAGTCCTTTGCATATCAGGCAGAAGCGTAGAGAGGCACTGAAAGAAGCAGATCTTGTCATATTAGCCGGTAATTTATTATTTGTATTTCCACGCTAGCGAGTCCATATGCACTACTGTGGTGGGTTATTATGCTTGATCTGGTCGATTATTTTGCTTGATACTGTGGGTTATTATGCTTGATGTGGTGGATTTGTGGTTTTCTCTTGCTTGATCTGTAGATCAAACCAGTTTGCTATTATTTCGTTCCTACCACAGTACACAAAAATATCACCACATCAAGCATAATAACCCAGCACAGTATTAGTTGTCCAAGCATGATGTAGACAGCAGACACGAGTTATCATAATTTTTTAAAACAAATGCTGTCAAATTTTAATAAGTTGCGTTTTCTCGTCTGTTGTTTGCATCGTTACTCAATACTATGATTTACAGTAGATCCTCGAATAAGCCCCCATCTCCAAATAAGCCCCCCTTGAACAAATCCCCACTTAAGAATTCATTTTTGCAAATAAGCGCTCCCCTCGAATTAGCACCCATTGGGTTTATATGAATTTGTTTTTGACTATAATGCATCTTCTAACTAATTAAAATACTGAAAAAGCTTGTGCTGACAGGTTTTACTATCAGTTCAACCAATAATCAGCCATTGGCTGTTGGCAAGCAGCTGATTTTGATTATAGAATACATACAAGTTATCATTTTTCTCTCTTCTACTCTGTCGAAAATATCTTCCATATACTGGAACTATTGAACTTTGAAATAAGCCCCCCCCCCTCGAATAAGCCCTCCCGTTGAATAAGCCCCCGCAAAATATACGTTTTTGCGAATAACCCCCGGGGGCTAATTTGAGAATTTACGGTATTTCTAATCAGACGCAAGCATTAGCTTAGTTATCAGGGACAGCTGAGGTCGACATGGTTTGCTTCTTGTCCTTCTCAATTCGGTTAATTGATAACCCGATACCTCTTCTGCAGGAACTGTCTGTGATTTTCGTTTGTCTTACGGAAGAGTATTGAACAGAAAGTCTAAAATCATTGCTGTCAACAGAGACAAGAGCCAACTTTACAAGGTACCTACTCATGTTCTTCACTTTGTATTGTTTGTTACTAATAACAATAATTTTGGTAGCAACATTGTTAAATAAACCCTAAGACCACTGGCTAGAGACATGTGCTTGCTGGATAAATTGGTACGTTTTCTCCAAGTTTGAGTCCATGCAGAAAGCAAGTTTTGGTCGACAGATTGTTTCACCAGGGTTAATGGCATCTATTGAAACTAATATTCACCTAAGACATTTCTGTGAAAAACTTGAATTACTATTTTGTCTTTCTTCTATCTAGAACGTTAATGTCTTCTGGAAGCCAACTATTGCAGTGCAAGGTAATTATCATAGAATTTATGGCATCTTGCACAGTTTACTAACAAATTAGTTCCTTATTCTAAACTTTTGCCTTTCGGATATGCAAGATTAGACCATAGAGATGGTAAGAAGGACTTCTGTCTCTCTCTATCATTATTAAGTCTTTTACTATCTCTATGGATTAGACTTGCTTTACCAAGCCCCTAACTTTCGCCCACATTGAATTGAATTGATGTTGTTGTTGTTTGCTTCAATCAGTTTGAGCGTTCAGCAATTCAGTTAAATAGCGATGAATGTAACTCATGTAGTAAGTCTAAGGCAAGATGCCAATGCCACTGAATTGATTAGATCAGTCTAGTGGCATCGATGCTTGTGTTCTGTTACTTGTAATGTTGCTACTTTCCCAAAATCATTGCAACTGACAGTCTTAATATTAAAACAACTTGTTTATACCTTTGTTAGCGGACTCTGCTAGTTTAATCCTACGGATAAGCGAAAGCATTGGAAATTACAAGGTTAGTGAAGACTGGGTGAAATCTTTGAAAGATAGAGATATTCAAAAAGAGAAGAGAACAGGTAAGAGTTAATTGATTTGATTTATGGGTAAAAACTCTAATCATCGGTGTATATGTAGTTAATATAATGGCTTGGGTGTGAAGAAGGAACTCATTGGGATACAGTATTTTACGTATAAAGGTCAAGTATCCCACGTTTCCGGGTTCTTCATTGTTTCTGCAATACTTTGACTTTATCTTATTCTTTACAGCTTGAAGGCTGATGAACCAGTAGGCAACTTCTTGAACCCTTTAAAGATTCTTCATCGTCTGGATGAGGTTATGTCTCAAGATTCGATTATTGTGGCAGATGGCGGCGATTTTGTTGGATCCGCAGCTTACATTCTGAGGTAAGTGTTTTACGAAAAAATAAGACTTATAGATACCTTTTTAGGTGTGGCTGTAAAAAGCAATAGGAATGTAAAGAAGGGTTTTTCATAAAGAGTTGAAAGACTCAGTGTAATAGATTTTATATTGAAATGCAAAATGCAAAATGCAAAGTTGAGTACTAGGAAATAAGTATTTAGAATTTATATTTTCAAGATAGATTGATAAAAGCCAAATATTCCTATGGTAGATTATTGACATTAAGGTGTTAAGTTTAAGAATGCGATGCCGAAATCGAGGAATATTAGGCAGAAAGAACCCCCCATCAAATGAATGCATGCTAAGCAACACAAGAAAATTATTGCTACAGAAGTAGAATATTGTATATTGCAACAGTAGTGAGAAAAATATCGATACAGTAGTGGAATATATTGCTACATTAGTAGGGTATATTGTTACAGTAGTAGACTATTGTATATTGCCATAGCAGTATAATATATTGTTACAGTAGTAGAATATTTGTTGCACTCAGTAGTAGTTGGAGTAGTTACACTAGTGGAGTATATTGTTACGGTAGTAAAATATATTGCTACAGTAGTAGAATATATTGTTACAGTAGTAGAATATATCGCTACAGTGGTAGAATATATTGCTACCCTAGTAGCATAACTCAGGTTTATATGTTGGCTTTGTTAAGAATGATTTATCTCAAAACTATTCTTCTTTATTAGACCTCGTGGACCGCTACGTTGGTTGGACCCTGGAGCATTTGGAACATTAGGTGTTGGTGGTGGATTTGCACTTGGTGCTAAACTATGCAGGCCTGATTCAGAAGTGTGGATTATATATGGAGATGGATCTTGCGCTTACAGTATTGCTGAATTTGATACATTTGTCAGGCATAAGGTATGTTGTGAATGAAGATAATATTACTGCTCTGTTAGGGCGTGGCAAAACGGTAAAACATTGTTGGTCAAACATTTGTGATTTTATTTGACAGAAAAACATTTTGCCGCTTGGCCTAGTCGTAAAACGATGCTCTTCAAAAATTTTTTGTTTGTATAAAGCAAAAATGCTTTTGAACTTCCCAAACATTTTTCAACGAATTTTGATTAGTCTTGCTTCTTTTTAACAATATTTTACGATTTGGCCGAACGTTGGAGCGTTGCAAGATAAAGAAGTTTTCAAATATTTTCCAATTTTTGATCGTTTGGTCATACCCTTAGAGATTTTAGTCGCTCAATGCAACTAGAATGACTTACTAGACTTTTTTTAATCGCCTTAGATTCCAGTTATTGCATTGGTTGGCAATGACGCGTGCTGGTCGCAGATTTCTCGCGAGCAAGTTCCAATGTTTGGAAGCAATGTTGGTTGTCAGCTAGCAGTAAGTTCCGCGTTATTCCTCTATTCATTGTTTACTCATATTCTTTTATTTTCATACAACTGAAACCTACTTTAGTGGAAAACCCAGTTATATGCATGAATTTTCCTTTGCAGATGTATAAATTACTCTGTTGCCTATTGCCTTTCAAGATATTTTTGGTCAGCTTTTAGTGGGTGGGGGTAAACGCTCTTACTGACACCTACAAAAGATTACATATTTCTCCTAAAGCTCCGTTATATATATTTTTTTACTTCAAGCACACCGATTATGATAAGGTAGCAGAAGGGTATGGTGGAACTGGTTTGATGATCAAGCAAGGCAGTCAGGAAGATATTGACAGAACTCTGGAAGAAGCCCAAAAATTACAGAAGGATGGAAAGCCTGTTCTTATCAATGCTCTTATTGGCAAAACCAATTTCCGAGATGGATCAATATCGGTTTGAAGTATCATTTTTTACAAATTAGAAAAGCAGTTACGCCACAACAATTTTAATTCACCTAAATTTCTGAACCCAACATTATATGAAGAAATAATTAGATTTTTTAATTAGGTTGATTAATATATCGAATCAGGCTTTTTGACAAAAATTGTCATAGCTTATATAGGATAATTCTTTTCTCTGTATACATTTCAATAGTCTGTCTCTCACGAGTCACCAGTGTATCGCATTGTTGCTGTCTGCATTCATCCATTTGGTACTTTGTAGTGATTTATAAAATCCATGTTGAATGTTTTACTACAATAATTCCCATTGTAATTTTTTATAATGTTTTCAATGTCACTGTATTTCGGTATTCTGATGCATAAAATGTTTTTGACGAGTGCTACTGCAATTAGTGATTGGGTCAGGTGTGTGTGATGCCCTGGCAAAAATCAAACATCTTTTTCAATCATTTGAAATTTGCTTTTCAACCAAAGTTTAAGAGTTTGACGACGTCACAAAACATTGCTTGACAAGAAGAATTTGTTGGGCAATGTTTTCAAAAAGTTCAAAAACATTTTTCGCAAATATTTGACCAACAATGTTTGATAGTTTGTACATACATTGTTTTTAAAACATTAGATATTTGCTTTTCAAGCAATGTTTGACGACGTCACAACAAAATATAGCAGAATTTGCTTGAGAATTGTTTTGAAAAGTTTTAAAACATTTTTGTTTGATGCAAACAAAAAATGCTTGAAGAGAAATTCTTTACGACGAGACCGACGGTAAACATTTTGTTTGGCATGCAAACTTCTAATGTTTGACCAACATTGCTGGATCGTTTGGCCAGGCCTTAGAGAGAAGTTGACACGCGATAGTGAGCAGTAGACAGTGTTTGTTCCACTAAGTTGTCGTCAATTTTTCAAATAATTTTGTACTCCATAATCTAAATAAGATTTTTTATATTTACAACACGAGAAATTATTTTGAAGAAGTCAATAACTAATTTAAAATGATAGCTAACAAGCCCATTTGCTGACCTACCAGTACATTTCTATACATCTATAGTACTACTACTAAAGCTCAATGTCGTACTTATTTATCAACTGCTATACTGTTAAATTATACATTCATATTATTATTGCCATTTTAGCCGATTGTTTATGGGCAAATTTAGAACTACAGCCTTGGTTAAAGAGCCAATACTAATATCTGAAGTAAGTTTATATTTTTTCTTTTCAGTTTGTTTTTGATTTGGTGAATGAACGGTCTATATCTTACTATAGCTACTAAGCAGAGGAATATGGTAGTATATCTTCTTTCCTTCTGATAGAGTCTTCCACAAAGATTCTGTTTTTATTTTTAGTGAGGCATTTTGAAGGAATTTCAGGGAATATCTTGTTTTCCCTTCAAAAATCCTTAGTTCATTCAAAGGACCGACAAAATGGCTGCCATCTTTTGGGGAAGCCTCTGTTATTCTAAGTTCTGTCTGCAACTGGATTGTTCCAGTCTCTGTTTGAAGAAGGACAAACTCGGTAAGAATATTTAAAATGTGATCTGCTTTTTGGACTTTGGACTCGCCGTCTACAATTAAGCGTTAAAGCTGCCTGTTTATCCCTAGACAGGCTGTATTGTAGCAAGCTTGCAGCAGCTTTTACACAGCGTTCAAGTACATTTGAGAAATATTGGCTAGTCAGCTCACATTGTAGGACAAACCTTGATAATAAACGCATTTTTTAAGCTTGTATTACTATTTTACTGATTTATACTTTTTATGAACAGTGGGTAGCAAAAGGATTCAGTTCGGCTAATATTTTTAGATCTAGGTCTGAAACTTTTTGATTTAACGTTACATTTCATTAGCTACATTCGTTATTCGTGAAACAACAGATTCCAGAAGCCATCAATTGCAGTCTTGATAATAACTAAATTTTGCTGAGTTTCTATACGCTTTATTTCTAGCATTTGATGCCGAATTGGGAGTTTTGTCTCTGGTCTCTTGTTCTCTTTGAGTGTATAACACTGCTCGTTGTACTTTGGCAAAATTGTTGTATTCTAAACCTCTGAAAATTTCCTCTGCAAGTCTTTCATCCTTGCTTTGCTTTCTTCTTTATCTTTCTTCATCTGAGATGTTATTTAATGAATTGACGAAGCTGAAATTGATTGAAATTAATTATTAAAACAGAACTGTATTGGAAAAGCAATATGGCGAAAAAATTTCTCGCTGTCAGCGAAACGACCACCAGTGAGGTGTTGTTTGGGGTTAGTTTAATATAAGAATAAAAGTGAAATGGAAATTAGTTTTTTTTAAACATTTCGAGTATTTGAAATAAGTTGGATGGATTGGAATGGTTACAGTTATACATGTAGTTGAATATGATTGGCTATGATGACTTCAGAAATGCAAACAGAGCTGGAGGAAGAAAACGAAGAGCAAAGGTGTGATGGTTGAAATAAAAGAACAATGATCGAGTAGTAATGCAGGCACCACATATTCTTTGATGAAAAGTCTATTTTAATGGGCTTGTATATCGCTAAGAAAAAACCAGGATTCTTTCTCACTACACGTGTTCTTTTTTGTGGAGAGTAAAGTTTGAAAGTCATAAAAGCAATGGCACAACTCAATAAGAAAATCGTTTCTATTACCTCATTGCTTTGATGGAGCCTTCGATCTTTTACTGTTGTTATCTCCATAAAAATCTTCTAATAGTGTTTGTATTGCTAGAAGAACAAATCATAGTGTAACTAAATAAGTTCAGTAATTAGCATTAACAGCGTCTTTTAGTTATTCGATATTTTATTAACAGTTTCTGTTTTCTGGAGAAACTCTTATTGATCATTGCTTTAACAAAATCTTCAAAACAACTTTTATGCATCATCAAGATACCAAGTTTTAAGCCTTTTGCCATAAAGTCACTGAGCGTCGCTGTCGTTTGTTGCGAGTCATAGCGGTTCGCTTTGGATTTCTGCAATACAAGTTTGCAATTTTTGCTGCATTGTGCTACATTGCATTGTGCTGCGTTGCAACTCCATTGCACTTTGCTTGTTTGTTTGTTTGTAAATTTATCTAAATTTGATCGCTAACTAATAGCTAACAATATATACATACATATACACGTTAACTAATCAAAATCGAATATAGCTACACTAATTAATATAATACACAATTGCAAGCGTTATATTTGCATGTTGGCCCATCCCATTGTTTTATTTTGCAATGCATACATGTGCAAAACAGTCTTTTGCAGTCGTTGATAGCCATTGAGATTTATTGAATTTGGCTTATCAAAGTAAACCATATGGCATAATGAAACGAAGTTTTGGGTGACATATCTGTCAGTCTTTCAGGGGTTTACCGAGATGGGATAATTTTGCGTACAACAGATTCCTCGATTGTCTTAGTCTCTGGAGATTTTCTAATGCTTCCATTTAGTCCCTTACGGTATTTCAGTTCTATCAAACTATATGGAAGCCAGGTTCTATTAGATCTACCATAGTTTGTTATTTTCTCAATCAACTTATAAAGAGTGTGCCATTGTTTCGCTGTCGTATGCTCCTCATGATTGCTTCAGTATCTTACGCGTCTTTTCTAGTAAACTCGAAGCTCATCAGACTCCTTTTTGTTTTACCATGTAATTGCTGAACATCGACTGTAGAGTCAGTGTTCTATGCGTATCTTATGCTCTGATCTTATCATCGTCAATGAAGAAAGAAAATAAAAGAGATTCTTAAATTTATTTACCATTTAGATCTATATCATTTGATTCTGCTTCTCCCCTGTCACCATCAAGTTTATACATCATCGAATCTACTGCAGCTTTATGATTTGCAGGATCATTCATCTTTGCTCTGTTAAATCCTTTTGTGTCTATGAAGTCGCTGCAGCTTTTGTCCTTACATGCCTCACAATTGGCTGGGCAAACTGTGTTGCCTGTTTGACTACGTTTTTTGGTACAAGGTTTACAAGGCTTGCAACCTTGTGGACAACCTCCATTATTTCCCAGATTGACTGATCCAGAAGCAGCATCTGATCCACCTGCACCAGTATTTGGATCACCTGCCGCACCTGCTAAATTTGCACTTGCTGAACCTCCACCAGAACCTGCTGCTGCCCCAAGACCTGCAACACCAGATGCAGCGGCATTGAGAATATTTGCGACGGCACCTGCTATTCCTCCTGAGCCAGCGCCACCTCCAGCACCACCTCCAGCTCCACCACCGCCTCCTGCACCTGCTGCTCCAGCAGCTGTACTACCTGAAGCGCCTCCAGCGCCTCCACCCGCAGCTCCTCCTCCATCAGCACCTCCCGATGCACCCCCAGCTCCACCACCAGCTCCCCCTCCCGCACTTGCTTCCCCTCCAGCACTACCCCCGGTGCCACCTCCAGCAGCTCCACCTCCTGTACCACCTCCAGCACCTCCACTTGCAGCCCCAGAATCGCCACCAGCACCTCCACCAGCACCTCCTCCAGCTCCACCTCCAGCGCCACCTCCTGCACTACCTCCTGCGCCACCTCCAGCTCCACCTGCAGCACTACCTCCTGCGCCACCCCCAGCTCCACCTCCAGCTCCACCTCCTGCGCCACCTCCATCTCCACCTCCAGCACTACCTCCTGCGCCACCTCCAGCACTACCTCCTGCGCCACCTCCAGCACTACTTCCTGCACCACTTTCACCTCCAGCGCCACCTCCAGCTCCACCACCTGCAGCGCCAGCTCCACCAGCACCTCCACCAGCGCTACCTCCTGCGCCACCTCCAGCTGCACCACCTGAGCCACCCCAGCACTTCCACCTGCAGCTCCTCCATCACTTCCATCTCCAGAGTATCCTGTAGCTGGACAGCCTGGCTTGCCGGCCTCCTCGGAAGATGAACTTCCAGTCTGTACCGTGTTCATTAAGCTTGCGAAGGCATCTGCTCCAGCAGCCTCTTTCAGAGAATCTCTTGTGATAGGATCTGACTCAGGAACGCCATTCATAACTAGTAAAATACAAAAGTAATTGCTTCAAAATATCATCTTTCCTGAATTCGTAAATGGCTGGAACTCGAAAGATTTTATTTCGGTTTAATGGGCCATGTTTGAACAGAAATTTATACTGCTTTCACACTGATCCCATTAAACCATCTATTATAAAATTACCCCTCTGTTGGGTTAAACTCTGGGGCAATTGGTTTGCTCCTTTGTTTGTACTTGTTAAATCCGCAACAGCCCTGATGTGTTGATCTCCCTGAGGCGGATTGGATAAGGTGTATGTGAAATGGTGCATTTAGCTCCAGTCACTAGGATCTCAGTAATAGGTTAACTAATCAAGACTTCGACCCTGGCTGTGATGCTACCTTGTCTGGAACTCAAACCCCGACCATACATGCGGAGCTTCTGACACCACAAGCCAACTGGATAAGATCACGACACCACAGCACCAACAATGTCCTACCAGTTTACATATCCTGCAAGTATTGCCAAGGACCTTACAGGGAGCGTAACATTTCTACTAGCGACATTCATGCTTTCTCTTTAACAACATCAGCCTTAAAGGACCTGCAGGCAAAAGCAAAAGGGTATATAAATAGCTTCTGTGTTAGCAGTGTTAGTGTTTGCTAGCGTAACGGACTTACCCATTGACAGCATTGCTTGTATTCGAGCCACTAATGCAGCAGCTTGTGAAAATGTTCCTGAGAATGCCAGATGCCCAGCTGAGGATATTACCGAAATTTCTTCTTGACTGAAAGACTCTCCGAGGCCTGAAATGTAAAAGAATCTTAGGTGACAAGAAACAGTCAGAGGAGGCCTAAAAGAAACGTACGCGCAAGAAAGCATTTATATTTTGTCAATTTTGCTGTCATTGTACTAGTTAGTGTGCGAAAAACGTTCAGAAAGAATCGGCTGCATGAAATGATTTATTTATAGTATCCATTTTAAGTTTTTTTTAAAGCATTGCTATACGAATTTTGCATGTCAAGCAATGTTTTGTGACATGTCAAAGCGGTCACATATTACTATTAAGGCAAAGCTCAAATGTTCGACCAAAATTTTTTTATTGTTTTGCCAGAGCACCAGTCTCTTTGTATGGATATCATCTACAGACTACTAAAACTAGTGCCTGCAAGCTCCGCCTATTAAGCGACAAGCCCGTCAAACATTTTTCCTTCCATTTCTCTTCTGTTTCTCTCTCGTTTCCCTAATAATAGTTTCCCTACTATTTATTTTGAACATTGAACATCTACTCTGAATATTTACTTGGTTCCCCTAATACAACTTCCATGACTTCAAATCTTTGGAAAACGTTGCTAAGTTGAATTAGGAGATTTCCCGCCACACGCAAACTCTCCTATCACGTTCTTATATTATATAGAATTGTATTACAAAGCATTTAACATTCTATTATGCACTGGCCAACCCTACCATCCCCAAACCTCCGTAGTTTTCTCACCCACCCTACGATTCGAAACTTTAAGCACTTGGTATTATTAGAGAGATGTTCTCACGTTGTTGTATGAATTAGTGAGTTCAATTGTCTTTTTTCAGATCATCTGAATCAACTGGCATATTAACTGCCCCTGGAAGCTTGACAATCGTGAGTTTGATATTACTACTATTACCATCACTGTGTATACGTACCTACTCCACACATGTTAATCTGTGCTCCTTTCAGCTGCTCAACAGCCTTATAGACGTCATCCTCACTCCTTGATCTCGCCACAACGAACATTGCAGTCTTCAAATTCTTCTTCAATTTACTGTAAACACTAGATGTAACCAGCTTCAAGGCTTGACCACAGTTAACTGTATCCTCTGCTTTCGCTTTGATTCCTGTCAATATTGTCTTGAGCTCAGCTTCCGTTCCAACAGCCTGTGCCGTTGCAACGAGGCTTGCGCTCGAGCCGTACGTTATTATTGTGACTGTGCTTCCAGATAACTGGAACAGCCGCAGGGTGTTGTAACAGAAGCGTAACTGAACGTCGAAGCTGGCAGTCTGTGATATGTCAATAGCCATTATGACGTTTGCTGATTTTAGACCTGTGGAGAGATAAGAAATGATGGTGTGAAGTAATTTACATAAGAAATAAGAAGAAAGAAAGGGGAAAGGAAGATTGGGAGAAGTATGTAGAAAGATATAGCATGGGTATAGCCTGTCCAGTCGTCTTATGGCTCCAGACATATTTGAAAGTTGTATTTCTCACTGAAGAATTCATCCATTAATATATGATTTATCTAACATAAACGGCGTTTAGAGTACCCAAACCAATTGCGGTATTGGACAATTTATAGTTGTGGTTACGTCGATTCACTACCTTTGTTTATACGACGATTGGCGTGGCAGTTTTTTGACTGCTCGGATTTGAAATGTTCTTTAAGAGAAAGGAACAAAGGTATTTGGTGAAGAAGCGGAAGGTGTTCCAAATATATTCTTCTAAGTAAAGCGTTCTTGACACTCGCTGGATGCCGATGCCACTAAGGCCTTGATTAAAGACGAAACGAATCGGAGGAACAGTATTGCCAGTTAAAGGGAATGAATATTTGTGTGTATTCATATGCAACGGAGCATTGTATATGAATTACATAATTAATATTCAACTGAGATCTTCATGTATCGTACCTCCTGCTTTGATGCTTGAAATTAATCCTGACCAATCCCATTCCTTCTGAAGCTTTCCAATTGGCTGAGATGCTGAGCATGCTAAGTAACTAACTATAGAAAGGAAACAATGCTGTTCAATCATGGGGATGCTGTTTGTTTGTATGTCAAGGAATTAAGAAGGGTTATACTGGAATACATGATTTGATGCAGAAACATTTAGCTTTGTTGTTAGCCTATATGTTTCTTAGCTCTTGAATGATTACCCACCATCTTATCTTCCCTATCTCTCTCAAAAACATGTTTGGTAGATTGCTTTTCTACAGAATTGCTTCACGTTCACGCCTGCAAGCCTTGTCTCTGCTAAACTTTGATAGTTTCTGAGGTTTCAGAAAAATTGGATCCCAATTTTAGCCTTGTGTTAATACTATAGAGTAATGGTTGTTCAACAAAAGGTTGTACGAAATCATTGCTTTACAATTTTCGTATTCAAGGTTCCTATACATGAACAGACATCATACAATACATATTTCGATCACGATTGTTCGAGAATTTAATTTGTTTTGTATTTGAATACTTACATGATGAAGGCGGTAGAACCGATTCTCTTCCCGCAGATCCTGCGGATGCCTTCTTGCTGAATTCCAGTGTCGGAATCTGCGCCGGCACTTTTTCCAACAACTAATGAAAAAATAAATATCTTTCAAAATGTGATCTACGTCAGTCAAAGAACATTCAACAAATTACCTGCAATACCTGCTCAAACGATCTAACATTGTTGCTCAAACGTCTTAAATTTGCTTATCAAGCAAAATGTTTGGTCATGTTGTGACGTCGCAGAACATTCAACTCGTCAAACATTTGCAACTAATATAACAATAAATGTCTTCAAAATGCAGTCGACGTCAGTCAAAGAACATCCAAGAAATTATCCTTATTTAAAAACAAGTCCAACAGATCATTCTGATTTTAAATTTTTGCTTCAGTGTCTGACCAAACGATTTAATATTGCTGCTCAAACATCTGAAATTCGCTTATCGAGCTAAATGTTTAGTCGTGTTGTGACGTCACAAAACATTGCTCGTGAAACATTTTTTGTGACAAGCAGAAACATTTTATTAAATTAAAGTTTTTCAAAAACATTGCTAAGTAAGCCCTTTTGGAGCGGTGTTTTATTTTTGTAGCTGTCTGACATTGAAATGTATGACAAGCAATGTTTGTTCCTTAGATAATGGCTTTAGTTTATGTAAACTATTTATAGTATTCAAAACTCATATAATTACAAAAGTAACATCTGTTCTACCTTTTAGAACTGAGTTCTGTATCTTGACAAGAGAAGTTACCAATGCACGCCACTTTGCCGTGAGGTAATATCTTGATATCATTTTCAACTCGTTCGCGTCGACTTTACCACCGATACCAATAGCAAATATCGATAGCCCCTTCTGTACAAGGCTCTTTGCAGGAGCGACTACGTCATCGTCTGATTTTCCAGTCGTCAATAGGAAAAGTAACTGTTTTCCTTCTCCTGTTGCCGATCCAAAGATGCTTTCCAATTCTGAGAGAGCAGCACCCGTTTTACGTCCCTTTGCTCCTTTGTAGCTTATTGACTGGCATGCCAATTGGAATACTGTTGAATCTTGGTACTTTCGGAATTTCTGTAAGGACTTGTCTGTAGCACCTCCGTAGGTGATGATGGACGCAGATGTACCCATTTCGAATAAACTGTATATGTTGTAGACGAATTTCTGCATGACGTCAAAGTGATGTTGATTAGACGAGTCAATGAGGAAGCCGATGGTTGATTTTTTGCAAGCTAAAATGAAACCAGTGCTGATAAGTTGCAAAATGTATTAAAAAACTGTTGCTGAAAGGCAACAACTAGGCAAAACTCTGATGGCAAGAAATTAACTGAGTATTGGATCTGGTGGGCAGGAGGGCATCAACAACATCTTTTTGCCCTTGCTCATACTTCAATGTGCCCTTATCAAGGATCAATGCAAGGATCTACTCTCATTGAAATTCAAACAGCTGCTTCGATTTGGTACCTGCCTTCAGTAGTTAAGAGTTGTCCCCTGCTTGAAATTACAAGACTTGTTTTGTTGACAAAATTTTTCCAGTCTTGAAAATCAGTACCAAACATATGCCATCAGCCGTCGTGGTGGATTCAGTTTTTCTTTGACAACTTCCATAAATCAATGGATAACAGATAATATAGCCTAACTTACTGTAACAGAGCCAAATTCTATGAGTTACTGTTGGCTACGCAAGTAAAGCAACACTAAACACGCAAATTTTGTTACACTACTCGACTTGTCAGCTGCAATATGAAACTGTCTCAATGTTATAAATGTTAAAAGCTTTGAATACCTCCATAAGCAAACGCAATTCCTTGTGTTTTCCAGTCCCAATTTTTAACAATATCTGCATGGGTTGCTGAAATGAAACGGAAAGAAATTATCATCCTTGAATTTTGAAAAAGATACCAGATGAAAGGACTCTTAAAGATGTTGTCGGAGATTAGAAATGGACTGTCATGAAGGTTATCTTTCCTCTGGTGAACAGCTTTTATGGGTGAAAAGTAATGCAATAGTTACCTGATAATAGTCCCTCTTTAATTCCTCCTGTTCCAGCAGCACCTCCAGCAGCACCTCCAGCTGCACCACCCCCAGCAGCTCCACCCCCAGTGGCACTACTGCCTGCTGCACCACCTGTAGCTGCAGCTCCAGTAGCACCACCTACTGCAGCACCACCTCCAGCAGCACCACCACCAGCGGCACCTCCACCAGCAGCTCCACCCCCGGCGGCACTACCGCCCGCTCCGCCACCGGCAGCACCTGTAGCTGCAGCTCCAGCACTGGTCGAGACGTCACCATTAACTGTGCCAACAACTGTAAAGAAAAGAAAGAAGCATCGTGGGTACTTCTAGCTTAAGTATCTGCCTCTTCTCCAGGACTAAAAAATGTCTTTGACTCTCAACTGCCAGTTGATGATAGCTCTGGTATCGGCTGCGAAAATTTCCCTATTTTTAAATTACAGCCATTTGAAGCTAGATTTGATTCGGAACGAAGATGCTCTTGGGAAAGAAACGCAGAAAATTTTATCGGTTATTGTCAAAAAATGATGGAACTTGGTACATAATTTCCACTTCAGGGCAAGTTGTTTACAGAATTTCTGGTCTATTTTGCTGTAACACTTGACTTGAAAGGACAAAGCCTTTTCAAGGACCTAATACGAATATTTGTGTTTCGCATAGGGCCCCATTTAACTGTCAAGCTACAAGACTGTTTTACTGAAATAAAGACATTGTGAGCTTTATGACTGTTGTCAAGCAATACCATTTTAATCCGGTATTATTCGTTCTGATCACTGAGGTATCTTCCCAAATATTCTCTAGTTTTTTGTAGGAGTAAACGGCAATGTTACCTTTTGCAATGGCACTCTGACATGATGTCCATGTAGTAACTAACGCATTACTTTCTCCCTGGAAAACCATCGATGAAGAATAGGCCATCAATAACAACTGTTTTGCATCGACGCTTTTCCCAATGCCAAATGCTATTGTTTTTATACCATCTTTTCTCAGCTGTACTCCAGCGGACGTCGCATCATCGGATGATCTTGATTGTGTCAGTACAATCAGAACACCGGGGTTTCCAGGTGGTGCCTCTTTAAATGCTCCTGTCATATATGTTAGTGCCTTGCCAGTCAGTGCCTATTTTGCAAATGAAAGCAATCTAAGAAATGCATTTATCTACTGATTGAAAGGTTAATGAAATGTAAGCAAAAGGGATATCACTGGCATCAAATACCCATGTTGGAATGATCGTTTTCTCTGAAATTGCTTAAGTAAAAATAGACGTTTGTCTCATATTTCTGCTTGGAACATGTATCGCGTAAAATTACTGTCATAGATTGTCTTTTTCCATAACAATCCTCATCAACATTTGGCTATCTTTTCTACAAAGTTGATAGAGAATCAACTTCACAGTGATGCACTCATGTTGAAAAAGAGTATAGAGGCGAGACTTGGGCTAAACTGTATTCCAATTTACAGTAAACAGATTTGAGGGCAGAAGAATATAAAATTCTTCCTTTAGAACTGATTAAGATCATTTTCTTATATTTTTAGTCAGGTCTCGTTTGTACAGCAGTTAGTGAGAATCGCTGGCCCCAAGCAACCTTCAACGATAGCACCAGGAATAGTCACTATCACAAGGTCATTCCGCCTAAAGTAGTCTCTAGAAAGGTTTTAAGGCATAAAGAATAAACAACGTTGAACTTGGGAAGGAGAATTGAAGTTTGCATCGAAGGTTGCTATGAAAACTGCTGACAGTTTCAAAAAAGTTTCTTCTCCATTGTTGCGTAAATCTATTGCTGTCTTTCTTTCTTCTTTGCCAAGTCCCTAGAATATCTTTGCCATCCCTTCCCAACAAGCTTCTGATGATGTCCTATCCATTGCATTAGTTGACGTCCTATGTTTCTGTTTCCCTACGTACTCTTTCTTCCATTTTGATGCTTGCCAGATTTGAATCTATACCCTTAGTAAATTTTTCTCAAGAGGCACAGTTGCTAAGTACTGCCTGTATTCTCCAGTGCAAGATACTTTAAGCAATGCATATTGCTAATTAAATGCAAGAAAGGCATTAAAATCTACAGAGCCACTTTTACCTGGCCTGAAGCTCCCTTTGGTATTTTCTCTGCCATGCTTTTAATTGTTTCTGCTGATGTGAACTGGACGAAATTTGTTACTCTATATTGACTGGTGCCGTACGAAACCACGGAAAAGTAACTGCCAGACAAAGCAAAGCTACGAATTATGTTGTAAATGAGATGACGAATGAAACCAAAATTTTGTAGTGCAACAGCTTCTACTAATATTCCAACATTTGCTCTTGCAAGATCTGAAAGAATAGATAAGAGAAATTCAGTGAAGTTGCATCAACAATATTCTATCTGCTAGACCTAAGCTTTTTTGTATTCCGAATGACTCGGTGAACCATAAGTCAGAAAACTTTCAAGAACTATTTCTTCCTTCAGTTGGCTTGACAAAGTGGTTTATTTAGATGAACTATACAACTTACATCCATATCGAAGTTGTTGGTGCTTCTCATTCCAGTTCCAGGTTTTCTGTATTTCAAGCATTGCTGAACTACCTATAATGTAACAAAAAAGTACCATAGTCGTAACTAGGAAATATAACTGCTCAATGAATTGTTACATTCTTTTGTTGAACGGATGGCTAATTGTATATTGGAAATTTACTCTTACTTACCTGACTCCACATTATTTAGTGCACCACCTTGTCCGATATCTGTTGAAAAAGATATGCCTTGCAATTATTACTTTATCTAAATTCTACATCTATCATGCATATTTTACTGCATTGTCTATTATTATTTTGGGTCATAGACAGTTATATATCAAGTTCAATGAACTTGGAAGCCTTCATTCAGTAATAAAGCAAGATAGCTCGTTGATTCGTTGGTACCGTTGTCAGTTAACTCTTGAGGTGTTTGGCTAAGCAAATTTTTTATTATCCTAACGATGCATATTTCCTTCTAAAAATGGAACCTTTTTAAGACTGTTTGTGAACTTTTTTCATGGCATATGAAAAAATTGGTCTAATCTATTATTGGTTGCTAATGCAAATTGTTGGTTTTATTATTCTTGTTTTATTCGATCTGTTAGAGATCTACGTCACATCAACGTCAAAAGCCATTACCATGTCCTCTACGAAAGTGCATCCCATGCAGTTAAACGGTGGTAATTAACCGCTTCTTCCATGCAAAGTTTTATGTATATACCTTAGTTATCGTATATTTATCGTACCTGTTGCAAGACCTGAAATAAGACCATTGAAGCTCGCTGCTTGAACGATGGTGCTCAATTCTCCAGCCCTTACAAACTGATCGCTTGTTGCGACCATTCCTAACTCTGCCTTGAGTCCAGCTGCCTTAGCCCCAACACCTATTCCAACACATTTGACTCCAACTCCCTTGAGTGCAGCGCCAGCTGCCTGGAGTTGACCTTTATCAGAAGCCGAAGCACTCATGATAAGAAAAAGCACGTTAGCATTATCTGCATTCGCTTTCTTTTGCTTCTCAAACATTATTTTCACTTCTTCCAAAGCCTTGGCTGCGTTTCTTACTGACGTTTCGACGTAAGGAATAGTGGTACAGATTTTCTGGAAAAAAGATATGTATTTTATCAATGACGGGAGTATGGAGAAACACAATGAACAGTGGTACGGATTTTTGGAACAAAGATATGTACTAGTTAATGGATAAGAGACGGGTTTTCAAAAAGAACAACTCAGTTATTTAATAGCGTTGACTGCACAAGGACATGTTGATTTTAAAAGGCTATGTTATTGAAGTTAAATGTAATCCTGGCAACAGGCATTGAGTTAGATCTTTAGCAGGTAGATTTCTCTTTTGAAGCTTATTTGCCACAGTTGACACCATTTATTTCCAACGTAAGTAAAATTCATCTCAAAAGCGAGAAGATGTATTGCGAAAAGTCTTGCCTAGCAAATGCAGCTCTTCCTAGTTATCTGTGCAGCATATTTTGCACTAGAAAAATGTAAAACACTATGATAAGTGCCATTTGGAACACGTGAAAATGGAACTGATGAAACCTTGACACTTTCTTCCTTGGTATGTGCTTCTTAATTCAAAAATCCTATCCTTTTCACTATTGAAGTGTTAACTTGTTGTCTGCAACGTGCTTTAGCTCGTCGCTTTAGAAAATGTTTGGTTAGAGGACGGCAATTAAAGCAGAAGGAGGCTTTTTATGTGTTGCAAAATCGTGTGCCACGCTTTTAAAGTGCAACCCATTTCTTATGTCTTTGAGGTTCGAAATTCTAGAGTGTTCGCTGTATTATGCAGCTGTTGTTCATCTTCCCCATAAATGCATGCAAAAATATATCTTTATAGTTAACTATGCAGCATATTTTGCACTAGAAAAGTATGGAACAGTATGCTAACAAAGTACAACCCAGCTCCTATGTCTTTGTGGTTAGAAATCCTGGTGAGTTCGCTGTATTATGCAGCTGTTGTTCATCTTCCCCACAAAAGCATTATTTGCTTTTTAGTGAATCGACAGGCATTCAGAAACAATTCCTAATACAAAATAGCTAGCAACATTTATATTTACTTTACCTGTGTCTGTTCTGCACTTGAAAACTTTTGCCAATGTGCCACTCTGTATTGATCACGTCCGAAGACCAAAATTGTCACAAATGTTCCTTGTTGTTGAAACATTCTTATCATATTGTAAACGAATCTCTGAATGAATGTTATCATGTCTGCATCTGAACCGTCAACAACAAATGCAAGATTTGCTTTCTTAAGACCTGAAAAATTGACAGCATTAATAAACTAAAAGGAAGAAAAAATATCTAGCGATACTTAACTATACGTTGCCTACGTTGGCTTGAATGGGTTCCATATTTCTTATGGTTATCATTCCTCTGTCTCGCCCTGTTCCTTATTTCTATCTATTACCAAGGCATTATGATTGGTTTGTAAAATAAGACAGTATACGTACTTTCATATTTCATTCCGGCTATATTCTTTGTCCAATCCCAACTTGATGTCCACCAACCTAAGATAAAATAACAACTTAGTCTAGGATTTGTTTGACAGAATTTGGCATTGATGCCTTACAATATATTCTTGCAACAGATTGTGCAACTTTTCTTTTAGTGTTCTGTGGAAAACATTTTCTTCGATGTGCTGTGCAATGTTTTCTGCCAGTGGCAGTTCATTTTGCATTGTGTAATCCGATTGTAACGTTCTTGAAGGGGGCGTAGTTTTTTGTACATTATAAAGACGGTATGTTCTTTTTTTGTGGCTGTAGGCACAATTTGAATGATATGCTAGATCAGAGAATAAGTTATAAACGAGAACGTTATAATACAATTACACTGAAGTTAGCATTCAATACATGAACATGTTTGACAACAAGTAACCTTTTACAATTTCTTTTGCAACATTGATGCCTTACAATATTGATGCCTTACAATATATTCTTGCAACAGATTGTGCAACTTTTCTTTTAGTGTTCTGTGGAAAACGTTTTCTTCAATGTGCTGTGCAATGTTTTCTGCCAGTGGCAGTTCATTTTGCATTGTGTAATCCGATTGTAACGTTCTTGAAGGGGGCGTAGCTTTTTGTGCATTACAAAGAGCGTATGTTCTTTTGTTTCTTCGCTGCAGGCACAATTTGAATGATATGCTATATCAGAGAATAAGTTATAAACGAGAACGTTACAATAGGATTATACTGAAGTAGATATTCCGCACATGAACATGTTTGACAATAATTGTGGGAAGTATCTTTTAACAATCCCTTTTGCAACTTTCCTTGCTATTCAAACAATTAAGTAAATTGCTTGATATCGCCCCGTCCTTTCCAGTATGCTTGTCAGTTTATTGTTAATGCTCTACGATGACGTTCGTTCAAACGGGGTACGATTATTCGACTTGAAAATTTTATTTTGGAGTTTACACAATTGGCACTCGAACAGATATTCTAGACGGTGCTATTGCGTCGTTGTCTTATCCAGCTGGCTCATGGTGTATTGAGCTCAATGTGGATGTGGTTCGATTCGATCTCCGATCACGGCATCGTCCCAGTCACAGTCAAGGTCCTGTTGGTGTATCTGCTTCTGAAATCCTGGTGACTAGCTCTAATGCACCTAATGCAGAAATGCCAAATATTTTTAGTGGAACCTATCGACGAATATTGTTGTATAGGTAGAAGAGAACCATACCTCCTTCGGCTCCACCTGATCCTGACAGGCCTGCAGCAGCTGCACCTCCTGCTCCTGCACCAGCACCTCCGCCACCTCCAGCACCGCCGGCGGATCCTCCTGCCGCAGCACCTGCACCGATTCCTGCTCTGGCACCAAAGTCTATCGAAAGAGAAGTTTTTTTATGATTTAAAGTTGTGCTTAAGTTTCACCAAATAATTAAATATCTAAAAAAGCCAAGAAAAAATTTCCATGAAAATTACGTACATCCACCAAGATCAGCTTGTAACTTCAGAAACAAAGACTGTGATGCTGCCGCTCCGCCGACTTTCAGACCTTTACCAGTCATGACCGCTTCGTAATTAATCATTTCATATATCAGACTCATATCTGTCATCATCTGAAGCTGTTCCATGCTGTTAGCGCTTCCAAGTGCTAATACATAGATCCTTACTCCAAGTGCTTTGAACATATCTCCGTATTTCTTTATCATTTCAACTTTTCCAATGGTTGGTCCTTTTATGATCACAAACATAGCCATTTTGTAATCCGGTTTCATCGCTTTGACTCCGACGAAGTTTTTGTAATAGCCTTCAAGAGCCTCTCCAACTTTCCTTCCTTCAGAGAATTGTATTTGTTCGCACATTGCTTTGACTTCAGCTGCTGCTGAGAATGCCTTGAATTCTGATGCCTATGACGCAATCATGGAAGTTAATTTGTTCTTATGATTTGAAATTTAAAGTGGTGGGAAAGGATAAACCAGTTATTTTGTGCATTCTCATATACATATCTAGCTGCCACTTTATTGAGGAAGAAGAAGGGAAGAGGAGAGGAAGGAAAACGTGGAAGAGGAGGAAGAAGAAGAGGCGGAAGACGAAGCGGCAAATAAAGAAAAATTGAAACGAATACAAGGAGGACGAAACGAATAAAATAAAAGAAGAAACAAGAGAAGAAAAGAAAAGGGAAGAGAAAAGAAGATGATGAAGATGAACTGGAGAGAAAGATAGAATGAAGAAGGAAAGAAATGGATCAAGAAAAGACTATAAACAAAACAGGAAGGGAGAATAAGAGGAAGGAGAAGAAGAAGAAGAAGAAGAAGAAGTAGTAGTAGAAGTAGAGAAAGAAAATAAATGAGAAAGAAGAAACTAAGATAAGGTTTAGAAAGAAAAAGAAAGAAGAAGGAAAGAAATGGATCAAGAACAAGAGGAATAAGAAGAAAGAAGGATATGAAGAAGAAAAGGAAGTAGAGGAAAAACAATGAAGAAAAAGCGAGAAGAGGTTTAGAAAGAAAAAGGAAAAGAAAGAAAAGAAAAGAAACGGATCAGGAAACGAAGAATAAGAAAAGAAAGAAGAGCAAGAAGAAGAAGAAGAAGAAGAAGTAGTAGAGGAAGGAAAAAACGAGAAAGAAGACTAAGAAGAAGTTTTAGAAAAATAAAGAAAGAAGAAGGAAAATGAAATGGATCCAGAACAAGATAAACAACAAGAAGGAAAGAAGAGAAAAAGAAAGGATAAGAAGAAAAGCAAGAAGAAGAAGAAAATATTAGAAAAAGAAGAATTAGAGAAGAAGTCAAGAAAGTGAAAGAAAAAAGAAGGCAAAGAAATGGATAAAAAACCTGAAGAATAAGAAAAGGAATAGCTCGAAAGGCTTACATCAATCAGTGATGTAGCTATTGAAATTTGAAATTCTTCACAAATCCGTAGATACACTTACAATATTGAGAGTTGCGCCAAATGAAGCGGCACTTAGCATTGATCCTTTTCGGAACATCATTAAAATGTTGTAAACCATTTCCTTCACCATCCACTGATGTTTGGCAATTGTTCCATCAACAAGCACCCCGGCACTACCAAATTCAACAGCTAGGAAAATGAGAAATAACATGAATGTGATCTATATTGTGGATTTTTGGGTCTGTTATTCATTTTGAGTCACAACAAAGGTTTGATAGCAAAGAATTAAAAAACAAATATCCTGCAGTAGTTTTGAAAGCAGATGTACCAATATACCAATATGCAAATTACAGATTTAGACCCTGTTTACACGAGAGAAACTGCATTGGTTCATCGGTTCATCGGTTCTGGTCCAATCCAACACCAGTTCTTGTTATTTTCCAACGCGTTTACACCAGAAATATCCGGCTATGGACATGAGAGTGCTTCCTTATCCAGAAATATTTGACTACCGTATTATGCTTAGTTGGCGTATGTGCTACCACACTTTTTGCTACAAAACTGCTTCGAAATTTCATATTATTATCACAGCAGTATCTTGTCGGGGTTAGAGCAGAAAATTCAATTTTTCTTCGAAAAATGATGTGGTCTTGTAGGCTTGTATTCATTCACTATTAGTCACATTCTGTATCCGTACCAGTTTGGATCCGATCGAAGACGTTTACACGGGATCTAAACAGAGCCATAGACGAGCTGGATCTACTTTTGAACAGATCTATAACTGGCTCTAAGCAGTGCCAGAAAAGGTACGGATTCATAAGATCCCGTGTAAACGGAAGGCGTTATCGAGCCAAAACTGGCTCTGGCCTCAATACATTATCTCAACTTACATTCATATTTGAACCCACTGATATGAACCCTCCAATCCCATTTTCCTTGAAGTTTGACTGTCCATGATGTGGAGGTCATGCCAGACCTCATAGCAATAACTTTCCATCCTCTCTTTGCAATGTCTTCCTGGCCAGGCAACAAAATCAAACCTGCACCGGCGTTATCTGCCAGGAAAGTAGAAAAAACATTTATAATTTAAGTAACAGTGGTAGACTATCGGTCGAAAAAATATGGTAGACAAAGGTGGTTGACACAGTGTCAGCTATTCTGCAGCATTGGTTTTTCAATTGTCGCCACACTTTGTATGCAATTTTGGGGATCAACTAACGTGAATATGCTATTTTTAATCTAGTGTTCGACTTTGAGTGAACTTTACTGTCGTTATAACGAGGATTGTAGTTTCCTAGAAATCATGAGTAATATATGGATGGATTGGAAATGCTCTGTGAATTTCACAAAGCTATACCCAGATCTGTTCAGTTGAGCTTCTTCTAAAGAAATACGTTCCTACGTTATTGTTATTCTCATAATTGCGAGACTTTGTTTCACTGATGCACTCTTCTTTTTTGCAGATATGTTGGTGGCTCGTTGGAATTGATTGTACTGACTGTGTGGATTGTTTGGATTGACCGGTTGGATTGCTTGGATTGACCGGGTGGATTGCTTGGATTGACTGGATGGATTGTGTGAATAAATTTGATGGATTGATTGGGTTAAAATCGAGCTTCAAAGTAAGTTTTCCCCTTTGTTATTAACTGTTTCTTTTGCTCTAAATAGTCAAGAAGCTTCAACAAACCCTATACCTAGTCACAAGGTCATGTTTTACTCCTTAATTTGATCTACATTTTGGCAAAAGTCACTATTACATTTGGTTTTTAGCAGCAACTAGGAGGTACGATGTGCTTTTTTATTTGAGGCCCTTTCTAAAACCGTTGTTCCTAACGGCTTGTTTTTCGAACGTATGCCAAAGCGATGCGAAATGTTGCTTGTCCCAGAAGATGGGAGCTAGCTGCCAGTTGTGAAAAGGATGGGGGAAGGAAAAGAAACATTATGCGATCCCGTGCAGCAAACTTGCTTGTAGTGGTAGGAGGTCTGGATATGCTTTCATATTTCCCCTTGATATTTCAAGGGATTCGAGCTATTTTTTTGCATGATGACTTTCTCTCGTTTCATTGAATACATAACAGCGCCCCATTACAGCACTATATACTGGCACTACATTACAGCAAAGCCCTTTTTACTTGAATATTAAAGATAATTGGTCTCACCTGTCTGAGGATTGTAGAAGTAGCGAGTATCATCATCATAACGATATGTATCACTTTTATCCACACTATTCTCCATCGCTTGTTCATTTTCATTGTTAATTGCCTCTAGCTGATCATTATCAAAATTTTCTTCTGCATTGCTAACACTAGGTACGCTGAATTCATCCTCTTTGCTGTCAAAAAGTCCACTTCTTTGCTGTCCTGTTATAACGCTATCACTCTCCTTATCAAAGTTCACTTGGCTGTTCTTCCTTATCTCATCATTGTCGTAATTGCCAAAATCATGCAAAGTATCGAAAAAGAACTCCTGTTGTGGATAGTTTGTGTCAGGAAATTCAGATCCAGTGATGTCTATTAATGTTTTTTTACTCGGAATGGTTATATTCCGCCTTCCTTTTAGATGATTTGCTTTTGCACTTTTTACAGTTTTTGATTTTAATGTTTTGTTATGCACCTTTGCTTTGGTGCAAGCGATTTCCTGTAGCGTGATTGTGATGCATATCACATAAGCGTAGAGATACCAACGCATCCTACGAGAAAAAGAGATTTCTTCTATCAGTTAAGAGAGTTAAGAGAGTAAACAATGGAGTAGGGGTTTTTGATTATGCGTTCAAGTGATAAACGTAGTCTTGTTGAAGAAGTTGATACAAAGGGAATAAATTGTTTTTAACACACTGAAGGATTGAAGCTTAAGCTTGCTCTTTGCCCAGAACATCAGCTTCAACTTTCTTAAGCGAACTCTGAGTTCCATTCACCAACGTCTGCCTCTTTTGCGTCTACGTCATTCGGCTTTAACTTATGTACATCAATGTACAGCGTGGCAAAAGCTTTAATTTGAAACATTGTTGCAATATGGGTGCTGGCTTCCCTTACTTCAATAGTGATTGAACCTGTCTGCTATTGCATGTGAGCTCTCTGGTTTTTTTTTATAGAAATGGTTAGTTTCGTGAAATTTTTCCTATATGCCTTTGATAGCAAGCCAGAAGTGAAACGACTGCTAGAACGATAACCTTTACTAGCTAGGGGTTATATACCAACAAGCTAAACTAAAAGTCACCATCTGGCTAATCAGCTAGACACCACCTGGCTAAACACTAGACGCCAACAGGCTCAACTACAACACTATACCTAACCAGAATTAACCCATTGCAAATCATACACCTAACACTAGTGTAAATTTGTGATAGACAGAAATATAATTGAAAGCCTGAAGTCATTCTAATACTGAACAGAATATAACTAAGGAGAAAAAACAACAGTTGAAGTTAATGAGCCAGCTAGACTTGACAAAAAGTAGCCAATAACATTGGCATCAATTGATAGCAATGTTATGGTGCAACGTTAGCCACTTCGTTGTTCTTATCAAAGTCCATACTATAACCAGTTAAGCCGACTTCTGTCTGTGTGTATAACCGATATTATGCTATACTGGTTCATATCAAGCCGACTTCTGTCTATATGTAAATAACCGATATTATGCTATACTGGTCCATATCAAGCAATGTTAAGTCAGAAGCTAAATGCGCTAGAAAAAGGTACTAACTAACCGTAACTTGAATTGTGGTCACATTAAGCCTAATGAAAAAATATTAGGCAAAGTTAAGCGACACTTCCCAAACTTTGGCTCTTAATTCAAGACCTGTCAAATCTAGATTTTTTAAGCCTCTATTAATATTAGTGAGAAGTAACACCAAAATTTGTAGCAATAACAACAAAGGGTACTTAATAATACTTAATAATCGCATGAAGTGAATATGTGACACTCCATATTCAAAAATACATCAATATTTTGTTTACTATTATGTTTAATACTATTCATTGAATTTCGTCGTAAATCCGTTTTTGCTAGTTCACGGAACGTTGAACAAAATAAAGAAGTTTCTCACATACCTGTACGCCTTCCAATCTCAGATCAATTCCTTTACTCGATGTTGAAAATGAGAATTCTACATCCCAGTTTGTTTTAACATGAAGTTAAACTCACAATTATTGTATTGGAAAATCGTCTTCTTTTGTTGTAATTCTAGACATTGATTTTTTGCTCGTGCTTGCAAGGATAAGTGGAGCGTAGGATTTTAGATCATATCAGCGAATCACAACAGTTAGCCGAGAGAGCATTAAATCTTGACCTGCTATCCCCTCACCTGTTTTGTGTATGTTTGTGAATTGGCTCGACCTTCGACTGACCATGAATAGTCTCCGATTTTATTGTAGCGCTCTTTAGGTTCAAGTTCTTGTTTCTTGTTGGAGTACTTGTGTGAGAAATGGTAGGCGATGAGATATTCTCCGTGGATCTTTGTATTCAAAGCTTTTAGTATTTTCGGAGTTCTAAATACCTCTTAATGCAGAAATGGCTTTAAATGCAGTTTATAGCTCTTGGTGAGCTGGCACTGTAGACGTAGCTACTGCTCAAGTCATAGGTTATCGCTATTGAATGGACTTGAATCGCTGGGTGCTCAAACTAGATAGGCTGAACGATGTGTCGGGTTGCAGGTTTAGTTGCTGTTGCTGTTGGAAAAGGGGTTGCAATTTTTGTACAAGATTTTAACGAGGACTAGGCTGACACTTTGTTTGTCTGTGATTTTATGCGACTGAAACTTGAAGGACTAGAGAGAGAAAAGGCTTAAAAACGGTGTATAGCCCGTGTGATAGTTGAAACAAAAGACCTTTTGTGGACTTATCGTTATTGAATCGACTTTTGTTGCCAAGGTGCTCGAACTAGTGTTGTTGTTGTTGTTAATAAGGTTGCTGTTGTTGTGAAACTATTTTGCACAAGCAAGGGTGAATGTAGTAAAAATTGACTTTGAGACATAGATGATGAGGTTTTGTTTAAAAGTTTTCGGTTTTGGTATGCATTCATCTATGGGCATAAATGAATTACGATCTATTCTCGTAGGACTCTTTACGTCTTTCAGGAATCTAGTCTCTGGTTTAAAAAGTAGTGAACATAAGTAGAATACAACTTTTGAAGCTGTGCTAAATCAAAGAGTGCGTGGTGGTATATTTTGAGGGATGCTAGGGAAATTGAGGTGCGCCGAATTTGTGTGCTTTTTGGCACTGATAGAAATTGGTGTGTCTTAGTTTTGGTTTCACCTTGTTGCATACCGACATAGACTGATAAAGTCATTATAAAGAATAGAGATGACCAAGGAAGTTTGAGTTCGACGTTTAACATTTCCATTAACGGACTTGCTGAAATGAAGTTCTTTAACCTCGTCCCCAGATCCCATCGCGTTTCCTTGAATTCTCAACTGTCTGCGCATTTGCATTTGGGTAGACTTATTACCTTCCTCCAACTCTTTCGGAAGCTTCTAACAGCTACAACAACATATAGCTGTTCCTCAGAGTGGAGTGTGAAGAAGCGTAGACTACGACAATGTAATAAGTCTAGCATTTGGATAGCGAAGCTTTACGTATAGAGTCCTATGCACTATGGAAACGAGGCTTGACGTTCCTTTGTTACTTCTTAGACCTTGAGTCTCAGTTCTTGCTCATAAAACCAAGACTCAAACTGAGATTGTTAAAGCTGTAGTTGTAGCGGGCTGTCTGGGGGTGGTGGAAGAGCGTAGACTAACGACTCTAGTAATAAGTCTAGCTACTTCTTATAAATAATAGCCCTTTGCTTTTTGCATAAATCCTTCAATAACGTTTCAAACATAAAATAATGATAAACAGTGGAATCAACAGCGGGCTATTACGAATTTCAAGTCGTCATTTCAATTTATAATTTATAATGAACTTTACTTCTAATTGTACTAAAGTACAGTCTGTATGGTTCCCTTCAAGATGTTTAGCTCAAAAATTTATCCATTGAATAACCCGCACAGCTTGTTAGTGTCAATTCATGTGGTATTATTTCAACATAAAGATATTATTTTTTAACATTAATTAACCTAAAAGAAAACTCTAATATGATATTATAATTACTAATATATGTTTTGATACATATAGTTGTCATTTGTAATTTTTGAAGTTTGAAGATTGTTTAAAACTGCTACTATTTATACTACATACTGTTCATACTACTCAAACTTCATCCCTTTTCACCAGAAAACGTTGTGTTTGGTTATATTATTTCTGTCTATTTTATTGTCAATGTTTTTATGTACACCCTTTATTGAAGTTGAGCTTTGTTGACTTTCTAAATTTCGGAGTAGCTAAATATTGTAGCGATGCACAGTGAGTCCTTCACTGTATCAATGTTTCATGTAGTTACAAACATAATTAATCATACATTTCATTTGATGCTATTTCTTGTCTTTTTCTTAACGATTGCTGCTTTCTTCTTCACATTCGGATCAAAGGACCCAATGGAGGCATAAGCATCATCAGTAGGAATATCTCTTAAATCATTTGTGAAGTTCTTCACCTGCCCATTACCCAGTCTCTGCCCTGCTTTACTATTGCTCTGTTCAGCCATTTTCTGATGCAGCCTGTCTGATATCCTGTTGAGTTGTGCAAGAACACGCGGGTTATCTGCGCTCACTTGTGATTCGACTTTGGTGCCATCGGGTAATTGTTCAACTTTTTCCTGTTGTATTTGACGCTGCTGGGTTGCCTTTTCGTCAGATTGTTGTGTGGTTTCCTCTTTCGTTTGAGTGGATTGGCTATCAGCTTCGTTGTTACTGCTCGCCTGCTGATCCGGTTTTGGATTGCCATCTGAACTCTGATCCTGTGCATTATTGCTGGTAGTTTCAGTGTTTTGGTTCGCTGCTGCCTGTACAGGTGTATCTTGCTGATCGGATGAGCCTTGATTGGTAGATTCTTGATTAGCTGATCCTGATTCGTTGATGCTTGATTTGTCGTCGAATCCTGATTAGTGGATTCTTGATTAACTGATACTTGACCATTAGATTCCTGATTAGTTGATCCTTGATTAGTTGCTTCTCTGATTAGCTGATCCTTGATTGTCTGATTGCTGATCTGGATTTGCTGCTTGAACCACTTGTTGTAAAGAATCAGTCGATTTCTGATCATCTGAACTTGTTGGATTAGTTGAATCTGCAATATTTGGCTCTTGCTTTGTCCCTGTTGATATAAATTTCGAAACCAAATTAGTCTGTTTCTCCAAATCCTGTTTCAGATCACTGGATTCGGAATGATGTTTCCTACTTTGTCGTTGTTTCCTGGATCGACTAGTCCTATTTGAGCATAAGGATCGTCCGGTTTAATCTGATTAGCTTCTTGTCCGTTTAAATTCAGTCGTTGAAACTTGTATAATTTTGTGCCATCTTTGGATTTAACTGGATAGGCTTTGAATTCGCTGTGACCATTTTCATCTTGGGCGGTTGGTTCGGCTTCGGTTTGTTTGTTAATTGCTGGTGATTCTTGCTTTATTGTTTCTCCTGTTTGAGTTGATGTTTCTTGTGAATCACCTTGCTGTGGTGTACTGGGCTGACTTTCTTGAGTTTCTTCAGAGCCTTGAATCGCCATGTTCTGTGTTGGAGCCTCCTGTTGTCGATCATTACCTGATGTAGTTTCCTCCTTTCCATGAAATGACAGATTGATATTACCATCGTGGTCAGAATCCTTAGCCATTTGCTTTTGATTCTCATCCTCGCCTGCGGTATTTCCCTGAGCTTTTCTGTCATCTTTGTGTTTTTTCAACAACTTGACTATAGTCTCAACAAGCATCTGTTTGTCCATTTTCATCAGAGTAGTGACCAATCCTTGGTTAGAACTTGATTTTCCTGAGGTATCTTGCGAGGGTTCGTTGTCGGTATTCTGCGGTGCCATATTATTGATGCTTCCACCTGGTTGTTTCCAGATTCACTCTGGCTTCCTGCATTACTTGCTTGAGGTTTCATATTTATCACGGCGTTGTTTAGTTCAGAGGTTTCTTCCTGTAACGAGCCAGTCTTTGCTGTGCGTGGAGACTGTTTCACTCTAGCAGCAGCCACAGCAGCTGTATTTTTGCGATGTGCCATGGCTGCTACGACGTTCTTCATGAGAGCATGCCTGAGATTGGTGACCAGCTGCTTCCTGAGCTGGCCTGCAGCGAATCCGAGTGTTGCTTTGGCAGGACTAACGTTCGCTGCCATCGACAAATCTGATATCGGACTGTTACCATCTGATGTTATTTGATACCTTGTGGCAGCGCTTGCTTGATGCCTCTGCTTCTGATTGTGAATTCTCTGCTTTAGCTTCTTTATTCTAACGGCATTTTGGTTATCTTTATTTTCTTGCTCTTTCTGTAGCCTCATTTTATTTATTTGTTTATTTATTATTGCTTGATTTTCTTCGCTGGTATCGTTCTGGACATTTTCCTGACTGCTTTCTTTAAGTGGTGCTTGTTTATCTGCTTGTGTCAACTTGTTGCTCTCTACATTCACATTATTGTTAGCTTCTTGTACTTTAGCTTGTTCATTACTGCTGCTTTTATCCTGTTGATCAGTAGACGTCGATTCTTCAGTTTGGACTTGCTTGGCGTTATCTTCTTTTGCTTGCTATTATCGACACTTGAACTCTCCTCACTTTGCTGTTGTTCAGTCACCTTTGTATCAGCAACCACTTTCTCATTGGTCTTCGCATCTGATGTCTCTTCTGTTTTCTCTGCATTCGCCTGCTTTTCTTCAACTTTTGCAGATTTATCTTCAGTGTTTTTCTCCCTCGATTTTTGTGAATTTTTCACACTTTTCTGTGGTTTCGCTTCTGTTTTTACTACTTGAGCTGCATCCTTTTGTTTATTTTCATCTTTATCTGCATCACTTACTTCATTTTTCTCTTTTGCTTCTGTTTCTTTTGCTTCACTTCTTTGATCAGCCTTTTTAGGTTTACTATTTGCTTCCTTAACGTTTTTCTCTTCTGAAATCTTCCCATCCTCTTTATTTACTTTTTTGTCTTCGGCCTTGCCTTCATTTTCAACAGTGTTTGCTTCTTTTGTGGGTGGTTTTGCTTGTGATTGCGTCGATGAATCTGATTTTGCTGCCTGTGCACCACTGTTTGGTGTTGAGTTGGCCTGTGCTTTCATAATCAAACTTCCTGGCTCCTTGGGGCCCTGTGTTAGTGTAGGATTGAAAGTGAAGCTATCAAATAGATTTGGCTGCTTAGATTCATGAAGTGAATTTCCTATGTAATCTCCCTCTTGGAACTTTGAGTTCATAAAAGCCGAGTCAGGGTAATTTTCCAGTGAACTGAGGTCTGTGGTTTCTGTTGTACCGGGAAGGCCCAGGGATACATCTTTAGTAAATGCTTCAATGTCATTAGCATATCCTTGTTGGTACTGACCATTGACAGCCCTGCCAACTGCTGCTGGAGGTTGATAAGACATATCTGGAGTTAGAAAGCTTTGCTCGGTGGAGTTTCCTGTGCTTGAGGCCTAAACATCGATGATTGCTGTTGAGGAGACGATGAAAATGTCTGCTGTTGTTCACCACCAGCTACAAACCCAGAATCGTACATCATACTACTTTCCATATCGTTTGAAAAATCAGCAAAAGCAGGCATCCATCTTTTCTTATTATTCACTATCTTTACTATGTATTTCACTGGCTTCTTCGCAGTACCTTTTGGGATCCATCTCTTCAAATTCTGAATCGATACTTTAGGTTTATTTCGGTTGGTCTTTGAAGCAACCGCTAGATTCTGCTTTGTTTTTGGGCCTAAGGCCCTAACATTTGGTTTTCTTATAATGCTAGGTGTTCTCTGTCTCTGCGAAACAGCTTTCTTGTTCTTAACTAGAGAATAGATTGGCAAGGCTGCTAGAAGAAACAAAACAACACTGCAGTAAAGCTTCATGATTTTACTCTCCTCCAGTGCTTGTTATCATTTCAAAAGTTTATTGTCAAGTATTTATTCCATGATTTATCTACTGAACAATTCAAGCATTTACATTCAAACTTTCTTAATTCCAGGACACTTTATAACATTGAAGATGATAAATTCAGCAAGGAATAAAACTTTCTAATTGATCTTTTCGCAAATCTTGATCTTCCATTAATAATTCACGACCTTCACCATGGAGGTAATGGGTAACCTATTGATTTTGGAATATACAAACCGAATTACTAGTACCATTCAAGTGCACTGGAAAACCGCTGCGAATTATACTTTATCAACAAATAACGACACTACTTTCTAATCTACAGTACAGAAGGAGACTTTGTGTTTTACTGTTAGCCACTGGAAATGATCTAGCGTGAAATATCCATTGAATCTGTTGACCCTGTAAAGTATTGCTTTGTTGTTCTAGCCATAGCATGTCAAAGTTTCAGAGAAATCTCAATATTCTGAAGCCTAGTGTTGAGAATGTTTTGAGGTCTTAGCCCACAACGAGAAACGTTGATACAAATAACGCGTCTATTTTTGAGGGAGTTTTTATTGTGTTCTTATTTTGTGGCCTTGCCTGGAGAGCTGTCGCTCTTAAGATTTAGTGCCTGAAAATATAGTTAGTTTCTATAACCCTATTCATTGCCTCTCCTCAGTAGTGATTTTGGAGAGCTTTTTCATCACTAATGCAATGCTAGGCCAAGTACGGAGCCTTGCATGTCAGTTTTTGTTCTTTTATCTTTGAACATTTCTCTTGATTGTATTTTGCATATTTGTAAGTAACAGTCTTTCATTCATTGCAAATGATTGGCTCTTTTCGTTACTTTAATTTCCCATCTGGTCTACTATTCCGTTGGCAGCTGCTTTTTTCGTATTGTTCAAAATACGTACTCCTATTCTAGCTATACAATTTTTTAAAAATACTCACGCTTGGGTGATGTATATGTGAAGCTTTATTTCTATATTTTCATAGTTTGACTGTGTGCAGCTACCACGATTTGCATGCTCAGTGCATGCACTCAAAGTTTCACTTGCTTCTGATCAGACTTGATTCGACTCGATTCGATTCGATCTGATCTGATCATCTGATCTGATCTGATCTGATCTGATCGGATCTGATTTGATCTGATGTGATGTGATCTGTTTTGATTTGCTTTGATTTGATTTGATCTGTTTTGATTCGATTTGATTTGATTTGATCTATTTTGATTTGATTTGATTTGATTTGTTTTGATTTGGTTCGATGGATTTGATTCGATTAGATTCGATTTCAATTGATTTGATTTGATTTGATTTTGACATCGATTTGATTTGACTTCAAAACTGTATTTATTATGTTTTTACGGAAAAATTGCTGCAACAGACCTTTATGCAGAGCTGAGGGAATATATAGACCAAAGGCTGCAAGTGCTGTGACTCAGAAAAGAAATTAGTGCACTGCTGCATCGGGGTGCCTTGCGTGTTTTTGGAGAATATAAATCATACAGTCGTTGAAGGAATCATTCAAGGATCATTTCAGTCGTTTGCTTTTTAATGGATAGGATGGCCTTTTCATAAGCCCTAAGAATATCAGCTAAATATGAAAGTAAGGCAGTCAGACCTAGAACCACTTCAAACATTCACTGAAAAATATAGATGTCTAAGTAACCAAGGAATTAAGAACAGATTAATAACACTTCAGGCTCAAAAATAGCAAAAACGTAAGAAAAAGCAAGCCTCGATCAAAATTTCCTGGTTCTTATATAAAAAAAGAGTGTCGTTATGCTGCGCTGAAGAAGTGAGGTGTTTATATCATTTTAAAGTATATATCGTTTCATATATCGTTTAAATATTGTTTAATATATCGTTTAATTATAAATTTATTTGTTGAACCTACTAAACCCAATTAGCGCACGCAGCAGATTTTTGCCGCAGATCAACTTCTTTGTCTGGTACGCTTTCTCGCGATAGCCAAACGTATCATTATATTTGAAGAACTTTATCGAAAGTTACTTTCATATCAAACTTGCAAAATAAAACTTTATTTGCTGAGTAGCAAACTTTCTATCCCTGGGAGGTTGATTCGATCTTACGCGACTGAAAACCCAGTGATTATCAATGTTTGTTTACGTCTTACTTGACTGCTTTTATAGACTTTATAACAACAAACATAAAACAAAATATCAAAGAAATCTTGCTACTTTATCTCAATTTAACTGATATCTTATCTATAAAAAAAGCATTATCAGCAATATTTATCAAGCGGGTCATGATAAATTAACCCCGTCTATTCCTATTGTCTTTATATTTCGTATATCAGTGAACGTAGCTGATTTTCGGCTGCAGGTTTTCTTGTTGCCCTTGAACCACACCTGTTACGGGTCAGCGTTTGCTCATTGGGTTCATTGAAGTTTACTTTCTTTTTGACATGCTTTATGTATTACGTATCGAATCCCCGTAACTGTGCGATTTTCGTAGAAACTAAACAAGAAGGTTTGAAAAATATTCATACGCTGTGAAATAAAGTTTTTTGGTTACGTTAAAGGAATGTAGCTAGAATTTGGATTTTGCACCAATGTAAATATTGTCAGGTATGGTCATATGAGAATATTCGAAAGCAGATTTAAAAGGTCAAATTCGGATGCGTATTTTGTTCAGTTAATTTTACAGATAGAATAGAATTGGAGTTTACTGCGCCAGATATGGAGTTCCTGAGATTCATCTTGGAGTCATCTTGTTATACAGTCAAATTAATAGTAGTTGAAATCGTAATTTGAAGTCTTAAGCTTCCAAATGTCCTTTACTTTGTATACCGCCGGATCCGTTTGAGGAAACATATACTAAAGCGCGTAATTGCAGTAGAAGTACCCACACGGCCTAATCTATATCTCGGAGACTGTTCCATTCTGACTTGTAGCTAGAATCGACGACAAACTATATGTATCTATTTCATAACTTCAAACCTCGCACTTGATCCCCATCGCACTATCTACTTAACACGCTGGTTTTGCACATATCTACTATATGCTGGTGTATCTTTCAGATTTATTAATACTGGTTTTACTGCTTTGTAGATAATTTGAAGAACTCTACTGAGTTATGCCGCCGTGGTGTGTTATAGCAATTTTACTGCATTTGGTTTGTAGTTTTTCTGGAAATTATGCTAAAGATCACGATGGTAAGTCCCTCCTTATCTTGCTTATCTTTGCTTATCTATGTTTATCAATTTTTAAAGTAAATATAGTTACTCAATTACATTGTTTATCATTTTTTAAAGTAAACATAGTTACTACAAAAAGCCTACAACTTGGGAGACAGTATTTACTACGTTACTCAGAACAGACAATTACATTGACTTTTAACAGTTAAATCTGATATAAGTTCATCAAGTTGCTTATTGCAGCAAGGTAAGTTATCAAGGAGCATCAAGGGATTGCGAACGAACATTGACGTTATGTAATTAGAAGAGATTTGAATTAGCTTTTGTGAAAATTAGGCCGGAAGGCATATATCTTTATGTTTTGACTTTTGATCACAAAGTTGACAAAGGTATCCGAAATCTAACTTGGGTTGATCAACAATAGGTATAATTACTTTGAAGTTGTATTATATGCATGAAAATAGATTTGAGAAAGCCCTTTGGAAACTGCAGCTCAAAATCGTTTAGTTGTTTCTATGTTAATTCAGCTTAAATGGCAGAACGAGAGCTGTCTCTCTGGAGCTGTATCCGTGCAAGGGACTTTCGTGATTTTAAATTATACTTAGGTTCAGAAACGAAGATTTTCAGAAACACAGATTGTTCTACTTGCTAATTATCACCGTCTTAAAAAGCACACTTAGAATAATGTAGCAGGGCTGTTTCCTTGAAATTGGGTCAATGAGCTAACTAAAAAACTGAGACTTTTGAGAGCTTTAATGTTATCAGACACCTAGACGTTGAAGAACACAGATGGTTCTACTGGCCAACGATGACCCCGTTTAATATCTTTATCGAAAATGCGTTGAGAATAACAGACGAATGCTGTTACATCCATGACCAAGACTTAAGCGAGCTTTAAGATACTAAGGCTAAGACACCTAGATGATCAGCAGCATGGATGTATCTGTTGAATTTCGATTACTGTTTTAATATATGTTATTACCTTAATGCTGCATTAATGAAGAATTCGACCTCAGCAATTTTTGGTACAAGTACACCTTAGGCTGGCGAAGAGATTTTTGCATATATGCTACTTAATAAATTGACATTTGCCTTCTTATATGTTGAACACCTTTTTCGCTTTTAGAACAAGGGCTAACAGGCTTCACTAACGATGATGTTATAAAGAAATTTGAAGCTAAAGGTGAACTTGTTTGTCTCACTTTCATTCAAATTAACGTGCATGTTCTTATTAATCTAATAACGTTAGTGGACACTTCTCTGACGATATGACCAATCTAAAGAAAATGTGTTTTAGCTTGTTGCAAAACGTATGTTATTAGCTAATATGCAGTACACTTTATGTGAATGCATTATTAAATGTCAAAAGTTTTTTTTGCCATAACTGGAATGAATTTTTGAAGCTCATAAAATGAGGGCAGTCTCATTTCAAAGTGCAATACCTTTGAAAATGAATTGTGTAATTTCTTGGAGCAACAGTAGATCTGTGAATTAATCATTAACCAATGTATCGACTAAAAGCGATCTTCGCATCGGCAGGCCTGTTATTACGCGTTAGACAAAACCCTATTTCATGCAGAAATCTCTGTAGATCCTACAGAGATTCAGGAGTGAGTTCTAAAACATATAAAGATGGCGATTTTGTAGTTAATATGATTATATAATGTTAGAATTGTATTCATTCATTTGTTTTACAGATGAGAAGAAAGAATCGTCCGATAAAGCTGAAGAGAAAGTAGCTCTTTCAAAAGTTAATGATGATATCAAAGTTTCTTTAATTGTTAAAAGTGGTAGGTATTTACAGTTCTGATTTGTACTTTCAAATCAAATACTACTTAGAACCCTTTGTTTAACAAACGTTTCTTTCAATAGCCCATTTTTTCGTGATTCTTGCTTTGAGTTCATCTTTCGAAAACTGCACAAGATCTCCAAAATATTCTGTTATTTATCGATGTATATAATATATATATATAACGTGTATGTCGTCATGATTGTATCTTTAGAAATAATGAATTCACTGTAAGACCAAGATATATGGTTCTGGATACAGAATAAAAAAATTACCCAATATTAATGAGGTGACAAAAGTTTCTTTTTCCACAGTAAGGCCTGTATTAGGCTACTACTGGCCTAATATAGCTTTGTAATCCAGCAGAATGATAAAATAGTAAGGCAAAGCCAAGAAAGATTCTTAAAATTTGACATTGATTGAGCTCGTCTTATAATTGTCAGCTCTCTCAGATTCGTTCATGGCGGTTTTGTGCATGTATCTTCTTCCACAGTTTTCTAAAATTTTCATATTGTTGAGTCTTTTCTTTTATTAGACAAAAAACAAACAGATTTACCTGTTGTTGTAAAAGGAGAAAAAGAAGCACTTTCTTTTATCAACCCTGCTGCCAAACCGGCAGCTAAAGTGACAGATAAAGGTAGATATATGTAACAAAGTCGGTCTATGTGACAATTCTTGCCAGTTATTTATTTATCCACTATAGATTCTTATATGAAGGTGTTGACTGTACCCTATACACAATGCTCCTATTGGTTCTTTATCCACTAAGTTCTTTTTTGAAGGCGTTTACTGTAACCTATGTATAAGACCCCGTTATGAAAAAATCAAGGTCCATTTTTTATGATTTGATTGCAGGACCTTCTTTTGTTACTAAAGTTACCAAAAAATAACATTTTCTCATGTTTGAAGTCAGTTTTGGCACCAAATTGATTCCATTGTATATTGTCCATTTTGAAGCTGTTCTCTTGCTCTATGAAATACCAGATCGTTGTTCCTAGCGACGGTGCTATTGTGTCGTCTCTGATGCCTCTGTTGTTTAAGGTATTTCTGTTCTAGTTTTGCGGGAATCAGGCAAAAACAAGGTCGAATTTATCGAAGTTGGTTGAATCTCTTTTTTCCATTGTGTTAAAATGTTGCCATTGTCCAATCTGTTTCTTTTAGCTTCTGAAAGCCAGTTTTCAAAAGATGATGCATATAGCTCATTGCATATCTCACCGAGTGCCGTAGATGAAGGCACTAAAAGAAGACTTAGAATACACGGTAAGATAGTTTCATTTCTTTGCCTTTTCATTTCTTTGTCATCAATTTTGCCTGGTTGTTTGCTTATTTTACCCTGGTTTCTCTAGATAAACCAAGTAAACATGAAAAAGAATTCGAAATGAGATCGATCCCCACTGGAGATATATCAGGTATTTGCTATTTTATCTTCCTTTGAATAACATTGCCTCTTATCTTCTTTTCTTTTTGTTACTCTTTGTTTTAGCATTCAATAAATGCTTTTATCAAATTGTTAGACTACAATATTTTAGTAGACAACAGTAGAAGCAAGTTCAAACATAGTTACAGATTTGTTGTCTGGCACTCGTTAGAGAAAGGCAAATTGTTCAAACAATGTTCGTCAAACATCTTAGATTTGCTTCTTATGCTAAATGTTTTAGGAATATTTTACCGTTTGTTTATATTGCAAAACATTGCTGGTCAGGAATTTTTAGCTTGCAACACATGCCAAATTTTTGACGTTTTTAAGAACATTGCTAAGCGATTCTACTTATCAAGCAATGTTTTGCGACATTGCCAAAACGATGAAACATTGCTTGTGAGGCAAATCTCAAATCGTGGACCAACAATGTTTGATCGTTTGGCCAGGACCCAAGAAGCATTAGAAAATGATTGATATAAGTATCTGTGGAAAATAAAATCCTGACTTGGATTAACCCTAGCTTAAAAGCTTTGCTGGTGATTTTTGGAACCTTTCGATACATGGGACATATTAAGGTAGCCACTAACTCAACCTGTCAAGTGTTGGTTTTTCACATATAAGGATACTCTGAATTCCTAAACAAAGACATGACCTTGCTCATCTAATAATTCAAACTAATTTCACTATCAGCTGACTGAGAAAATTAATTATTTTTTTCAGATGTGAAAATAGATGGAATTTTGATGCCACTTGAAATTATTGATGTTTCAAAAGTTGATAAATCCTTCGAGGCTTCTCATAGTGAGTAGAATTGATTACCAGAATTTTTCTGTCTTTCCAACATTTTTCTACACATTCAGTCTTTTTTTATCATAATTTGCTCATTGAAAGTAATTGAAGATAGAAGATAGGGTGGGGTACATTTCGAAATCTACTTTTGTTGTTAGATGACACTCTATTTGAAACATCGTTAAAAGATACGTCCATTAGTATTCAAAGTTTTAGTAATCATGGACTTTCAGTTAATGACTATTTACTCATACCTTTGCCCTAGTAGATTTTACATACTGTTGGCTACTTTGTTAATGAATATTTAACAATTTCTAGAGCGAGGTTCAGTACCATCTCACTGGAGACTAAAAGGCCAAAAGAATTCTACCAAGAAGGAACTTATGAGGAAAGACTGTGTTTGCCCTGGTATGGATTTTTTTTATCAGAACAACTGTAGTTTGTAGAGTCTTCGGTATTTATTTAAGTGGTGTGCTATTAGTAAACATTATATTTTATTCCTTTGGCTCTAAGGTGGTCTTGGGAAACGAAATAGCATATATAAAATTCGAAGAGGAAAGAAAGTTAGATTCAGAGATAGGAAAGGAAGTAAGTGACGATGTTATAATCTTGTCTTTCAGTTTTCTGCTTTGTATTCAGTATTTTCGTTTGACGTGATCCTTGGTAGGTTTTTGGTGTTTTTGCCTTGCTGTTCTATATTATGGACATTTTGTGCAAGATATTCTCTAGTTTTACAGAGACTAATTGTTTAACACTTGTAAATGGTTATACTCAGTACGATTCTAATGAATGAATTTTGTCTTGATATCTGATGTTTTTGATGATTGATTATTGTTATCGTTCTTGGTTTTTGGTGCTTTTTTCTTGTTTTCCTGTATGGTGGAAAAATTTTTCCCGATGTTATCTCTGAGTACAGAGCATTAACTGTTTAACCCTTTGACATTGAACTGCTGAAATGAATTTGCAGTATGTCTTGTTATATGACATCCTGCATAACAGCTCATCATAAAGAATCCTAAACAAGTCATTATATCCCTGTCAGAAAAGATGTTGTTTTTTATAACAAGCTCTACTTTTCTTTAGAAATCCATCACAAACGAAGATACCATGTACATCTTAGAACGAAAAATGGAGGTATTCTTTATTGTTTGTCAAGTTCTTACCTCAATGTATGATCGATGTTTTGGCTCGAGTTAGTTGAACAAATAATTTGACAAATAATTTGCATGTCCACATCATGCTCAGTTGATCAGAAGGACTTCGGACCTCGGTCAAACGATCAAACATTGTTGGACAAGCATTTTGAATTCAATGGTTTATCTTTTGGTCATGTCACAAAAATGCTCGTCAAATATCATTTTTAAACTTTTTCAAAAAGTTTCCCAGCAAGGTTTGCTAGTCAAGCAATGTTTCGTGACGTAGCAAAATATTCAGAAATTACGTGAAAGCAAATTCAAACTGTTTGAGACAATGTTTGATCGTTTTCTTGGGGCCTTAGAATAACGTGACCTGCTCGAGTGTTCTAATTATTATAATTATAATTATAGATAATTAGACAAGAAAACAAGTTAATGCTGTGACTTAAAGTTTCATGCTTTATGCATTCATCAGACAGCAATGAATACTAAGTAGTATTCATTAGTATTCATTATTTGATTAGTATTCATTGCTGTCTGATGAATGCATAAAACATGAAACTTTAAGATACAGAACAAACTTGTTTTCTTGTCTAATTATCTATTCTGCTCTGCTTAGCATCGAGCACTATAATTTGCATGAAAGCGCAAGAAATTCAAAGAAATTACTAATTATAATTATAATTCTAAACTAAAGTTTATAGGTGTTAAACTTTCTCACAGAGAGGGGAACTTTTTATCAACACTAGGATAAGCTAAATAGATAGAAACTTGCAATACTGTCTTTGCCCAAGACTGTGCAACTAACTTATTTTGTTCAGCTCTTACATTATGATTTATTTATATTATAGGCACGATAAAACGATCATGTTTTTGCGGTGCAAACGGTAAGTTTCCATTTCTTTGTCTTTCAATTTGATGTTATCAGATTTTCTTGCTGTGCACGCCTTATCATTTGTATTGTAACTGGAAAATAGCTCCCTACCTAACTGCTACTTAAAGCTTCAATTTAATGATAGAGATTCAAAGTGCAAGATTGTACATTAGCATGTGATCAAAACGTCCACAACGCTGACTAGTTGCACCATAACTGAACTGAACTACGGCACTCCCTGAACTGAACCAAGGTCAAGATTATCTCGGCTGCTAATCTGATAAAGTAAATTTTTCATTGCAATTTGAAATTGTTCAGCTGCGCCCGAGCAAAGCCGCTTGATTCTTTGTCGGGTGTTATGCAATAGGCATATTAAACCATTAGATCCATTCTTAGATCCAGCTTTATGCGAGTGAGTCAAGCAGCTTTGTATCGCGCTTTTTGCTGTTCTGCTTTTTAACCCTCTAATCTTCACTAACAAATTAACATGTTAACCTTTATAATTCCTATAGGTGATAACGTGGAAGGAGAGTTTGGTGCAGGTACGCTATGTAAGGTTGATAACGCACCCTGCTCTCTGAATAAACTTCAACAACGCTCTTCTTGTAGCTAGTTCATGCCACACTGTCACGCATCACGCTTGATTTTTGATAATTTTTATTTCGTTTGGTATTGATTAGGTTTATCCTTTACAGACCTTCATATCGGTGGAGGCTTGGTGCATGGCTTCGATGGTGACAACGGATATGGATTTGGCACACATGATGATTTTGGACCAGGATTTGAAAGACTGGACTCAACTGGTCATAATATAGAAGGTCACCAAACTTGGTACATAGGAAAGAGTTTTCATGGAGGAGATGGAGGTTATGGATATGGTGGTCACGGTGATGGACATGGATTTGGTGACGGCCATGGATTTGGTGGCGATGGTCATGGGTTTGGTGGTGGTCATGGCTTTGGTGGTGGCCATGGGTTTGGAGGTGACGGTCATGGGTTCGGTGGTGGCCATGGATTTGGAGGTGGTGGTGGATTTGGAGCTGCTGGTGGATTCGAAGGTGACGGTCATGGATTCGATGGTGGTCATGGATATGGAGGTGATGGTCATGGATTCGGAGGTGATGGTCATGGATTCGGAGGTGACGGTCATGGATTTGGAGGTGATGGACATGGATTTGGAGGTGACGGTCATGGATTTGGAGGTGATGGTCATGGATTTGGAGGTGATGGCCATGGACTGGGTCATGGGGACAGCTTATTCGGTGGTGGAGATGTGATTGGACATGGTGGAGGTGGGGGGATTGGCGGTCATGGATTGGATGCTCATGGCATTGGCGTAGTTGGAGACCTTGGACCTGGACCAGGCATCCATAGTCCTGGCTTTGGATCTGCTTTTGGTACCTCTGGAATCGAGGGACATGGTGTTGGATTAATAGGCAGCCTCGATGGAGCACATAGTGTTGATGGACATGGCTTTGATGGAAATGGTTTTGCTGCTGCTTTTGGGCACGAGGGACTGGGTGGCCATGGTGATGGTGGGGCAATGTTGGATGGTCTTGGAGGTCACGGAGGTATTGGAGGTCACAGTGGTAGTATTCTTGGGGGTCTTGTTGGTGGCCTTGGTGGTCACGAGGGAGGACTGGACGGTCTTGGCGGTCATGGAGGGCTTGGAGGTCTTGGAGGTCTCGCTGGTCTTGGTGGACATGGACCTGGAGGTAAGAAAATTTAAATTGATAATTTTCTCATTCCACCTCAAGTCGTTGAAATTGTGCGATATGGTACTTAGAACAGAGAATAATTGGCTTCATCTACTGTATTTTTTCAGTTCCTTGTTCTTTGTTTCTTTCTGTTTATGACGTTTCATACATTTTTGTGTCAGAGAGTAACAACGTTTTTGAGCAGGATTAAAAACGTTGCATTTATCAATGTTTTTAAGCTCTGTAAGACTTTAATATCAAAATATTATAGGACTAATTTCGTTATATACCTGCTAGGTACTGGTTTAGGACCTTACTCGAACGACATGACTGACGGACCAGACGGAAACGGACGTGACATGACTGATTCACCGTGGAGCGGCACAGGAGGTGGTCACCAGGCTTCACTTGGTCCTGGAGCTGGCTTGATAGAACACAGCTCTATTGAGGGCTATCACGGTGCCATCACAGGCTTAGGCGACCATGGAGGAGATGGAGAACTACATGGGACAGGTCCTTATGGTGCCGTTCACTTACCAGACGGATCTGTAGCCGGAGGAGATGATGTTGGTCTGCATTCCAAGCATGGAGCAGATCATAGTCTCATCAGTGATGTTGTTGACTCTGTTGGTCACTCAGTAAATGGCCACTTTGGGACACACAATGCGGGGCTTGGTTTTGGCTCTGGTGGCGTTTCTCATGGAAGCCAATTTGGGTTTGGAAAAGCTGAAAATGGAGAAATTATTGGCGCATCCATAAGTTATGGACCAGTGGGTAGCCATGGCGAGGAAGTTAATGGTGGAGATGCTGATGGTCATGGACCAGACGGTCACGGAGTGATGGGTACAGGATTGAATACTCATGGAACGTATAGTATCCATGCCCCTGGCGTTCGTGGTTCATTAAATGGAGGACATGGTCCATGGGATGGAGGACATGGTTCATTAGATGGAGGACATGGTCCATGGGATGAAGGACATGGTTCGTTAAATGGAGGACATGGTCCATGGGATGGAGGACCTGGTTCATTAAATGGAGGACATGGTCCATGGGATGGAGGACATGGTTCGTTAAATGGAGGACATGGTTCATTAAATGGAGGACATGGTCCTTGGGATGAAGGACATGGTTCGTTAAATGGAGGACATGGTCCATGGGATGGAGGACATGGTTCATTGACTGGAGGATACAATACACATGGTTGGCATGGCTCTGATGGCCATGGTGGAGAGTCAGATGAAAGTGTTGTCGCTCGACTAAGCGGTGCATTTGGTGATAATGGACACTTTAATGAAAATGGAATAATAACAAAGCTAGCTGAGTTAGTCGGCAATGGTAACACAAGAGAAGGCGCTAAAATGCTTTTTGACATGATTGATTCTCATCATGGACACGATAATGGATACGGAGGGTATGAACATCATCATGATCATGACTATGATTCAGGTCACCATGGTCACGGCCACGATGGATTTGTCAATGATGTTGATCTTGCTCGACTATCTGATGTTTTGAGTGCTCATCATATCGAGCTGAACAGCGATGCATTGGGCCGGCTAGCAACTGTTGTAGGACATGGCAATGTGCATGAGGGTGCGAATATATTAGGTCGCTTTGTCGAAACAGCTGGACATAGCGGAACAGGAAATGGAGGGCATGGCGGATTAGACGGAATGTTTGGCCATGGATCAGACTTTGGAGCCGGTGGTCATGGTGGAAGAGGCCACGATGGTGTTGACAGCCATGAGGATGCTGAACGAGCTACGTCAGCTTGGTGGTCCCTTGGTAACTTTTTGAAATCTCTTGGAAGAGGAGAAGGTATCGAGTCGTTGTTAGGACGTGCCATGGCTGGAGATGGTGGCTTTGGAGGCCGAGGAAGCCACTGGGTAGGGTTCCCAGGCTTTCCAGCGTCATTACTTGATAGGCACGGCGGAGACGGTGGTGGAGGATATAGGATTCCTGGAACACCTTATGAAATTACTATGGATGGTCATGTAACATTGGCTGGACATCACGGAAGTGCTACATTAGGAGGCTGGCAAGATATGAACCATCCGTACTCGGACTATATGTCAGAGGGTAATCGATGGGGAGGTATGACGATGCTGCTTAACAGCGGACATGGACGTGGACCGTATCTTGTTGACCACTGGGGTCAAGCTGTTGACCTCTCACATGGTCATCACCCTGGTTTTATTTTGACCGGACGTGACGGGCACAATTACATGTATTTACCAACTGGAGCAGTAACAGGCCATCATGCCGGCAGTGAAGATTTTCACAACGGTGGATGGCATGACGGAGACCAGACAGTTTTGACGCCAGCTGGACTTATGGATATGACCTCAGCATCAAGTCATTGGAATGCGATGGCTGATGGAGAACACGGACCTGTAATTCATACGCCATCAGGTGATATGACTATTGGTCCCCATGGTCCTCATGTTCTTGATTCTCCTTTAGGACCTTTACGTCTGATACCTTCGCATGATGGAGTTATGCATTTAGAAACCCCAGAAATGCACGTCCAAGGACCAGTTCATCACGAATACCATCACATTGAAATCGAGCATAAGCAACCAATGTCTCCAGGAGATGTTATCAATACACCATATGGACCAATGAAGCTTGTGCCTGCTAATAAAGCTGGTGGTGATGGAGGAGACAGTGGCGGAGGTGGAGGCGGTGGTGGAGGAAAAGGAGGAGATGGAGGAGGTGGAGGCGATAAAGGCGGTGGCGGTGGCGGCGGTGGCGATGGCGGTGGAAAAGGTGGTGGTGGAAAAGGTGGCGGTGGAGCTGGAGGTGGAGGAGCACCAGGTATTGTATATGTTTCTCCTTTACGTTGAAAAAATTATGTGAGTTTGATAATTAAACCCTCCTGTTGAAATTGAACTTCATTAGACGGAACTTTCAAGATGAACCTTTTATTCAGTTAGCAGAAGACCAGATTTGTGAACTCAAACGTTATTTTGAAAATCCTCAGAAAATATTCCCACATTTCTGGCTCGTGAGAAACAGACAGATATCCAGAAAAAAATCCGTCTTTTCTTTAGCTGTTTTGAACGCAAACGGGGCAGTGTGAAAAGGCTTCAAACCGAATGAAGACAAAGTTCAAATAAATAATTTTTTGAGCCGTGCTTGAAGATTGCGAAAAAGAACGGAAATATCGTAGAGCTGTCTTAAAAGCTTTTTCGTCTAACGTGATACAGACTCTGCTTCACTTTTCTGAGTAATGCTCTTCGATCCGCATCTTGGTATCAATTCCGCCTTAGTCAGTTGTCTCGGTCTGTTTCTGACGTTTATGCTCTGATGAGTATCAACAGAAAAAAGCTTTTAGGTATCCCCAACATGTTTCCACTGTTTTTCGTAATTTTGAAATTAAATTATTTTAGGTTGCTTTACTGTTATCTTGAAACTTTTTACTAAGACCCTTTTGCTTGCTACCTTTTAGATGGTCCAATAAAAGTTCAACTGGAGCTTGATCCTGATACCATGAAGTTACTTGGAGGAGGTGCTGGTGGTGGAGATGCAGCAGGTGGAGGTGGTGCCGCACCCAATGTCGTACCAATACCTTACCCTGCCCCTCAACAAGCCCCAGCTCCGGCTCCTGCACCAGCCCCAGCCCCTGCCGGTGGTGGAGAAGGTGGTGGTGGCGGTGGTGGAGGAAAAGATTCCAGTGGTTTGAACACGCTAGAGGCCATAGCCCTTGGCGCTCTTCTGGGTGGAAAGAATTCTGGAGGCGGTGGAGGAAATGGCGGAGGAGGAACAGGTGGGCTAAATCTTTCTTCATAGATTCATCCATCTTTCAAAAGCTAATAGAAACAAAATGTTAATAATGTAGTTCTTGAATGTTTTTATGTTGCTGTGCGTCTATGACCATAAACATTTGTAATTGTTTGACTAACAACTTCTTTATAACTTCTTTTCTAACAGTTGTCATTCCTGCAATGGGAGGTGGAGGTAATGACTAATTGTAACATTCGTTTTTTAATTCACATATACTAATTGAATCTTGGTGTCTAAGTCTAAAACTAAGTCAGCAGCATTTTTTGTTACAACAAGGATTAATTATGTCACTTTCGTACTACTAACAATGTTTTGATATAACACTAACCTGTTACCCTTGTATCGTAAAGTCTAGTTTTATTCTCTAACTTGTCCATAATTTCTTAATGCTTGATTTTGTTGTTGTAATTTTGCTTTTGTGTTATTCTGAATGTCATTCATTGAGTCTTTTCATGACCTTCCCGATTTATCTTTCCTCATTTTAGCTGGAGGTGGCGGAAATGGCGGAGGTGGCAATGGTGGAGGTGGAAATGGCGGTGGGGGAGGTGGTAACGGAGGAGGAGGAAATAGTGGCGGTGGTGGAGGTGGTGGAGATGATGGAGGAGGTAATGAAATAGAATTTTTTCTAACATGTTTGTAAACTCAGAAGAAGCAATAATTATCTTTCGTAATTAATTTGCAAGTAAAGAACTGCGTTTCCTCAAATCTTTTGTGCTGCTTAGACGTTATTTGTTATTAAGAATCTTCACTTGTTCTTCTAGGTGGAGGAGGAAAAGGTGGCGGAGGTGGAGGCAAAGGAGGCAGCGGTGGCGGCGGAGACGGAGGAAAAGGCGGTGGAACTGGTGATATTGCTGGAAGTGCAGCAGCTGCCAATTTGGGTGCAGCGATAGGTAAGAAATTCTTCTGAAACTATTTGGTTTCTGTAAGCATCAACACAATCTTTTTTACAGCTTAAAAAACGTAGGACAACACAAACGTCAGATACATCAGATACAGTTACAGTCTACCTACGTTACAAAGGTTTGGTTACTTTTTTATGAAAGCTAATGCTTTCATTAACAAACCCCGAGGGTACCCAAGCATTCATCCCAAACAGTGGCAAAAATAACGCCACGCTGCCGCATCTTAGCGCCATCTTTCTCGCAAGTACAGGTCGTTCTTGTTCTGATGCTGATGGTTCTAGATGAAGACCAATGGTAAGTATCGATGTAAAATATCTCTATAAACACCATTCAGTTCAGTTCTTTATGAAATTTGCTCTCATTAACTCTTTTTTGACAGGTCTGATGGAATTCATATTTTATATTAGAGTGCTAAGAGTTGTGTACTCTAGATAGGTTTTTTAAGCATTGAGTACAACTCGGAGTTTTAAGAGCTGCTACTTTTACCACCAATCTTTATCTCCGAGCATATGAGACATTGCACATTGCATATGATGAGTATTCAAAGTCAGAGGTTAGAAAGCTGTATCAATCGTAATCGGTAATTGTCAAGCCTTGGTACATTATGAATGACAAGGGCTAAAAGCAAGGAAGGCGGCAAGAATAGATTTTTGCTAAATTTGATTAAGATCCAGAAAGAAATATCTTGTGGAAAATAAACTCTCTGTCCCAAGAAATTGGTGTGGAAGGTCGACAGCAGCATCTTCTGGGACCAGCTTCATCTTAGTCCTTATCACAGAGATTCCCATATTCTGGCTCATACTATGGGAGTGGTTAAAAAAACCTAGTTAATGATGGGATCGTGAAAGGAAAGCTGAAGCTGTCTCCTGACCTTTGTCTAAGTTGTACAAAACTGTTAAGTTGTGAAGATTTTCGTTGTGTAGTGTAGAACCGGGATTTTATTAATGAACTAATTAATTTGAAGGTCTGTTTACTGATAGCGTTCATTAAAAGTAGTTTTATGTTTGACAAGCATCACCTTTGCAAATTGTCTTCTCTTTACCAAATTATGTTATAAAGCTCACAGCAGTTTTGCTTGTTAGTTTAACTACTAATCTACTAATGACTTATGTTTCATGTCAGCTAACCTAGCATCAGTAGCCACGTTGTCCCACCCTGCTCCTGTGGCTCCTGTGGTACAGCCAGCGGCCACGCCGAATTTGCCACCCGTGGCAGCTAATATAATGAACCAAACACAAAGCAAGCCAAAGAAAGAAGAGAAAGAAGCAAACCCATTAGCTGGTCTGTTTGGTGTTGGCAAGGCTCAGACGAAGAGCCTTCACGGAGGTAGCTAACTTACTAATTTCTAACCATTCACTGCTTTTTAATCCTAACTAGAAGATCTTCGCTGTTTATTCCATTTGTAAGACTTGATGCTTGGGTCCTATTGTGTTTGCACAGCTTTCATATATGCTGGATGGAGCCCTGCCTCTTTGTTATACACACATAGATGAAAAAGAGATGATTATTTTGCTGCTTTAAGTGCTGAGATATCCATTAGGGTCGTTTAGCTAGGGTTCCAAGGAACAAATGTACATGTGAAATGTATCCAGAAAACTAGGGAACGTGGCCGAAAATTAAAAGGTAACAAGGAAGCATCGGGTAGCAGGAGATGGGTAAATCCTCCCTATCAATCAGCTTGATTATAAATCAGAAATATAATCCTACAAAACTCAAGGAAACAAGGGGTTGTTCTAAAGGGGCAGCGCAACATTTTAACCCCCCCCTCCCCTTCTAAACGACCCTCATCCATATTTCGATATACTAACGATTTCTAACACCCTAAGATGCATCTGATGTCTGACTTGTTGTTTGACGTAGCTTGTGATGATAGACTATAATTTAACGTTGACTTTTGCAAAAGATATACTCACACACAGCTTCTCGTAAGTGAACCAAATGACAGTGATATATAGTACTTGCAATCCTTCCTGGTCCCAATCTCATACGTTCTTCACTTGACAAGTAGCCTCTTAAAGATTGAAGCACATTTTCGTGGGGAATCGAGGCAGACGCCTTGAGTCTAGGATCTGACTCATGTTATCGCAACCGAAACATCAACATCAATGATGGAAAGACGTGACTGAATTCATATTCAACGACAGAACAGAGGAACGACACAACTCTAGGACACAAGACACAAGACAGACTGCACCACTTCACTTCTCCACTGCGACAGTCAACAGCAGCCTGGACCACTGCATTCTTATGATACTTCTCATTTTAGCGTTTGAGATTCACATTGGTGTAAGAAGTGATTATGGAAGAGCGGCAAGAGTGATGTTGAGTAGCTGCTATCCAAACAACGTCCTGATTTCACCTTTTGGTTCTACTGCCCAAACTGTTCTCTGCTCACATGGTAAATGCGTTATTCTTTAGCTTTACAATAATGCTATATATCCTTCTTAAGTTCATCTAGGCTTGAGGTTTACTTTCTGATATAAACTGTCGGGTGTGTAATCCTTATGATTGAGGTTTTTAAAATTTTCTTAGGAGAATCATGAATCCTTTTGCTTATGATGTTTGAATTACCTCGGGGTTGAAGCCCGCCAACGCTTTGATAGTTTGGTTGCTGCCGTTATATTAGAAATAATTTTTAAACCCAATGAGAGTTGCAGACGTGTTTTAGAAACATAGCCGTATACAATTGACTGTTATTGCATCATAAACAGTAGATATTTTGTTTGCACTGAGCATAAGTTCTTTATTGTGTGAGTCGAAATAGGTTGTCATGAATAACAGTTTTTCAGCAATGTTTCAGAACAAAGGGCAGGATCGAACCCTTAAATAGTGACAAAACGTCTGTCATAGTGACATTTTTCTATATCTATTCATCTGCTAATATAAATGTTCGAGTAAGGTTTTGATATATAACGCTCTGACAATCTTAATACGATACCTCAATTGTCTAAAACTCATCGAAGAATGCTGTATCGATTTGATTGTTGATCATTGTAGGAACACATACTGTAACATTCGTTGCAATGGATTCCCAGAATGGAGCTGCTCTCAATGTCAATGGCAAAGGAACAGACGTTGTGGCATTGGGGCCAAATATAAACGTTAATTTACTTCTTTCACCAACCAGAGGCGGTAAGCTTTGAAGGCGAAACGAATTCATGAACTTAGTTGTAATTAAGCAAAGCCCTTTTAGCCGTCCAAGCACTTTACAGCCTTCCTAGACTTCTACAGGTTTTCCAGATTCTTTAGATACCACTAAGACATCAGCAGTCGTATATGAATTGCCAAGTTTTCTAAATGGGTTATTATTCCTAGAATGGCTTGGCTTGAACTGGGACTCTGATGATTGCATCGCTAAATCTAATAGAAAAAATAAATGCATTAATATCCTGGCAACTGTAGTTTGTGCAGTATGATATATCTATTAGAGTTATTGAATGAAACCTATGTTATCATTTCATGCCCTTCATCTATGGTTTTTTGCATCAACTTTATTAGTTGTAGATTCTGAGGGGTAAAATTCTCAGGGGAAGCAGTGTGGAAAATGGAGATTTATGTGAGAACAGACCTCTTTATATGGCTTTAAAGTTGGTTTCGAATGATATGAGGGTCTGATACATTCGAAAGTCATTTAATGTAAAATTGAGACATAACAAACACGGCATCAATACCTATGTTTACAGCGCTAATATTATAATAGAAATGTTAGTAACCCTAAGTCAAGATTACTATTCTTCTTATTAACTTCTTTACACTAATCAAACTAACAAACTAATCTAATATTTCAGCAACATTGGCCTATCTGAAGCAAATAGACGAAGAAAGGAACAGACCAAAGCTGTTTAAACCGATTATTGTTCCAGTATTCAAAACCATATCCACACCAGTGGTGCTTCCGCCAGTCGCACCACATTATGTGCCACCAGTAGCACCAATAGTACCACCATTGGCACCAATAGTACCACCAATAGTACCACCAGTGGTACCACCTTTTGTTCCTCCTGTTGTGCCACCTTTGGCTTTGCCATATGGGCGGTAATACTGTCCTGATATATTGCCAAATCACTGTGGCGCTCCGGAGAACATGAATGCTTGGGTACCCTGTATTTAATTTCTAACTGTCGTTGTAGGTTAAAAGCTTTTTCCATTGCGCTTGTTTATAATTTTCTTTGTATAAATGTATTTAGGTTTATTTGATGCTTTTTAAATATTTATGTTTTCTATTTCTTGTTGTTAATTTAAGTACCTAACAGTCAATTTGCACTGCAAGTTTTGATTATACGTACATTCAAGATGTCCCAAATTCCTGTCCACTAACTATAATTTCTCCCTGTTTATCAATACAGAAGTTATTCTCACGGCTTAAGACAGTATTTTAAAATTGAACATAAAACTTTAATAATAAAAATAAGTCTTTCTCACAAAACCATGAACGACCCTTGTGGTGTAGCGTCGTGACGTGTATAGTTTCCAGAATGATTAGCCCTGTTCCCAATTTTTAGCCTTTCTATAAACTCACAATATTTGATAAATTCTAACGGAGAAATGTTGCCGATGTGGCGTTAATAGTTTCACTTAATAGTTTAATCTTTTAATTCAAATAGAGCCCTTGATTTATATATGTAAATATGTAAACTAATTGATTTTTCATCGCCTGATTTATCAAATGTATCTAAGCCAATTTTTGAATGTAATTATTGACTTGATATTTTGTATGTAAATTATGTAAGTTCGTTAATCTAAATAAAACAAAATTGTAACTTTTTTATTATTATATTATAGCTCAACAAGCGATGTTACAAAACGCTGCAGCTGCTCAGCAGGCACAAGCAAGTCAGGCTGCAATGGCCGCTGCGCAGCAAGTAGCAGCACAACAGACATTGAACAAAGCAGCAATGGACGCTGCCAATGCAGCAACTACTGCTATGGGTCTGATGGGAGCCATCCCAGCTATGGCAGGTACGTGACTCCTATTCAGCTTTTATTTTAACCCTCCGTAATTGGTTTCTTGAGGATATTCTTGATTTGGATATTGGAAGAAGATTTTGATAAGATTATGATAATGCTAATGATATTGATAATGGATATTGTAAGAAGATATTAGGGCCAGGTGAATAACGCGGACCCCGTAAGAATTACTTTAATTCTAAACAAGAAGAAATAATGTCAAGGTCCGCGAAATAAGAAGGCCCGCGTTATTCACTTTAGCTAGGCCAAAAAGAATAACGCGGACCCACATGTCGCAGACCAAAACAGGCAGGTCCGCGGGGTCCGCATTATTCACCTGGCCAAGATATCAGTGGATATTAGATGTTGGATTGGATTGGAAGAGCGAGACTTTTCTGATATTGCTTTCAGATTTCACACTAACTAACTTTATTCATACTGCAATGAATTTCTGCAAATTGAATGAACTCAGTTTGCTAAATAAACCTTATATGTACCAAACATTTCCTTCTGTTTTATAGTTGTTTAAATTCCCAAGTTTGAATGGGTTGTAAGGTCGTATTTAGAATGAAAGATTTCCATCGCTGGTGTTAATTTTGAAATTTTTTCTTTAACTTACATTTGTTCTGCAATTTTAAGAAATCGTTTTTGTGTTTTCTCGTCATGGAAGCGTTTTTCTGCTGTCACTTAACTTGGACTATTTACTTTGCAGGAGCCGGCGGTGGAGGAGGCGGCGGTGCTTTGGCTGGAGGAGGTGGAGCACTTGGAGGTGCAGTCGGAGGCGGCGGTGGCGGTGGTGGTGGCGGCGGTGGTGATCTTGCAAACGCTCTAAGTGCTCTTGCTGGCGGTGGCGGCGGTGCAGGTGGTGGAGCTGCTGGTGGTGGCGGAGGCGGTGGTGCTGGAGGAGGTGGAGGCGGTGGAGTGGGTGGAAATCCTTTGGGATGTAAGTCTGCATATATATTTATATTAATTAAAGTGACTGACAAACAAATTCTGCATATTTATGCTTTTCAGAAGATACTTTACAGCGTCTAAATTTCAAAATTGCTTTACCTTTGGGCAAAAGTTTTTGTTTTCGTCAAAATTTGATAAGATCAGTCGTGCAATTTCTTGGATGAATATATCCTGAGAGTATCTAAATTCAATGCGAGTCCTTGCTGTCTGTTTTTTTCTATTTCAAAACTATTGTAGTTGAAAATAGATGTCGACCTCAGTTGTGGGCCTGTATGCGTGAAACTTGCACAGAAGTATTTCCCTGTGCATTTCCGACAAACTCTGACCCAATAGTTTTTAATGTCCAGCACGAGGTCGAACACTGGTCAGCTGAACTGCAGGCTTAGTAATTTGCAGGAATAAAACTATCCAGTGAGTATCTTATTATACGGCCTAAACTTCAGTATTATCTCATGTTTAAACTGATGAAATTCTTGCCTTGGATGAAACTTACGTGTTCTCCTATATTTTGATTGATAGTTTGCTTTGTATCTCAGTCAACTTTGACGCCCATGAAAATTGTTAGTCTGGAAGTCTGGAAGCATTTAGATTTTTTTCGGCTCTTCTTGCTTGAAACTTCCAGAATCTGAATACACAAAAGTAGAAAGAAAACCATTTTTATATTGTAGCTGTTAATTCTTTGACTGATTTCAAAATATCATGTTTTTACATGATTAATGGCTGTTTTATGCGTCTACATGGGCATGGTTAAATTTGCTGTGTGCCCTTTTAAATTTCACTTTGTATGATTCTATTTAGCTTACCAAGGCTATGGGCCGATAGGCTCTGTAACCACCATGAACGCACCTAATCTATCCGGGGCTTTCGCCAGCGGATCGACCAGTGTACCTGGCGGAGCCGGCGTCAAGGGCTCATCAAGATCTGATACATCTAGAGCTGTAGATGCAGCGTTCGGTGGCCTACTAAACACTGGTGTACTAGGCAACGCAATGAATGTATTGGGAGGCAGTTCGAGGTCAGATCTTGCATTTGGTAAAAAGAGAAGCTTTCATCGGCATCCGGGGACTGGCAAAAAGAGCATTATAAAGAAATTTAAGAAAAGAAAACACGGCTCTGACAACAAACACCATGCACGTGAGTAGCAGAAATTGAAATTAAATACTTCAAAGATGAATTCAGATGGTTGATAGAACGATAGGCTTAGGAGTCATGGGATCACTACTATTGATTAATGTTACATGGTTACGACTAATGATAAGGAAATTCAGCTCTCAAATATTCCACAAGATAGTTGTCTCACGGCCCTTGTCCCTTTATTGGGGATTTTACCAATGTGATGTACAGAATTTTGACCACAGATCATTGTAAAACACCATCTTTTAAACCACATTTGGGTCCACAGATTTTGACGCGTGTCCTATACCTTAGAGATTTAAGCGAGCAGTTTGTTGCACCATCTGAATCGTCACTGAAGTATTTCGGTAGAAATTTTGACTGGAAAATAAGGTGGCTTTCAACTGACCATTATATCATCGGATTCATCAAAATATGGATTTGAGAATTAACAGTCCGTCAGTGTATATTTTCAAATGAATTTGAAGATTTGCTGGACACGATAAATTTTGCCTCTTTTATAATCCACCTAACGGGAAAACCGTTGTACCGTTATATAGCCACAGAATGATATTCCAGTCAAAGATCTCTACTACTTTGCGAGGCATTCTACTGTTTGTTATTGTACATAAATACTACTACCTAACCACTAAAACTAACGGACCACTAACAATACATAACTACTAACACTTAACTAACATATAATAACACTAACTATCACTAACTTCACGTAATGAAGTCTTTAACCATTATTTTACAACTTATTGACTTTGGCTTAAGACATACTCCAGCAATTATTGACCGAGTAAAATTGTTGACATCTAGCTTCTACAAATATGCCTCCACTGCCAATATTTGCAATTAACTACCAACTGAAGGCTACTTTGGAACTTAGGGAATCTACACTTGCCGAATAGCAGGACATTTTCAACTGTGTGAGCAAAATTACAAGTTAGCTTACAGTTAGGGTCTTAAACACATTCATACAGTTATACAGATTGTCATAATAATATAACGAGGACTTAAACATGAAAGAGAATGTGAACGACTTTGAGAACAAGCACAGCACTGGACATTTTGACATTGACTGCAAAGTGCCTTGCAATTTGATTTCTGCTTCTTACATTAATTTCAAATCAAGTTTGGGTGCTAGCAACAATGCTTCGATATTGAAGATTTAGATATTGAAATGAACATTGAAAAGAGAATCTAACTGCAGGAACATTCCCTATGAGAAAGCTCGTGAACTATTGCTGTTTTTAAGTGACGAATCATTGCTTCGAAATGCTTGATAAGGCTTCAAAGCATATCTTTACATCGGAACAACCTGATCTCTTCTGTCATTAGTGTGGAGGGACTGTTCAAGAAAAATATTCTCAGCAAAGATGCTTGGAGTTTTCTGTCGCCCTTTCAAGTCTATATCAAAGCAATAATACCCTAACGATCACCTTGTTGCATTCGATGAAAAATTATAGGAAATGTTTTCTTGATTTGTAGACATAAGTAACTGTATTCTAAATTAACACTAATTACTAACAACTTCTTAACTAACACTAATAACTAACAAGTTCATAATCACCAACTTTTTTGTTCTTTCACTAACTTATTTTAGTTTTTGCCTTTGAGCCGTTGAAATTTTCAAATTTGAAAGTGCGGCTGGTTAGAAATTTCGTATAACTTTGGCCCTGGTCAAACGATCAAACAGTGCTTGTTGCCAGAGTGAATGTCAAATTTTTGGTCAACAATGTTCGATCATTTGGCCATGACTTTAGAACGATTCTGGTCAAAGTTGCAGTGTTCGGTAGAAAGTTGCCATCTGCTGGACGACTTCCAATGTCTGGCAATGAGTAACAAACATCTTTTTCTTGCAGTCGCTCGTCAAGGAATAATCCGTGAGCTCTTCAAGGGTCTAGGCGACAAATCAGAAAACCTCTACGGCCTAATCACAAGTCGTCGCTATCCAGAAAGCCCTGATGTCAGAGCAATACTACCTACCTTCGACGCACCTGAAAACTCTGGTAAAGACTATGGTCAAAGACTTTATGGCTGGTTTAAAGCGCCTGAAAAAGGCAACTATATTTTCTACAGTTCTTGCTCGGACTCGTGTGAAGTTTATTTGAGTTCTGATGACGATCCATCAAACAAAAGAAGGATCATATCCCAGATGGAAGCATCGAAACATAATAGTTTTGAAAAGTAAGTCTAGCATTTGCTAACGTATGGTTAAAATGTTTTACAAAGCTTGTTCATGGACAATTTTCATCTTGTCCAGCATTCCAGGGCAGGTTGAAGACTCTGCTACCATATTCCTGGCCTGGAGTCGCCACTGATCGCTCTTCGAATATGAGCAAAAGTGCTCTTTGCATAGCTTCAAGTGCGCAATTCCAGACATTTCTATCCTATGTGTCATTCGTTATATTAGTTTCTTTATATTCGCTACCCTTTGTGCCGTCATTCATTCGTGCTGTACTATAAATCCTTGCAGTAATTTTGCAAATTATCAAAACATAAATCTTAAGTTGTGGCTAAACTAGGAGATATGTCGCGCCCGACATTGTAGTCGACGTTTCTCTCAGGATGGCTAATCATGTGTGTGAAGAGCGAGCAAGATGTCTCCTGTGTCGTGGAGACAAGAAATGTTTCTGTTAGAAACATTTGCGTGTCTCTCGCTTCAAATTTTGTCGTGCACTACAAATTTTCCGAGGTGGCTAAACTGGGATACATCAAGGGGACATGTCACGCGTGACAAGGTCGCGTGCGACATATCTCCTAGTTTAGCAAGACATTTCGAGGTGGGCTGTTGTATCTGCCTATCTTTTTTCCAAAGAGGTAGATATAAAGACAAATTGCTCCCCTTTTCTACTGCTGGTTGTCTGCCAACAGGCACATTATTTCTGAGCACTATGCCTAATACTGAACCTTCCCTATTATTCTATAGGAATCCAGATGAACAATCATCAGGTGAAATAGAGCTAGAAGGATCTAAATCTTATTACCTGGAAGCTATCATGGTAAAGCGTGGCAATGGAAATGACAATTTGTCTGTTGGCGTGCGTTTACCAAGTGGTACAATGGCACGACCTATACCAGCAGCTTACATGACACAAACACGAGTAAATTCAGGTGAGTGTTTTGTTATCAGATATATGTGGTCTTTAAGTGTAGCAAAGATTGTTTGGCCAGTATAAGGTGTGAAAGGAAGCAAGTATATTAATTTGAGCATACTTGTAAGCTTTTTTCGTCTGCGTCTTCAGAGTATAAACGTCAGAGACAGACCGAAAACATTACTAAGGAGGAATTTATACAAAGATGTGGATCAATATGCACCATTCAGAAAACGAGGCCGAATCGGCATTGTGATTTAAACTCCAATCAGCTTGCGGGATGCAGTGGGAAGATGCTTGTTAAGGAAGCATGCTCTTTCCATTACCTCTTCCCATTTTAAGAAACCTCACTATATCTTAATGTGTTTTATAGCTATTCGAAAGCGCACGATGCCTAGACCAAAGAAAACAGACCAAAATGGTAAGACTACATTGTGATGAACTTTCCAATCAAAACACTTATGCCATGATATTGTGTTTAGAATACTGTACGAAACACTTCAAGGGCTAGCCCAACTCCAAACACATTGCAATCATTGTCAATTCTTTTTCAAAACGACCATCAGCTACGTAGAATACAGCCTTCGTAAATTGGCCAACGTGGTAAACGCTAAGTGAACCTGTCCTCTCTAAGTGATATATTTTTATGTATATTTTAATCTGGCATATATTTGGTTATGCAAGACCCAAGTGAAGTTATTCTTACCCACAAGGCGAGGCTGGCCACGATATAGTGCCAAACAGGCCTCCTGCTATTAAGAAATTTAAATAACCTTAGACATTCTCAGTGACCTCTTTTTCTAAAGAAGGCTGTACCACAATTGGTGGCGTACCATTAGTGGTGGCGAGTCGCCATCCCGTTAATGAAAATTTCAAATAAGTTATATTTTATTTGAAAGCTAGTTTATTAGGCATAATGACACGTTGGCTTTAATCTTGATTTCTATATATTTTTTCTAATTCTATACGACATAATGTAACATAACTTTTGACTGCCTAGAGCATACACGCCATGACTAAGTTGGAAGTTAGAGCATATTTAACGAACAGAATTACTTAAATGACATTGAACTTTGTATACCCTACTCGACTACTAGGTACCCTTTGTTCAACAGTGTGCAATGATCCTCTCTTAGAATGCCTGAAAATGCCACTGAATTTCACTATTAAACTATTAATGCATTCATTTGGCATAAAACATACTTATTTCTTTTAGATTCAAAGAGGTCTTTTGCGGGATCTTCTAGAACAAATAAATTTACAAAGCACAGATTAAAAAGACGGAATCTTATTCACGGTAAGTGCTCGTTCCAACTTCTCTTTCCCATTAATACCTCAGTTTGGCCTACTATCGAATGTTCATTGACTTGAGTCTTCTGTTTATACAAAAGCTTGACTTGTTTTGAGATACTGTAGAGGCCTAATTTCTCACATCGATCTTTTCGAGCTTCAGGGTCTCTTGAACCACTCGACTCTGTTTGATTGCTGCTGGGAGTAAACACGTCAAAATACCCCTTGTTTTTCGATGCCCACACCGTTCCAACAGTTTTTACGGTCAATTTGGAGTTGGGAAAATGGGATTCTACTGCATTTTGGTTTTTAAGACACATTTGTATCGTATACTCAGCAGATGGTTCGATGTTTTGGTATTAGTTTTTGTTAAGAAGAACCGTTAGGGCAAGAATTTTATGTGTGTGCGCTGCTGTAGCATTAGATTCTGAGTTTGCTGTAGTACATTTGCTTACCCCTCTTACTTTAAAAACTTATGACCATATAGTTACCCTTCAAGCTATAACTTTTGTTTTATGCTACGTTGTACCATAGTCGTACACATTGCTAACTGTAAATAAGCTAAACATTGCTAACCAAATGTCTTTAAAAGGAATAAAAGTATACTAAGTAACAAACCAAAGTTTATGGCCCAGTTTATGTTTTTGTTATTTCTGTGTTCGCTTGCATTTAACAATGTCAAAACTCTTGTTTAATTTCAAAATAATTGCCGTAACTGTAACAATACTATCTGCTAAAATCAAAGGTCTTCTTCCACACAGTGTATCGTTTCAGCCTAAAGACCCACAAATCAGAGAAAAAATTGCTTCATCCAACTTTGTCCCTGAAGACATCAGATAGCAATCATAGACCACGTTAAGAATCTAAAGTTCAAATGTTAAGCATTAGGACAGGATGATTAGGGAAGCAAGGCAACATGACGAACCTGGGGTTTCAAGCTTAATTAACTTCATAAGGATGAGATTTTAAGATACACTGTGGGATCAACTAGAGTTCCTAATAACATTCTTTTCAAAATTGCAGGCAACCATCCATTGCAGAAATTGCACCAAAATAAAGGAGAATGAAACTTTAATCGAGAATCGAGTAACCTGAGCAATGGCTTGGAACTGCCCTGCAATTTTGAATGTTATGAACATAACTGACGATAAACACTATAAGCGACTAATGAATTAACTTAAGATAATGGTATTTTGTTAACAACTTATAAATACACATTTAAACTATTTACAATTTTTAAATAACGGTAGAAATATCTGTAATTGTAACGAAATTTTGGCCTTAATGTGCTTATTTCGACGTTAAGTTAATATTAGTGTACATAACTAACTTTTGACTATGAAATCTTTAAATATACCTTAATATATAGCGTTTTAAGCTACCGTCCTAAACAGCGTTTTAAGATATTATTCCATGTCAACTACACAACTAAATTTCTCTTGAGCTATACGCTTACGATATGTATATTTTACCCACTATTGGTAAAAGAAATCATAGCAATAAAATTATGAAGTGATGTATGACGTTGATAAAGGCTAGATAACCGGGATGCAGATTCAGATTGGATGGGAGCCCTGGGCTCTTTGATTGGCTATTTGAATAAGATCCTAAACTCAGTATTTCCCAGGCCTCTGACTGACTGCGCAGTTCAGGTCCTTTTAACTGTGGTATCCCTTTCGTGGACAAATTTTTTTGGTGCCCACTTTGTCCTTTTGCAATCCATAAACGATTGGCAATTTAATAATATAGTGCACCATTTACAATACAAATCACAACAGTAACCATATAGGCAAAGTGTATGTTTATCATATAGTTTAATATTCAGATAGCTCATGCATATATAAATGTTAAGGCTTGAGATTTTCTGTAGCTCTTTGTTTCGTTTTGAAGAACAGAAAATTTGTTGTTAGTATTGTTATTTCGTGATGTGTATCAGGTATCCGGTGTTACTCGTGTTTCTTAAGTATTAATATATATTAAGATATACTTCAAGTATTAATATCATCTAGAAAGCTTCTGTATTTTGCTTTGAATAGCATTGACTATTTGGCCAACTTTAATTCTATAGAGCTATATTCATTTCATTGATCTCAACCAGACGTCTAGAACGTTGTACATAGTTGCTAGTTATTAATTCTATGACAAAATGTACCTAAAATGATTTTCCTTTATTATTCCAACTCTTGGCCAGTTTTCTTTATCAATGCGAACCTACGCTGAGAAACGTTTGCCATCTTCTTCGCCTTAAATTCAAGTCCAAAAAAGTACCAGCATATTACCCATCTACTATGTCTTTTTCGCACACTCGTCCTGATATTGTGTGGTTTTGGGGTTATTGCGAGTCTCAAACAGCTTGTAATGAATCAATTTCAAGTGCTTTTACATTTTTACAGGCATTGCTTTGTCATTACTTTGTTGAAAGATCCAAACTTTGGACCATTAAAATCCTTCCCAAAGACTCTAGGTCGATATTGTACAGGGTATCCCTAAGTAAAATGTTCTTGGCATGGACGATGTTCGAAGAGAACCATAAACGGACGGTATTTGGAATCTCCTCTGAAACAACCATCATCTGTTTAGTCTAAAACTTTATGGCCTACATTATCGGTTTATCGATGTTCAATCACAAAATGCATAAAAGCTAGGCCCATTGCCATGAATAGCAAAACTGAATAATAATGAAATGAAGATGGACTGTGTTTGCTCCACCAATGTTTTTAATATTTGGTCGACATTATCTAAGTCCTGAAAAACATTTTTTGTTTTCCTTAGATGCAGTTCGTATTAGAAGCAGAAGAGAAACAATTGATCAAACATACAAAAGACTGAAACAGGCCATGATCGTTCACTCTCTTCTGAAAAGAATTCTGCAAGATGAAAGTCAAGGTAAGACATTATTGAGGCGTTAATCACCCATTTAAAAATGCACCATGCTCCCTTACCCCCGTCAAAATTGACCCTGTGTTCCGAGTGATCTCGTTCAAAATTAATATTCCAGAAATCCGTTTGCTTCTAAGCTCCAGTGCTCTCTCCAAATGCTGCCATGGTCCCGACCCGTTTTAGGCCTTGCTCTCTTGCTTCCAAGAGGCCCCTCTAATAACCTCATTATTACAACCCTAGGATAATTTTGTTACCACTCCCTCTCTTTGCTATGGATTTTGATTTGTTAGGAAATTTGGATATCTGTATAAAGGAAATGTTCATCAAGTCTTGTCATAGTTTTAATAGGTAACCTTTAATTAAGAAAGATGTAGAAACATGAGTCAAAGCACTGCATAGACTTGCATTAGAATACGGCTACGGCTACGATCCTTTGCAAAGACGTTCACATAGCTCTCATGTCAAGAAAGCCCATATTCAGCCATTTTTTCAATTTCATCTGACTGTTATCCTTAAATTCGGCCGAATATCAGTATTAGAAATTTGGCTGGATATTCTAGAAATACGGCCGAGAAATTCGGCCAAATATCAGAATTGTTCAACAATTTATAGACAGATGATTAAGTGATTAAGTGCTCATGTAGCTAGAATTAACTTTCGATTTTTCATTACCTTGTAGCAAAGAGGGAACATGGCCATCTTATACCATCTCAAAGACTCAAATATCAAACACTGCTCAAAGGTAATGGATCTCAATTTTAGTTGATTCCAGCTGGTAGCTGGTTTAATGTAATCTTCGGGATGTCTCTTGAAACAATACTAAGTTTGCCAAACCATCAAAGATTGGTTTGCAGATATTCTGAATCATTTTCAAACATTTTCAAACATCGTCAAGAATTTTAAAACATTACCCACCATTGCCAAATATTATCAAACATTGCAAAATCTTTTCACCTATTTCACTCATTAATCGACATTATGAGGCATGCTTAGACATTCCAAATAATCGTAAAACGTTTTCAAGCATGATCAAACATTTCATAAAATTTTCCACCATTGTCACGTAGTTCTAAACGTCATCGAAAGTGCCAACCGCCATCAAACATTTTTAAACAATGTCTGACACTTTATGCTAGCTGCATGCGAAATGTTTTATCTAACTTTAACACTTTGCCAAAAAGTTTTCTTCATTTTGATTTCAAGCAAAGTTTGTCCGTTCACGTTTCGCCACCCTTCCGGCATTTCTTGTCAAGGCATCCACTTTAAATTCCCCTGTGCTTCTGATAAGGTAAATTTAAATTTAAGATTAATTTCTGCTAACAAATAAAAATCACCAATCTCCTCATCAAGCAAGTTTGCCATTCAAAACAGTTTGTGAAGCAAGCTTCAACTAGTTGACTTATTGTTTTGTAGAGCCTAAGTTTTGATAACTCTTAATAAAGTCTGATTAAACAAAGATGTAGCAACGCACACATAATCCAAAAAAATCATGATAGTACTTAATTTTAAAACAAGAAAATTCTCGCATAGCTGTGTCAAATATGAAAACCAGCCCCATATACCAAGCGGTGTCCGTGTCCAAGTACCTGCATCTCGTCATACGAAGCAAGCGCAACAGAATGAACAACCTGAAGTATCCAGTGATCCAAAAGTAACATTAGGTAAGTTTGGCTAATGCTTTGATTGTAAATTCAGAGTAAGAGCATACATTCTAAAGCTGAGAGGAAATGGCTTGCTCTGAGGGTAGAAATCACCCGTTTTTCCTTATATATGTTTCAATACAAGAAGCTTCAAGGAGGATAAATGCATTTGAAACATGGTGTTGTCGCAGAATATCAAAAATAAGCTGGATAAACAAAGTTACGAACAAAGAGATAACAAAAAGTCCAAACCAGAATTTGTTTGTCAATAATGTAAAGATTTATAGACGGAAAAAGAGGAATGGGTAGGCCTAGGAGGATGTGGATAGACAACATCAAAGAGATGGGCCAATATAAAAGAATATGGACAATTGAAAAGGAAAGCACAGAACAGACAACAGTGGAGATCCATGACAAGTAACCTCCGGACTTACGAGGACGCTACGTAGTTAGATAGATAGATGTTTCAATATGCCTAATGCTTACACAAAGCAAACTCACAAATAAGAACCGTCGGTTTAAGAACGTTTGACGTAGAAACTTAAAATGTCCAAATCTTGTTCTTAATCTTAATGACTAAGAAATTACTAGAATCTCATGCCCCTGCATTTTCACTTATCATGCTTGTCTAAATTTATTGTGCTTTGGTGAGTGGTGAGTTGTCCTCAACACTTTCATATTGGAAGAAAATTTAAGAACCACTGAAATCACTGGTTCTAAATGTGTGGTTCTCATTTGTGATTTTGCAATGAATACTTCAGACTTATTAGTGCATAAAGCACTATATACACCACAAGTCATGGTATTATGCTAACATTGTTACCACATGTACTATGTTCACCGATTGCCATATTTTGTATTATCTCCCTCTCATTCTGTTTAGGCAAAACATATCCTGGTTTACTGAGAGAAGTGTACTTTGACGTAACTCAATCATCAAGAGGAGAAATCAGTGCTTTATATGACACGTCTAAATATCCAAATACTCCAGACCTGATCGACATAATACAAGCCTTCGATGCACCAGTTAACTTCGCAGACAACTACGGCCAAAGAATCCGTGGGTTCTTCAAAGCGCCTGAAACCGGTCAATACCAGTTTTATAGTTCTTGTGACGAGATCTGTGATGTGTTCTTGAGTGTTGATGAAGACCCAATGCACAAAGGAAGAGTGATTTCACAGGTGCAAGCATCCAGACGTGGTATTTATGATGAGTAAGTAGTCATTATTGCGATATTCTTTTCTTATGCTTCCACTGCTGGTATACTTGTCCAGTTTAATATCTGTATATATGTTTTTCTTGCTAGCTAGTTGTTACAGGCAAGGTCCATACATATATACATAATTATATATGCATACATATATCCATAAATCCATACAGCTTGGACTTGTTATCGCAACAACCATCACCTAGTAATTTCCGTTATTTAAAACGTTGTTGCTAAAAATACCGTCCAGTAAGCATTTTAAAGAGATGGGCATGAAAGCCATTTGCTTTGGACAAATCTTGCCCACAATGCAAATAACTTATACAGAAAAGACAAGTTTTTGATAGAATGCAAACATCTTTATGAGTTATTCGAGATCGAGATAAACAGAAAAAATTGTCTCTTCAGTCTTGCTTGGGCTTAAAAAGGGTATCTTTGTTTTTTTATACAAAAATTTATGTTGGAAGCAAATGTTTTGACAACGCTACTTGAGTTGATGCGATTTTTTGTCGTTACGACATTCTGCTCACTGGGACAGTTCCTCAAGACGGCTTAATGAGCAGCCAGAATGTTCATTCAGCAATATCGGTCTCTGGGCACAAGCTACACGATTTTGTGAGTTTTCTAGCTGCAACAAAACCAACCTGTATAGAAAATAATGCTCGTCGCTTGCTTCCAGTATAGCAGCCAAAGTCTGGAACAATCTTTTTAAATTCCACATACATATGGGGCATGATCTCGAGGAAGGAAATTGTTCTAGAGAGAATTTATAACTACTTGTGGATGATTTTCTTTTCTAGGTATCCTGTTATTCAAGGCTCTGAAAAGACATTCCTAATCAAAAACCATTTGTATTATATCGAAGCGAACATGTTGGAGGCATCTGGTGATGATCACATGTCTGTCGGAGTCAAACTTCCAAGTGGGAAGTCATTCTACCCAATTCCCAAAAACATGCTCCGTCTTCGTAAGTAATTTTCCACTGGCATCCAATACCCTTATCATACATTTTGCATCTTATCTAGAAAAAATGTTACACCTGTAATTTCGGAATATTTTGCGCTTCTGTTCTTCATGTAAAATGCAACGAATATGAAGTTGTCTTTGCTAGGTTGTTTGATGTCCTGGGTGGCTGGTTGCTGTCTTTGGGGGGAGATACTGGTCTGCCCATTTGGGATGGTTGCTTGCCAATGACGGTGGCCCGCCCTTTGTAGGGTCATCAGCACGTTTTGGAAAACAGGCTCCAAATTTAACCCTGTACCGGCCGAATTTAGCAATGCTCAACACAGAGCGTTCAACTTAGTAAATTAAAAGATAATGGTAAGAATTAAACAAAATTGATAAATATTGGTTTTGGGGTAGAAATTAATTTATTTACTACCATCTTAACTGGATAGTTATGGATTTTTAGTCAAAACGATAGTATATTCAAAATGCTACAAGAAAATGGCCTGTGTCCCAGTCCAAAAATCTTGCGGCATCTATGTTAATATAGATGCCGAACCATTTTTGACTGGGACACAAGCTACATGAAATGCACTTACTTTGCTATTATGAAACATCTAGCTCCACAGAAATTTTATTAAAGTTATGCTTTGCTAATTAACTCGAAAAATGTAAATGCAATTCAATTATTTGTTGCCAATTGGCAGCCCTGGCCCGTAAAGGGTAAATTTAAAATCGATGTCATTGGTAATTTCAATAATATTATCCCTGTCTATTTTTACAGCTCCTGGAATAAGCAGTAAACAGCTGCCTGTTGCCCCACTAAACAAGGAGAAAGTCGTTAAGCAAACACCTGAAAAAGAGGAAGAAATAGGGCAGACATTCTTGGTTAGCCCTGGTAAAAGTAATATAGAGAGCAAGAGTAAGGAAGTAGATAACTCAGACGATGAGGAAAGACATGAGGACAAACCAGTGTTGAAAAGGAAAAAGCCTACAAAAGAAGAAATAGAGAAAGAAGGGAAATATGAGATACCCCAAGAAATGAAAACTGTGGATGAAAGTCAGATGGTCGATGGGAAAGATGACGCTGCAGCTGAAACGGCAATGAAGCATGAACTATTCCCACAACCAAGCGAGGAACAAGAGAAGAAAACGAAAGATAATAATGATGATATTCCTGCTTTGTATAAAGATACAGAGGTACTTGACTATGCAAAGAAGTACAGAGGAAAAGGCAAGGTTATTCTCGACTTTTCAAGAGGAGGTGACGATGCTAAAATTATTGTTTATAAGTACGCTGAAGGCAAGAAAATGACGAGGGCTATAAAGAGAATTTCGAACCGAGGATGGAAAGAAGAAATCGCTCATACAACAAAATGTGAATCTAAATGAACAAACAGCATTGAAAAGATCAGTCCTTGGTACGTATTCATTTATGTGTTTCACGCATTCATGTACATAAATGCTGCCATTTTATGCTAGGAATCATATCCTAATAAACGACCATATTCAAGTAGTCCTGCAAATATGGAACGACGTTCTTTTCTCTTCCGGCTTTTCGTTAATAATGAGTAAGGATTCAGATTCAGAAAACTAAATTATGAGTAAAACATCCCTAAGCTGCATTGGACGCTGTGGACGCATGCATTACACACCTAGAATCTAGTTACGTTTTGTGGAACTCTACAAAATTTCCAGCTCAATTTAACCTATAATTTGCTTTGATGTTGTAACATGGATATTTGTACTGAAAATGGAATAAAGAAGATCGCTCATCAAATTTTGTCCGAGGGGTATCTGATTGGGGATTGACAATTTTAAGCATACCAAACAAATCCAAAAACGGTAGGTGAAGGTCATGGTGAAATGATGTATTGAGCACCAGTCGCTAGGATCTCAGACAAATCGAGACAACGACCCTGGCTATGAAGCTGCTGTTGCTTGAGCTTGAACCCCTGCTTCGCTGAGCTTCTGTCACCACCAGCCAGCTCGATTAGGCCAAGACACCAAAGCACATTCAAGTACACTCAGTAGGGTTGAAAAAATTTTTCGATCAACTGCAAAACAAATAAACCAGTGGGTTTTGTGGGGTCAAATTCGTAAACAAACTCACAAAGCAGAAATGTAGACGAAAATCCCTAGGAAGTCAACCATGCCTTCTGCCTTCTAGAGCACTAGGTCTTCTCAACTTGTCAGATCTATCGTTTTCAGAATCTTAGCTGAAACAAGTTTGAATTCCAACTCTATAAAATCTATTAAAAACGGAATTGATCTCAATCATATAAGCCCCTGCGCTTGCTTTACCTAAACTTCTGAGGACAATTAAATATTTCTCCTGTGTCCACAGCAACGTCAGGTGTCAATTGGCTTTATTACCGCCACATTTACCGCCGCGACGGCGAAACTACACTTGAAGCACTATACAGAAACCATCGGTATCCAGATAAAGCTACAGACAAGTTGATCCTTGACAGAATGGATGCTCCAAGAGGACAAGGATTCCATTATGGACACATGATGTATGGTTGGTTTGTGGCTCCTTCTGATGGTGAATACATGTTCTTCACTGCCTGTGATGATGCATGTGATCTGTACATGAGCCCTGATGAAGGTAAAGATCATATAAGACGGATCATATCTCAAAGAAGATGGTCTGGACACAACCAGTGGGATAAGTGAGTAGATTGTTCTTATATATTACAATATAACCTCCGTTAATGGACAAATCTATACAAGGGACATTTCCAAACAGGGGACAAATGTTTTCATCCCAAAAGTCTTTTCTTGGTCAAATAGAACCCTCCATACAGTGGATGCGACCTCCATATTACAGGCGATAACATAGTCCCACAATTATCCGTAATATATCTTCATAGAATCTGACTACTAGTCAACAAAGTGTCAAAACTATTTCTCCAAACTTTGTTGCATATTTTACAGTGTTGTAGTATTCATGGTTCAGTGCCATTGACGTACTTCCGGTACAATGTCAATGGTAACCATTGTTCATCTAGGTATTTAGTTATTCCTTATTTTATTGTAATTTAGTTCAGTTATGTAGTCACAAAGTGCAGTCGTTTATGTCTGTCTCTCTCCTCTCTTATTCCCTAAACGGGAATATGACAATCAGGCCGTCCAGGCCTAGGAGGGCCTGGTGGAGCTGGTGGAACCGTACCCGGACGTAAGCCAAATTTGTTATTTGTAATAAGGCCTTGAGATCAACAAGTGTTGAAAGCTGTAGCTGCTGTTTGCTCATTTAGATTCTAATCTCCATTCCGTTATCCTTCATAGATCTTAAAATCATATCAAAACAGCAAATCTGTTAAATTTCTGTCCCTTATTGAAAGGCAGTATTACAGTATACAAACCTTTCTGTAGGCTTCTCAGAAGCTTTGTGCTATCAACTGATCTTCTTTTACAGTTGAATCCTAGTTTTATGAACCCCTGATATAAGAACTTTTCGGAAAAACATACAGTTTCCTAGCTAATTGTCTGGGCCCAGGACAAGCTCCATGCAAAAACCTCTGTTTATTGAATTCTCGAAAAAGCTAAAGGGTTCATTTTATCTTAATTCAGTAGTTGTTATTTTTTATAAAAACGCATCATAAAGTAATTTCTGTTAAAAATGTCAGCTATATTACACCACTAGTGCGATAAAGTGCTCTCGAAGGCTAAACCTGCGAAGGCTACTTTTAGAATTCAGTAGATAAAGGTCCCAAACAAGAACGCACACTGTGTTACTCTTACAATGGCCCAGTATAGCAGAAAATCCTTTTTTCTTTTAGTGGTTGGTGGTCTGAGCGGAGACCTTGGTGATTTAGGTGCCCTTGGTACAGGAACTGCGAATGCTCTTGGTCTTGGCGGAACAGCGACTGGTGGCGGTATTGGTGGACTTGGTGGCGGTGCTTTTGGAATAAATGGAGCTGGTGGAGGTGCTATTACTGGATCACTCCCTGGCACTGGAGGAAATGTTGGCATTGGAGGGTTAGCAGGATCCTCAGGTCTTGGTGGTCAAGTCGGAGGAATTGGTGGCATTGGCGGCGGTGGTCCTGTTGGTGGACTTGGTCTAGGTGGGTTACATCTCTTTTTCTGAACTTCTTATCGATGCTATAATTAGGTAGGTAAACGTTTGTATAAATCCACATTTTTCTTCTTCCATATTAATGTAAAACAATACAATACATGATATATGATTCATTTCATTATTTTATATATAGTCCTTTATTATTTTGATAATTTTCAATTTTGAGATGTGATATGCGAAAACCTCTCTTCTGCTATAACTGAAGAAGCATTGTGCCCTTTCCAAACCTGATTTTGTTTTTCGTATCAACAGGGTCATCTTCAATTGGCATTGGAAACGGTGGTATTGCTATTAATGCTGCTGCTGGTGCCGGAGGACTAGCAGGAGATGCAGTCGCTGCAATTCTAGGAACAAATAATGTTGGAGCAGGCATTGGAGGTACGTAGCTTTAGCTGCAAAAATTGTTCCCAAATATCACCCGTGTTGCCCATTGAACTCTTTTTTATACATGTGTTACTTATTAAAACTAACTAACTAACTAACTAATTAACTAACCAAGTAAGGAAGTAACTAACTAACTAACTAACTAACCTACAAATTAACATATTACCTAAATCAATAAACAACTAACTTACTTACTAACTAACTAACTGACTAAGTAAATAATTAACTAACTATCAAACTGACTAATTAACTAACTAACTAACTAAGTAAGTAAGTAAGAAAATAGATAAGTATCCATGTAGCTAAGTTACTGATTAACTAACTAACTAACTAACTAACTAACCAACTAACTAACGTACTATCTATAATTCAACCACTTACTTGACAACAGACTAGTTAACTTTTAACGAACTAACTAGCTAACATGCTTACTTATTACCTAAATAAATAAATAATTAACTTAATGAAATAACTATTTAACTAACTGGCTAAGTAAATAACTAGCTAACTTTCTGACTAATTAATTAATTAGTTTACTTACTGCTAGATGTGCTTATATCTGATATTATTTTGAATGACATTTTTGTATCATTGTATTCAATAATCTGAGGACTCTCCCTTTCATTGAGGCTGTCTCTATCCAATGACCTGGGTCTCTTTTTTATTTGCTCCTCTTTGCCCTATGTACTTGGACTGGTCTGTGTTAATTGACAGGAAGTCTGTCTGTTTTAATTATATAACTTCGTGCTATACCAGATGCGCCTACCTGTTGAGAGATCCTTTGTATCGATTTAGAGACAACTCGGTTATGTCATGTAAAATTTGGACGTATTTATTGTTATTATACAATTTTCTACGTTTATCCTCACTGACATTATTACAGCTGGATGATTAAAATAAGTGAAGCATTTCCCCCCTAGGTATCGGAGGTGCAATGGGAGGCGCAATGGGTGTCGGTGGAGGAGGAGCAGGCCTTGGTGGATCACTTACTGGACCAGGTGGTGTTGCCGGAGGACAGGGGCTCGGTGCTGGTGGAGCACTTGCAGAGGCACTTGGCCTAGGTACTGGTGGAGGACTAGGTGGAAATGTCGGTGGTGGTGCTGGATCGCTTGGAGGAGGTGGAACAGGTGCGGCAGCTGCAGCACTAGCTGGTGGTGCATCTGGTTTGTCTACTTCTGGAGGTGGCACTACTGGAACAGGTTAGTGATATTTAGTTTGGAATTCCTTTACTAGCTTTAAAAGGTTGTCGTGGATAATTACTTATTAGATATTAACACTTTCTTGTAGCTTTAGCCACTTCCTGGAGTTTTTATGCATGCGTTGTTAAAACCAATATGTTTCGTTTCTGTGCTCTTTCCCTTAGCTGTGTACGCTCCTCATCCTGTTTTCATTTTGTTTCATTTGGATAATTGTATGGATTCCTGTTTTTGTAATATATTTGTTCGATCTTTATTTATTTTTTTTGGACTGGCTTTGCAGATGAAAGCATTCTATGTATGCATGTCAAACTATTCTAGTTAGATATGCCTTAATTTGTTACACTGAACATATACTTAGCTGTTTTACTGTTATACGGTTGCTTTAGTGCTATCGCGTTTGCCTGCTGACTCTCTAGTATGTTAAACTTTGTCATATGTTTCAGGTGGTTTGCTTGAAGGAGGAAAAAGTGGAGAGGGCTCTGTTCTTGGTCTTAAACCGTCTAGTTCAGGTATGCTAGCTTGCACTTGTTTACGTAGTAATTTTTATGAAAATGCAACAAGTCATCATGTTAAATGAAACTATGAAGCTGTCGAACATTTGGATGATAACCCTAACGTGAGGATTAGAATCAAAATGAGCAGTTTTGCATACATAATAATTATGTTTTCTTACGATAGGGAGCGCACTTAACAAACTGAAAGCTTTCAAGACGAAGGGCAAAACGATATCACTGCCTCAGACCAGGCGGATAATATCTCCAGGCGTATCAGCTATCGTACCTGCTATTGTCCCGACCGTAAAGAGAACGGTGACTGGATTAGTAGACACGAAAACGACTACACTAGACGAACATGACTCGCAATCAACTGAAAATACTGAAACCAAAGAGGCCGATACCATGATGAAACTTAGTGAAACAGCCGAAAAACTTCAAAAGTTTCTCTTGGAAAATGCTGGTGAATTAGTAGATAAAAAGCTGACAAAATCACAAACGACCGTGATTATGCCACGGGGGAGAACAGTCCACCGGAGGAGAGCTCTGACACTTCAAGTGACAAACGCTACATACTGAGAGTTGTATCAGACGAAGCCCCTATCGTACCGACAAGCAGGCATCACCCTGTTACCCAAGATGATAACGCTTCATTAAGATCAGTATCAGACTCAGAGCCATCGTATTTGAGGAAATTAAAAGCTTTGTTGCAAGGTAGCACCCATAAGCTACAGCCTGAGGACCATCTTCTACCCCTTGGCAATCTGCCTGGATTTGGTCATTTAGATGTGGAAGTTGTACCTTTAAGCAAACCTGCTTCAGACAGTTTACATTTGACGCCAGAAAGAAGAAAACTTTGACAGAGACTGGTAGCACTAGACGACAGAGATATGACAGAAATCGACGATTACCAAATAACTATACCAGGGACCGTGAACGTGAGCCTTTCACTTGCATTTCAATAAAATATTAATCTTAGATTGCGTGACGTCAACTGATCTGCATACAATTTAAATAGGTTTAGTATTCTCTAATTTTCCAATAACCTCCAGGAAGGTAATGGTTGAATTTACAATAAGAGATTTGGAAGTTTTCTTCCAAAAACTACGAGTTGTTAAGTAACAGAAAACGAAGAAAACTTTAAAAACAATCAATTTTTTTTGCTTTTAGATGACGAAATAATGGACGCCATTGGTGGACTGGAAAATGCTTTAGGCGCTGTGGCAGATAGATTGGACAAGCCTCAACAGCAGGCCCAAGCTGGGCCAACTGCTGCAGAAATTGCTATTGCTAACAATCTGGCTTTGCAGCAACAACGACAGGTTTATACAACATTTTGTTTTTGACATATTTTAGGCCCAAGTTATGTTATGAAGCATAGCTCTAAATGCCTTACGTTTCTGTGGAGAGATAGCCACAAAGCCTTGGTAAAGTGACAGCCACAAAGACAGTTTTTAGCCAAAACAAGAAATGGAGTGGATTCCTCAATCCTTCTTTCAGAATGTTTCAACTGCTAACAGCACTAAAACAAGTTGTTTCCTCAAGGCGACATCTGGCAAGCTTTAAAAGACAGAGCATGAAAAACTTAAGAGCAAACATCTTTTCTCGCCCCTTTCATATAAAATGTGACGTCAGACAGTCTATATCCTAAAGCCTTGGCCAAGCCGGACGGGGAACTCATGCGAGGAAATGTTGTGCTTTTTTATGTAGCTAATATGGAAATGAACTGTAACAAATACTCAAAAAGTATTCTTGAATTCTTTCAGGCAAAACAAGCTGTTCTTATAGCTGCTATGCAGGAGCAGTTGAATGCAGCAAAAGCAGAGCTGGACAGAGAAAGAGCATCAAAAGTGGCAGGAGGAGGAAACACACCCGAAGATGCTATGCTTGAGACTCAGAAAATCCAAGGACAAGCTAGATTAGAAGCAGGAATGAAAGGACTGCAAGATGAAATATCAAAGCTTGCAACGAAGATTGATCAGGGCGGTGCTGCAGGTGGTGGTGCCGCTGGAGGTGCCGCTGGTGGTGGAGCAGGTGGAGCTGCTGGAGGAGGAGCTGCCGGTGGCAGTGCAGCTGGCGGCGGTGCAGCAGGCGGTGGTGCAGCTGGAGGAGGTGGTGGATTAGCTGCTGGTGGTGCTGGTGATGTTGCAGGGTCAGCTGCATTAATTGGTAGGTTAGAGACTCTTGGCAAGACAGTCGGAAAACTAGCTGGTGAGGTAGAATCAATGAAAGATAGCTCCAAAATGTGGCAAGCTGCAGGAGGAGCACCTAGCGGTGGTGGAGGAGCAGCTGGTGGTGGAGGAGCTGCTCCTGCTGGAGGGGGCGGAGGAGCTGGTGCAGGTGCTGCTGGTGGGGGAGCTGCTGGTGGAGCTGCTGGTGGTGGTGGAGTTGCTCCAGCAGGTGGTGGTGGAGGTGGTGTCGGAGGTGGTGCCGGAGGTGGTGCTGCAAATCCTCTTTTTGGAGCACTTGTTGGTCAAATGGCTGGAAATGCTTTGGGAAGTGCTATGAAAAGTGTAGAAGAAGTTGACCAAGCTAAAAAGCTTCTTGGTGCAGCTGGAGCTGGAGGTGGTTTGGGGCTTGGTCTCGGAGGTGGACTTGCAGGCGGTCTTGGAGGTGGTCTTGGAGGATTGGGAGCCGGCCTTGGTGGCGGTCTCGGTGGCGGCCTTGGTGGCGGTCTTGGAGCTGGTTTAGGTGGTGGCCTAGGAGCTGGCCTTGGAGGAAGTCTTGGAGGTGGTCTTGGAGGTGGCCTTGGTGGAGGAGGCGGAGGCGGTCTCGGTGGTGGAACTGCAGTAAGTTCTGGAGGTAATTCAGATTCACTTGGTTTAGGAGACACTGCTAGTGCTATTTTGGGCCTTACATCGAAACGTGGAGAAACTGCAAAGAAAGAGAAGAATCCTAAAGCACAGACATTAAAAAGTAGTGATAAAAAAGGCAGTCTATCTATGAAAGATTCTAAAAGACAAAAAGACGATGATATTCAACAAGCACCTCCACATAGCAAGAGGCATACTCTCTCTGTTCTTGTACCAAGGGGACGTAATAAGGCTGCATTTAACTATACATCGGGGAAAAAGTTTAGACCAAAACACGATAAAGAAGACAAAGACGACGACGAACCAGTTATTAATCAAGCCACAATCAATAGGCTGACTGCAAATGGAGCTTTCGGTCCTAATGCCGCTCAGTTTCCTGGTATTGTACCTGGTGCACAAAATGGTGTAGTTGGCCCAAATGCCGGAATAAACCCGTTGGCACCTTATGCTGGACCTGGCGTAAACAATGGCGCAAATCAGCTGGGTGGTGGAGCATTGAATGGTCCCGGTGGTGCAGCACCGAATGGTGGTCTTGCTGGTGGTGGTCCAGGTGGTGGAGCATCGAATGGTGGCGGTGGTGGTGGAGCATCGAATGGTGGCGCCGGTGGTGGAGCTTCGAATGGAAGTGCCGGTGGTGGAGCGTCCAGCGGTGGTCAAGGCAGTGGAGGAAAGGCTGGAGCTAACCAAATGGGTGGTAGGTTATCTATGTTTTGATATCATTCAGAAATAATTGTTGCAAGATTAATACTTTAGAATTGAGTAAGATCAGCAAAGAATTAGCCCTTGCCAGAAGCAAGAATTTTGCAACATTTATGTTTAAATTGTTTCAGAGGTACTGTATCCTATGCTGTAATACCATAGACTTTTTTCTCGGCTCCTTATTTGGTTGACAAAAACTATTCACTTAAGTAAAACTTATTAAGCTTAAATGAGCACACGGCAGAAAAATGTGCATTTAGCTTGTGGAAGACTGACATCTTCTGGTATTTTTGACAATTCCTATAAACCATTCAGACGTTGGGGTGCTATATCATGGGTATTTACGAATCTTTGGGTTCGGTGACAGAGTATTTAGTGGATTCTTGTAGGCTGTGCCTGAGTATGCCTGTGTTTTATACTGAGTTAGCATCTGTTTAGCTAATCAGGAAACTGTCAATAAACACTTTCTGTCGATTTTGAGTCAAATACTGTAAGTTTGATTTCGTCGCCGAATTCTACTAACAATACTAACGCAGTAACTAACCTTTTATTCTAGCTAATGGCCAGGCTGCAGTAACAGCAAACGACATGGCATCGAGTTTAGCTGCTGGAATTGCCGCGGGTATAATATCTGGTGGTAAAGCACTTGTTGGCCAAATGGAAACCACTGGAGTTTTAGATGCCGTTGTTACCGGATTGAGAAGCATCGCTCCTGGTGCTCCTGGAAATGGCGGTAATAACGGTGGAAATGGCGGTAACAATGGCGGTAACAGTGGTAACAATGGTGGTAACGGTGGAAACAATGGTGGTAACGGTGGTAAAAATGGTGGTAACGGTGGCAACAATGGTGGAAATGGTGGTAATGGTGGTGGAAACGGTGGTAATAGTGGAGGTGGAAACAATGGAGGTAATGGTGGAGCAGGAGGAGCAGGTGGCGCTGGAGGAGGCCCAGGAGGTGCTGGAGGTAGCGGAAAGGCCTCAAAAGAAGAACTTGGATCATTGATCGCAACATCAGCTGCTGAGGCAGCCGGAAATGCGGCAAAGGCAGGTTTGTCACCAAAGAGGCTGCTGCTCAGGCTGCAGAAGCTGCTTTTCATGCTGCATCTTTATTCGCCACAAAGAATGGTGTTCATCCCGGCCCATATCAGCCTGCCGAAATGATACATGCTATTCCAACTGTTTCAGTTGATCATGAAGGACACCACATCGAGCCAGATCATCATTTCGCTCACCATGTAGAACCAGATCACAATGGAGGACCAGACCACCATTTTGATCATGGTATTTCAAACCATGGACCAGCGTTTCATTCACCTGAGCATCATCATGATGATATCAGTCCTCCACTGGCTCCGCAGACACATCCACCTGAAATTGTAGGCAGTGATTTCCAGGGTAACCCAGCCATTTACAACCTGGGCGCTGACGGACATATCAAGATGTCGACATACGACCCCGTGGATAGTAACGTAATATCAATGGGACATTCAGCACACAGTAACGGCGTTTTCTCACATGAATTTCTTGACAATATGCATCCAAGTCCAATGTTCTTTGGCCATTCTAACGGAGGTGGAATCGGCGAAGGTGGGAGAGGAGGCTTTGGCGGTCATTCTGATCATTCTGAGCATGAGGGACATGACTTTGGACCACATGGTGTGTTGAGCCATCCGGTTCAGCCTTGGTATTCTGGAACTGGAGGCAATCATGTCGGTGGAGGCCCTGGATTTATGCACCATGAGTCAGAACGAGGTAATGCTGATTCTCATGGAAATGATGGTCAGGAAGGGCATGCTGAACATCCTCATTTCTTCGGCCATGAAAATTTTGGAAATGTGTGGGGCAATCAGTATCATGATTTTGAAAGCGGTCTTCACGGAAATGGATATATGCATGATGGAGGAAGTGATAGAGGTGGCCATGGATTCGGTCATGGATTTGGCCACGGTGGACATGGCAGTGGCGATGAAGGGGGACATGGTGGTGGTGGTGATGGTGGATTCGGACATGGATTTGGTCACGGATTTGGCCACGGTGGGCATGATGGTGGTGAAGAGGGACATGGTGGTGGTTATGGTGGTGATGGTGGATTTGGTCATGGTTTCGGTCATGGATTCGGTCATAGTGGTGGGGATGAAGGGGACATGGTGGTGATGATGGTGGATTCGGACATGGATTTGGTCACGGATTTGGCCACGGTGGGCATGGTGGTGGTGAAGGGGACATGGTGGTAGTGATGGTGGATTCAATCATGGATTCGGGCATGGCGGTGGGGATGAAGGAGGACATGGATTATGGTGATGATGGTGGATTTGGACACGGATTTGGTCATGGATTCGGTCACGGATTTGGCCACGGTGGGCATGGAGGTGGTGATGAAGGGGGACATGGTGGTGGAATCGGTCATGGTTTTGGGCATGGTCACAGCAATGAGGGTGGTGGTGGTTTTGCTGTGGAAAGCGGATTTAGAGATGCCGGTCATCAGATTGATCATGGCAATGGTCATGGTTTTGGTAATGGAGAAGGTGATGGCTTTGGGGTGGTGGCAATTGGGATGGGCATGGTCACGGTGGACGAATGGGATTTAGACATGGGCCATTTGGACATCATCATGAAGGTCACGGAGCTGGTCATGAATTTGATGACGCAATTGAGGGACTTAACCATGGATATAATTTTCATGCTCCAGTAGAGCATTCTGGTACTAGTGGATCGTACGGGCAAGCAGGCCAAGGACTGCCGTCTTTTGAACTTGGATTTGATAATGGTCAACACGGCCATGCAGGCAGTTCATTTGGTGATGTATTTGCTGATAATGTCGGTAACCTTCATAATGGTCCTCATGGAAGACGACAGAGCATAAGTAATACTGGTGACCATGACTGGAATGGTAATACCGATGACGAAGCTGGTGATACGCCTATGGGGAACCGATTTCATCCTGGACACCCCGGAGAGCATCATGAGCGCTTTCCGGATGTAAACGAGAAAGGAAGCGACATTGACCTCGTGACTGATGACGCAGGTCACTCCCATGATGATGACGAAGAAGGTCATAACGACGCAAATGCGTTTAGAGGGCATGATGGTCATGGTTTTCCTGAAGGTGATCAAGATGATCATCACGAAGGGCATGATGAATTTGAGGGAAGGGATCAAGATTCCGATAACCGTCATCTCATCAACAATCTAATTGGCCATGATGAACCAGAGAACAATCATGAGGAAGACAACAACGATGCGCGTATCTCCGAAGAGAGTGATCACGGAGAACGCCATTTCCATCCTGAGCACCCTGGAGAGCATCATGAGCGTTTCCCGGATGTCAACGAAAAAGGAAGTGACATTGACCTCGTGTCTGATGATGCTGGTAGGCTTGACAAAGAAGAAGAAAAAATGGTCACCGATTATGCTCATAACAGTCAAATGAAGAAGCATTTCTTCTCTCCGATGTTCGATCCTCGAAAACAATTTGTCCAGCCTGAAGATTTCCGATCGCGTATTTTGGTTGCTCGTGACGTAATTGCGGCAAGAAATAGAAGATATGAACCTCGAAGACATAGGTTTGGAAGTATTCGAAAAAGCCAGTATATCGCAGATGACTATAACAACTATCATCTTGACGATTACCATCATCATGATTGCCCTCCTTATTACGTTGTGCTACCACAGAATTTTGCAGGCAACACTGGGTCGTCTCAGAGTACTCAAAATCAGGAAAAGCAGTCAAAAGCAGATAGGTTTGCTAAGCAAGAATCACCAAACTTTGCTACAGTTACGGAATTATCAGAATCACTATTACCAGCTAAACTAATGCAATATCTGCAGAGTAAACTACAGGTGCAGAAAGAAGCATCGCCAGAGACCAAAACAAATGAAGATAACATTCAGAAAATTCAGCCTGCTGTTATTGATATCCTACAAAATCTTGCGCAGATGACAAATGCCGCAAAACAGTCTTCAGCTGTTAGCAATAAACCAGAAACATTCCCGAACGAAACAGCAAAATCTTCAAATAGCTCTATAGAAAGCCCACAGAAAAAGCCTACGAACACTAGTGAAGGAGAATCACGTGAAGGAGTCGTACAAACTTGGCAAGAAACAATGCATGTGCAAGAGAAACCACCGAGTAACGACCCTGCTCTATCGGCTCTGATCAACTCAGTGGCATCAGGGGAAAAGTCGGGTGCCGGCTTCACACCAGATATGGTTACTTCTCTTTTATCTGAGGCAAAAGAAGGCCATGATCCTAAGCTGGTTGACAGACTGAAGACCGCTCTTACCAATAGCAAACCGGACGATGAGAAATCCGGCTCAGCTGGAATATCTTTAACGCCGCTTTCTATAGCTGGCTCTGTGCCTACAAAGCCTCCGGTGGATGGCAATAAAAAGCCAACAGTGCCTCAACCAAAGAATGAAGGGGAGGCACATGCTGCGGAAGGGTCTAAATATGTGACACCAACAGGTGCAGTTCCTGCTGGATCATCAATTAATGTGCTCTCGTCAACGCTGAAAGACAAAGACTCTGGTTCTAATCTAGTTGGCACAGGACTGAATGCACCAGATATCGTCAAGCCTCAAAATCCGGGCTCGCAAGCAGGGCCTGCTGCTTCTACGCCGAACGGTAAAGGTCCCGCTGGCTCAGTCTCGAGCTCACCGACCACACCAGCTAATAAACCACAGGGCAATGCAGCGCCTCTTGGTAAGCCTGGACAACCATTGAACACTGGTTTCCCTGAATATAATGTACCGATTCCAGAGTCTGCAGCGCCATTACCGCCAAGCTATTTCAAGCCACCGCCACCAGGTAAGGGCCCAAACCCATACGAAGTGCTGATTTCAGACCAGCTGTTCCCTGGAAATCACCAAGCGAAAAAGAAATCAGCCAAATCATCGAAACATTTGGATAGTGACGCTTCATTTTTGACGCTTTGAAGGATTCAGCAATGAAGCCCATGCCTGGCTATTACAAAGTAAAGAAAATTGATACTATCAAGAAGAATACGGCACCAAGAAAACCTTCATTACCGAAATCTAGGCCTTCGTTTGGAAGTGATCAAATGTCTGAGAAACAGAATGCGGTAATACGCGCGAAAATAAGCAATAGAACTGACACTGGGCCGCATTTGAATGCAGTGGACAAACCTGTGAACAATAGCACCGGCGAAAGGCAATCTAACGTTAGAAAGAGTAATGGAAAATCCGTGAATTCGACTTATGAGAATTTAAGACTCTACAGTCAATCTCAATCTCACTCAGGAGTTCAACCTTAAAATTGGATTCATCTAAAATATTGATTACCAGCAGTCATCCTGGTACATCTATATCTGAATTACAAATAGCGAAAAAATTTATCTCAAAAAAACAAGGAAGAAAGACTGTACTTGGTAATGTTTCTAACGCGAGTAATTTAGTATCACAGACAGCTTCATTGCGCCCATCAACAAAACGTTTGACAGAAGAAGAGCAACCAGTCAATGATGAATATCTCGACGTTTATAAAGACAGACAGTTAAAAAGCGCCAAGACAAGTAAAGCGCGGATTCATTCCCATAGACGTCCAAAGATCTCTAAGCTTGCTTCAAAGATTACCGCAGATGCTAAAAAACCTGGTTCAGTTGAAAGAAACGGATCAGGAGAACTAAGCAATGCAAGCGATGTCTCCTCTCATCTGGTGCTTGTCCCACAAAGTAATCTACCTGAATTCAAACAAAAACTATCGATGTCAAATCGCGAGAGCCTCGCCTTTCAAAAGCTTGTCCACAGCTCTAAAGCTACAGACCCTCAAAATTCAACAAAACGTGCTTCACTGACACCTTCAGATCTAATGAACAGTCATCTTGTTATCGTCCCAACTAATGAAGATGCAAATGCACGAATGACTAATACAGCATCTGTTGATTTAGTCGATGAGGAGACGGGAACACGTAGATGGGGAGTACCAGAACCCATACCTGTGAACAGTGGAAGCTCTTTGAAAGTCCGAGAAGGTGGTGATCTCTGGTCAGATCCTTCTGCAGGTACAGTATTCGGGTTGTTTGTCTATACAAGAGCATACCATATGTAAATGAAAGCAGAAAGTTTTGCATATTTGCTTGACATAAAATGTCCTTTGATTTAGTTATTCGCTTGATTTCTGCCTGATACTTATTAAACTTATTTGGATCGTTGGTTTTAACTTCAGGCTTTGTTATTTCGTTGTATTTATCTATCAGAAACATTAGGTCAAGCTGTCCATATCAAAGCTAACGGTTTTAGCTATTTAATCAGACCGTTTTGTTTCCGCTGCGCTATGGTTCTCTTCTTGTTTATTTCGTTTCTATTCCTGTTGGTTTCTCTCTAGCTGTCGTTTCGATGTGTCTTTTCATTAAATTAGGCTACTATTCATGGCAAATATTCTTTGCATTTTGTGCCTTGTTCTCAATTCAAATCTCGACAAACGATCTTCCTTGAATTTTACAGCATATTATATAAAAAGAATGCAAGAAATTTTGACATCATAACATTTGGCATATAGAATCTAACATACAGCGTAACCTATTAGCATTAGCAAATAGCATAATTTATAAGTAAGCTAAGAGTAGCAAACTTTATTGACTGTGATGATATGTTGCTATTATTGCATACCAATGCTTCAAGTATAATATTAATGTATCTTCTTTATCTTGAAACATACCAATGAAGGTGAAATAGCCAAAGTTTCCTTTAGAAATTATCTAATTGGTATACGGCAATTCAGTGTTATTATTAATGACTAGAAACGGTTATGCATTTCCAGTCAAACATGTTGCAACAGGCCGAAACCAAAACCCCACAGGTTCTGTACTCTTGGACTTTATTTATTACAAAATATTACAAACTTACAGAAAGCTATATAGCTTTTTAATACTTAAAACTATTTAGCTATTTAATACTTCAAGCTATTTAGCAATTGCTTCATTTCTTCTAGATGAAAGGATAGCATTTGTTGTCGACGCTTCATCTGATGTTGAAAAGACTTCCAATTTTGACAAAATCAAAAACCTTCTTGTTCACTTCGTTGGGCTTCACACATCTCCTAAAATGCATCGGCTCGGTATTGTATCATACGGTGATGAGCCAAACCTGGATTTAGGATTCGATGAGAAGCAAACTGATGAAATAATCGAAAATGCAGCAAGAAACATGAGGTATGATGCTTCTTTTCTAGTGATTTTTCTGTGTGACAACAGCAAAAAGATCGTGTAGGCAATGTAGAATGGAACACATTCTGTCTGTCCATTTTCCATTTTATCTAGTTTTTAAATTTTAAAATGTTCTTGAGACAGCAAAGAGTTTTAGAGACAAACGTTTTCATTTTTTATGTATCTTAAAGAATAAAGCGATTTACACTTAACTGAAAATTGTTAGAATTGGAAATTTCTAGAAACTCCTTGTTTCATTAGGACCAAATCTGCAAAACCTGGTACCTGCATTGAAAATAACATTTGTCATTCGGTAACCTTTGTCAGTAACGATTCTTCGAAAGGTTTTGTCTATACTTAGATTTTGAGTTTTGTCCCTCTTTTCAGTTCATACAACAGATAACCTTGTCTTGTGTCTCTTTAAGAATCGTTTAGCTTTTTCATTAAGAAAGAGTTTAACAAAGGCACCGAAGATTCAGAGAGATGCCAGTGAAGATCTTCGCATGCCATAAGGTTTCTTTTGCTTAGATCAGGGACACATTTTGAGTTCAGGCTCACATTTTCTTTCAGATATAACGGCAAGAAAGCCAACCTCACGAAAGCTTTGGAATTCGCTGCTGACAAGCTTTTCAATACAGCATTGCAGAAGAGGCAATTTCGTAGAGAGATTATGATCCTTTTACTAGCAGGGGACCCAGTAATATCAGACAACGTCAATAGATTGATTGGTTACCTAAAAATGCGAGGTTTGTATGTGCATCTGAAATGCTTTCCTTCTATTTAAAGGGTTTGTACTCCAACTGATACTCTAATCGTGAGTCACTAAGGGACTCTTTCGTTTTCCTTTAAATGCGATGCATTTATATGTAATCCTCTGTAAGGAGCCTAATAAACGAAGGATGCAAATAACTGGTAGTGCAAGATCAATGAGCTGAAATTACTGAAAATACTAAAAAAAGGCTTTTCAAAACACCAGCACTACTTCAATAAATTGACAGCTTTCACTTCAAAACTAACTTTCCTTAATTCAGTGAAGCTGCAAGCACCAATAACGGAGGATCCTTGCAATATGCAGCGTCTTCAAATTTGTAAGTCACCTAATAACAGGTAGCAATATGATTTTGGGGACCACACTGCAGCTTGTAACTGGTGAACTCCGTCTCATCACAGACGTAAAACATTACAATGGCGACGAGGATAAAAACGTCAAAGAAGCTTCACCAAAGAGAAATATGTCAATGACAAGGGAATTTTTTACGATCAAAAGCAGCATTGAAGATGAACAAGCTTCGATTTTCTAAAATCACAGCAGGCCGAGAAAACATGAAGACAACGCCCTCTCAAAATGGACAGGGAAGAACTACTCATTCAAGAATTTGATGTCAAAGAAAAAACAGTTTTGAATCTCAACGAGAAACGAGAAAAAGGAAGCTCAGAAGCATTCACTTTATAAAGATACAAGAATAAAGACACAGTCTCTATCAAATCAAAATAAAATAAAAAGTTTGTCCAAGTCACAGTTCCCCACAGAATCACTCAACCAAGAAAGCAGATACGCACAGGCCAGTACCCTTAGTATCTTATCCAGCATCCTATACAAGTAGTTAGCCGATTAAATTCGTTTAGATGCCCAAGAAAGAGGCACAGCCGAAGACAGTTGATCTTCAACCATTTTTCAAGAAAGCTATAGGAGAAGTCGTGTGAGCCAGCTTACAGAGAGCTAAGTGTGGTGTCACAGAATCCAACACAGAAGCGCTGTTGATGAAGCAAAATTATAAAAGATGAACAATGTCAATCGCATCTGAATAAATACAAAATATATCCTGTGATGTGTCAAAGTGCAGCCCAAGAAGCGACTTTGGTCAATTGGACAGATTATCGGAGAAATAAAGAATCAAATAAATAAAGGCCTGGTTATCCAGCTGTTTCAGACACACAAGACTGAAGAAATGCAGAAGATTATATACACTTAAAAGAAGAGAGTGAAAGTCAGGCTGAACTCCAGATACGTTTTTAAACTACATGCTTAAACACACACAAAAAAAACATGGACATGTCGTAACTTTAAAATGCAACTTTCAAATCAAATCAAAAGCAATGTGATGTTAAACTTTTCTTTTTCCAAGTAAGGGGGAGATGTAATGTCGACAGATCCAACTGTGTACTTGCGTAAGCACACTATGTACAAACAGGAAGCACCCCATGATTCTTACTTGTATATAATTGTAAATATCATTGATTCACTTTAGTTCAGTATGTAGCAAACAGCAATGTAGTTTGTATCTGTGCCATCTCTCTCTATCGATGTGACTTCGGTTTCGGTCACATGCACGCATTTCAACAACACTACAAGATCTTAGAGTGGTCAATGATCTTGGAGTCTTGAGATGAAGACCTTGCAGACCTTTCAGGCACTTTTCTAATAAATATTATTTTATTCTTGGTTATTTCAATTTTTAAGGCAAAAGTTTAATCAGAGTAAAGCAGTAAACACGAGCATGCCACATCGTATTTAGGAATGCATTTAATTTAATTTGTCACTTAGAAGTCAGTTTGTCATAATGCGTACATTTAGAATGTTAATCGGTTGGATAAGTTTAGTTAGATTCGTTCAGGAATCTTCAAATAGAGGCATAGATATTACCTGTATGTTTTTGTCCTTAAGAATGGCTTTCCACTTTTAGCATCCACTTGACTTTTACTTCTAGCATTTGAGCTATGACTTTAGAACTTTATCTCATGACGTTTGTCTTGCGTCTTATGGCCCCAAGTAAACTGGCAGAATTTCTTTCAAGCATAAATGTAATTACAATCTTTATAAACAAGTAAATTGGCAGAATTTCTTTCAAGCATGAATTTAATTACAATCTTTATAAACAGCTCACTTTGTTTTTGTGCTATATTCTTTTCTTCAGGTATTACAATCTACTGCATTGGAGTATCAAAACATCCGATGTTTGAGGCAACAAAGTTCAAAATCCTGGCATCGAGTCCAAGCTCTTTGCACATATTAACCATGACATATTCTGCTCTACCTCGCCTGCCGTCCTTGCTTGAGAAAATGCTGAAAGGAAGTGAGTTACTTTTTTGTTATAATTTTCATTACGTTTTAATAAATTGTTACGAAATATACATAAACCAAAGCTTGCTTGATCTCGCATTGCTCAGTTTGTTTTGTGCAAATTAAATAGATTTTCCGAAGGTCATAGACGTGTTGTGATTACACGGCTATCTATATACTGTTGCGTTTATCTTCAATGGCGTAGTTATTTGTTGTAATACTTGGCTCTTAATCATATATTGACCTAGATAAATTTTATACAAACCTAGACTTCAAATCAAATTAAACCTTCTTCACATTTTAATAGTTCATTGGTCCTATCAACTTTAGTCTCTTATCAACTCAGATATTGTCACAATTTTTTTCCACGCCGAAGATTCTAATTGATCTATCCCCGTAACACATCTTCACTGGACACAATATTTCTAATGGTTCTCTAAAGCCCGTTTAACTAATAAACCAGCATATTTTTAGTTTAGAAATGATCTTAATTTGAATTAAGAACTGTCCTGATGTCATCTTTTTCGGAATCATTGATTTGAATCGATTCGATGATCCTGCCAAAACCAAACATCTGATTTTCTCTATACCTGATTTAGATGCCCACATCGCTTCACATTCACAAAATCTGGGAATTGGCGTACTTCCTAAAACACATGCGAAGAAAACAAGGAAACGAAAGAAGAAGCTTAAATCTCATGATAAACAAGATCAAACGCCAACGAAGAAGCTACGAGAAAATATAAATACAATCATGTAAATCAGAGACTTCAGGCCTATCCAACAGTAGGTGCAATCCATCAGCCAATGAGCTATGCCAATGCTGCAAATAGAGCTCCTTATATGGAAGAATCGGCACCGTTTTTCGAAGAAAATGAAGACAACATGAGAGTAAAGCGGATAAATATTGCAAACCCTTATTCAAATGAATTCGATGAATCTTCTTGGAGGAATCAACAGTCGACTGGTTCTTCTTATGAAGAAACTCCCGTTATAGTGGTACGTAGCTATCGTAAATAAGTAGTTTTTCCTGCAGGATAGCCCTTTTTTTATGGCAAGCATTGTCAGGCCATGGCCAAACTTTCAAACATTGTTGGATAAACATTTGGGATTTGCTTTACAAGTAATGTTTAATCGCTTGACCATGACTCGATGACTCTGCGTGGAGGAGTCAAGAGTCTACTGAACGTCTAATGAGGAACTTCCAGTTACAGTGATGCGTTATAATTACTAGTTCTTCCTGCAATGTAACCCTGTTTTCTTTTTGACAGTCACTTAAAGGACCTGGCCATATGATAAAACATTGTTTGTCAAACATTTTTATTTGCTTTCGAGCAACGTTTGACCGTTTGGACATGTAACAAACTAATATTGTTCGATAAGCAGATTTTGCTGAGCATTGTATATGAAAACATTAACAAACATTTTCCGCTTTTCAGAAGCAAAATATGTTCCACAAGCAATGTTTTGCTATTGCACCAGGCGGCCAAACATTCTGTTTGGGAAAGAAAGTTCAGGTGTTTTGATAAACATTGTTTGGTCGTTTTACAGGGCCTAAATTAGAGTTTAGGAATGCCAAAGTTTATGCAACGAAATGCTTTATCGTTTCAAAAGAAATGCACAAGGGACACAATTGTGTTTTCACTTGTCTGTTTAGTCAATTACTTGAAACATTTTCGATTTAATTTTTGTTTAGTGCACTTTACTATCAATTGTTATAGAGTAACTTGTAAAACTCAATAAAACTGAAAATGCATAAGCATTTTTAGTCTGGAGGAAATTTAAACGTTACTATAACCAAGATACAATGACCAACTGATACAGTTCATCTATCACATCTATCAAGATCACTATTTTACTGTCTTAAATAACTGAGGAATGTATCTTTAGCTTGAAAATGTAGCTCATATCTTAATCTTAATCTTATGTTATTGTTGCAGGATGATACGAGGTAGCCAGCAAGAATCAAAGGCTGAAATATCAACAATATTTGTTACACAAAGATTACATGTAACTTGCTGCTTGGCCTGTTTTATGCAGAGCCGGGGCTAAACTGGCCTTGGAAAAGGTTACAAAGGTTCCAAAGAAAAGGTAACCCGCATAATCAAGCACGGGGCGCAGAAAAAAGCAAGTGTTTCATATTGAAACTAAAGAATGTTTTCGAGTAATCGAACAACGTGCCATTCTTGACTTTACCGTTAATACCATAAATGTTAAACTAAAATTAATCGTTGTATTAGAACCAAAGCTTTCTTAGCTTATTGTATTGTTTTGTAACTCAGACGTAAACATAAATATAAACTACTGAACGTAGCTACCAGTGACTCTGGACAGTGACATCCTACAAATGTAGGACGTAATTTGTTCAGAAAAATTCATAGTGGGAGCTAACCTTTAGAATCCAACCCTTTCAGTCTTGACACAGAAATGTCATGTGCAGATCCTGCAAATGCTAAGTCAATAGGCTTTCCCGTGTACTTAGGTATTTTTTATTTTTTGCATATGGCCTAGAAGTTCACTCAGGTACCTTAGATTTTAAGGCAATCTAACCTTCTTGAAATTAGTACGTGCATTGTTTGACAATGATGATTTGATAGTTTTGGATTGGGTAAATTCCCCAATCTCTATTCCGTTGCTTTACCCTTGTTAGATGACTGCTGTTTAGTTTGACATTGCTGAGAAAAAGTGACAATTTAACTATTTAACTATTATGCAGAATACTTTAACCTACTTCTAACTTCCCATTAGCATATGCTAGACAACTCATATCTTGCATTAGGCTGTAAATAGATTAAATTTAATATTCAAATTTTATTCATTAGATTTGCAGTCAAAAGAGCAGTATATTTTTTGTCTCATTCTATCAAATTAATAGTTTTTGGAATATGAATGAAATCTTTGAAAGCTCTTTTCATTTTCCCTCATTACTTCCTTTTTGTCCAACGTTTTTTTGAAAACTCATTTGTCAATTAGTGTTGCGTAAATAGCTTTTCTTTTTCGAGATTTTTAAATCTTCTTTTTTTATTTTTATGAGATTTTTGTTGCTATTTGTTAGTGTCTCTGGAATACTATTTCATAAGTATATACTTATTTTCTTGAAAGAATGAAATCATTCAGTCCTGTTGAGGTTGGACTGTCATCGAGGTTTGTCTTCTTAGCTTCTCGGGTAATCAAATTTAGCCCTATTTAGCCCCCGTGGGGCTTATTTCATTTTGGAAATTTTTGAGGGGATTTATTAGAGAGAGGGGCTTATTATACAAGGGTGGCTTAATAAATTATTCAGCATATTTTGCTTTTTATTTGTCAGGTCGAATGTTACAGACATTAGAAAATGAACTGAATAAGAAATTTTTAACCTTAAATCACATGAAATTCGTAGTAACTTAGTAGTTGTTAGTAGTTGTAAGACACAAGTTTGGGATATCAAACACGTTATTACCACTTAATTTCGTACGTTTCCTACTGGACTCTCGAGGGGCTAAAATAAGACGGGGGCTTAATAGAGATGGGGGGCTATTTCAAATTTTTATTTGAAAGGAGGAGCTTAATAGAGAGGGGGGCTTAAAAGAGAGAGGGAGCTTTAGACTTTTGCGGTCTTTTTTTTACCTGTGCTCTTTTTTTATTGTAGTTGAGACTTTTGAAAGAGAGGCTGCAAAACGAGGAAGTAAATCATTGTTCTGTTCAGTTCAACTTCGACAACGATGCTGTGCCGTTTCTCTTGTGTCTTGTGACAATGTGATGTGCTGTTGTGTGTTCTGTTCGTGTATGAAGAGTAACCTTTCTCTGCAAAATTAAATATGAGCCTTCATGAAGATCACGAAAAAGCTCCGTTAATTGACAAAGAAATGGGTGATCTTGCTGATTTGACAGAAAAGAAAGAACCTGGTCCCATGAATAAGAAACAAGAGACAAATGGAGAACATGGTCTAGGCCAAACTCCGTCTACCCGGTATAGCCTTGGATTACTGTTCCTAAAACGAATTTTCTCTTGCTTTATGGTCTTGTTTCCACGTATAACATCTAGATCCTCCCTACTGTTTATTTTGTTGCTACTTGGTTCCATAATACAGCAGTATGTTATCTATAATGTTGGGTTGATCCCAAGCCGTTTCTTCAAAGTATTGGGAGCAAAGGACAGTTCAAAGTTCAAGAAAACAATTTTTACTGCTCTTTACTTTATTGTTGCTATTGCGTTAGCAAACAGTGCAGTCAAGTATATATCTGGATTGCTTTATGTCAGATGGAGAGAGTACCTCACTTCTTATCTGCAGGAAAAATATTTCTACAAAGAAACATTTTACAATGTCAATACAGTTGATGACAAAATAGACAATGCTGACCAGCGGATTACTCAAGATGTTGATAAGTTCTGCCTGCAGTTGAGTGATATAAGCTCCAAATTGCTAATATCACCACTCACGATTGTATATTATTCATATAAATGCTTCACAAATACTGGCTATTATGGGCCACTAAGCATCTACATATACTTCATAGTTGGCTCATTTATAAACCGAATCATAATGTCCCCAATAGTTGGACTTGTTGTCAGACAAGAGAAGAATGAAGGTGATTTCAGATTTAAACATGTAAATGTGAGGTCCAGCTCTGAGTCAGTTGCATTCTTGCAAGGCTGTGAAAGAGAACACAGAAGTCTGAAACATACATTTGAACAATTGTTGGATGTCCAGCTCAGAATTGTAAACTTGGAATTCTGGTTGAACTTTAGTGTTAACCTTTTCGATTATGTTGGCTCAGTTCTGAGTTACTTTGTTATTGCTATTCCAATATTTGCAGGTTCATATGACAATCTGACCTCAGTTCAACTAAGTGCATTGATCAGTCAAAATGCATTCGTTTCAATGTATCTGATAAATTGCTTCAGTACATTGATGGACCTTGCTGGAAAAGTCACTGATATAGCTGGGTATACACATCGTATTGGTGAATTGTTAGAAGCTCTTAATGATTATAATAAGAAGTGCAAGATAAAGAATGAGCAATTTGAAAGAAAAATGATGGATTTTTCAGAAGCAGAGAAAAGGCAGATTGTTTTCTATGAACTACAGAATGTCAGCTATTCTGCAATTGGGTCTGAGAAGCTACTAGTGAAAAAGCTGAATCTTACTATTATGATGGGGAAGAATATCCTAATCATGGGAGCAACAGGTTAATGTTTATTTGGTTAATCACTCTTTGCATTTGTCCCAAGAAGCTTCTTTCCCATAAAGTGTAGTATTGCTAATGTGCCTATCTTTGAAACATTTTTGAAACTTTTACAACTACTTTTTCCAACATGAAAGTTCTTCTGCCAAGAATTTTCACTGCTTTGCAGCAACATATAGCAATCTGCTTCAGACACCCACCAGATGAACATTAACATTAGGGAAATGGACTTGGTCAAGTGGCCCAGATTTCATTGGCCCTTTCACTTTGTCATGAACAGTTGCTATGTTGGCATAATAGTCAATTCCACATCAAGGTTTCACTGTGACGATTGCATTCTGTTTTATTGAATTTTCAGTGCTTTCAATGAAATTTGATATTAACATGAAATGCAGTGTATCATACGGTCAAGTACCCCTAATGCCATCTTTTGCCATCTTTTGCAGATTTGTGTATTTTCTTTTGGCCTTATCAAATATCAACTATATTTACGTAATGCTCTCCATTAAAAGTTTGAAGCAGAATAAGTGAATAGCATTGTTAAATCCTATCCTAATGACTGTGTTTCATTTCCTAACACAGGTACTGGGAAAAGCTCATTGCTCCGAATTCTGCGAAATCTATGGGTGCCAAAAAGTGGAAATCTTGACTGTTTCTTGCCTATACATCCAAAAGGAATATTCTTTTTGCCTCAGAAGTTTTTCTTGACAAATGGATCCCTCTTTGATCAGGTTTTAAGATCAAATTTTTCTTTGCATGTCTACAATTTCGGTTACAAAACCAATGAGCTTAGCTGAGGAGTCATCCAAGTTAGAAATAGATGTGTCCTGCCCTGCGTATTATAGTGACCCCCAAGAGAGCATGGAGAGCAATGCAAAAATTTGGGCACTGATGACAGTATCGCACGTGTAGCGCTACACATGCGACTTTTTGCTTGAAATGGCGACAGGCCGGGACCGTAAAGATTAAAAAGTCGCACGTGTCGAACAAAATGCACTGCGACCTGAGGAAACACGACAAAGTGCAGCGCCAAACTTGTCGCTGCACTTTGTCGCAGCCTGTAGCCACCGCAGGATTTCTCAGAATAAAGCATTTTCAGGAGTATTGCGTTGCCAAAACATATTACAAATCGCATGCGTAACCGCGGATTTATGCACATTTCACCTTGTACTTCCACATATTTTACATTTTGCATGGGTACCCTACGAGCTTTAAGTCCGTTTTTAAGAGCAAAAGGTCCATTTGCTTTCGAAAACTAAGAAGACAGTGATGTAGACAATGGCATAGACATTTAACGGATTGTACCAATCAGTAGTAGAACTATTGGAAGAAGCTAGCTGGTCTGTCGGAGAACGACAATTTTTGGATAACTTCCGAGCGATTTTGGAAATACAATGAGTCGGTTGTCAAACACTGCACTTGGAGCTTTCTATCTCACATTATAGCGTGTGAATATTTCTGGTGCAACCGCTAGCACAAGCGTTTCTATTTCTTTCCACATTTGAAAATGCTCTGAATAGTTGAAAATGCACTGAAACTTTAACCGTTCACACGAGACCACTTTATCGCCCCCGTTTAGAATCCTTCTAGTTTTGTACAAATGTACAAATTTTTCATTTGGTATGTTCCGATTCGTTCCAATTTAGTATGGACAACACGTCCAGATAAGTAAAGACCCACTAGTATTGAGCTAAGGAAAGTTTCGAGGCTGCAAGCAGGCTAAAATCCACCAGGTCCCGTGTAAACAAAAGGCCTATCTGTAATAGTTTGAAAGTTCCATCTGAGACCAGTCCTGTGTAAAGCTGATCTAGATCGACGAAAACAGCTTTAGTTTATTGCAAAATTTTTATGCTTGATACCTTTCTTTTCATTCAAATTATAGGTCAGATACCCGTTGTCTTACCAAAACAACGATGAAATGGAGCAAGAAAAGAAAAGGCAAAAGTATTGCAATGTATACAAGATGTTGGTCTGCATTCACTTTTGGAACGCACAGAATGCTTTGATTCACATTCCAATAAACAGCTGCAGAACATTCTATCACCTGGAGAGATGCAGAGGCTTTCCTTTGCAAGGATCTTCTACCACAGACCGAAACTTGCTGGTAAGCTTTATCCCTTTGAAGAAAAGCGTTACAAATTTTACGTTTTAAAGGCCAATTTAAACGCTTCAAAAACGGGGAAACCGTTCAAAGAGATGCTGCAACGTACATGTTGCTTTGTCCAACAGTGCATCATTTTAATGGACAAACGTGAACCCGATCCATCCAGTCCCGGCGTTCTGTAAGAATACTTTCTGTTTTCCTTCTAAGTGCTCAACTTGATTTTTTTCATAAATGTTAGAATAGCTACAAACAACAGCAATATTCTGTACCGTCAATACCAGAGGTAGACATAGCGTCATCTGGTTTTGCTACGAACGGCACTTACATTTTATTAAGCAGAATTCAAGTAAAAAAACAATGACAAAGCATGCAGTGTACCACGGCATCATCTCATTCAGCCAGGTGCTATCCTTCACCAGTTGAGATAAGTGGATGGTGGGAGAGACGTGCACTTGAAAAACATGTTCTAAAATGGAGATCTGATTAAAGAATGAGTGACAATGAGTGATATGAACCATAAGTTTGAAGTGAAAGAGGTAACAGTGAAAGCGACAAGCTACAACACAATATAGCCGCTGCTGTGACGTGGAGAGTCTGTGTTTTTTTCGGCAATTTCGTTAAGCTCTTTAGCTCAGTGGAATTGTCTTCAATTCTCTGATCATACAGCCCAGGTTGGAATCCCATTTACTGCGATAGGCTTCGTTTAAATTTTAAACATCTTCATCTACCAAAAACCCATGGCTCTTCTCCTGTGTGGATTTTTTGCGTTTCGGCTATGCTGAGCCTTCTTCAGCACCATATCTATTTATGTATATTTGTCATGAATGGTGGCAAACACTATGATATATTTTTCCAAAAGTGGAATGCCACAGTACATGAAATGCAAATCCGGACTGCATGATCATAAGGCTTGCGAAGTTTCCACGTTCCACTGAGCTATAGAGTTCAATTATATCGCCGAGTAACTAACGAGCCAAAAGATAATTTTTTATTTTTCTTTAGTCCTAGATGAACCAACCAGTGCGCTTGGAGAAGAAGAAGAAGAATGTTTTTACACGTTTTGCCGACAACTTGACATCAGTTTCATCAGTGTTGGACATCACGACAGCTTGAAAAAATATCACGATTGCTTGCTTATGCTAAAAGGAGATGGAAATTGGACGTTTACAGAGCTTCCTGAATAACATTAAAATCTGGGTAAAGCAAACGATTTTATCTTCTATTCATGCAAAATTTTTGAAATGATATTTTGTAGATTTGGATATTTGCAGTAAATTACCAAGATTTTCCTTGAAATTAAAAGATGTGAACTGACGAAATCAGTCTAGATTCTTTAGTGGGTTCTTGTCTGTTGCCTAGGTCTGTTACTTGAATGCCGCTAGCTACTCTAAGTCCCTAGCCTAAGGGTCAAACATTGTTGGTAACACATCTAAAATTTGCTTGTCAAGCAAATTCTTTTACCGCTTGGTCATGTTGCAAAAGGTCGCTTGTCAAACATTTTTGCTTGTGACGAGCAGACAATGTTTTTTGAAGTTCTTCAAAAATACTGCTAAAGCCGTTCTGTTTTCAACCAATGTTTTGCGACTTGGCCAAGCGTTAAAGCGTTGCTTGTAAAGCAAATCTCATATCTTTGATCAGCAATGTTTGATCCTTTGGCCATGTCCTAACTTGGCCCCTTCTTAGCATTATTCTGGACAGTAACAAGGTAGGCATATAAATTTTCCACTATATCTCGTACAAAATGCCATTTTAATGCCAATTTTAGTTGAACAGTGACATCATCAAAAGTAAGAGCATCAAGAGTAAGGCATTGTTGTTCGATTGTTATAAAGTGGTCAAAAATTATTCAAAGCCATCTTTGTTTTAAGCTGTCCTAAGGTTAGATCCGATTAGAGAAAGTTAGGAGAACGAGCATAAAACGAGTACAAACTAGAGGCTATAGCACCGAACCCTTGCTTTTCTCTCTGTACTATTGCTCTCTAAAAAGCTCCTTAAATCAACGAATTCCTGTTAAAAGGCGCTCCAGCTTTGGAGCAAAGTAAGAAAATTTCTAGCTTTTCATATTATTCTGATTGTAGATCTATCAGTTTATATTTATCATTCTTCTATGATAGATATGAATAGCAGCGAATAGTTAGTAACATTTGTAACAGATTGACAACCTAGCATATATATTACGCAATATTGATATATTATATATTCTTAAATTCCATTATCTAACATATATTATACAGTGATATATCATTCAATTTTTATTGCAGATTCTTGATATTAAAACTGATTTTATTGAAAAATAAAAGAACGATGATCATTGTCTGCAAATGTGATATTTCAATATCTAATAGTAGCTTCAAAAAAATATCTTATAAAGTCGAATGCAAAGATGTCGATTTTTAATTAAGAAAATTCTTTAAACAGACAAACATTTTCTATACTAGCAAAGCAAATTTTAAATATTTACATTTGTTATTTTTAAGAAAATGCTGACCAATTGGTAATTCTAAATTTCATAAAGAAAAGCAATTATGTTTATTTGTCTGTGAGCTTCTCTGCTAGCTACCTTCCATAGCCAAGGCTTATGTCGAACCTACGATGATAGAACTGACGGCTAACTAGCTGTAACTGTCAACTCATGTCGTTTAAGCCTTTGTTGATGATCTTGCTACGTTGCGACGGCGTAAGATTGGGCATCTCAATATCTCGCTATTATGATACAATAAGATACAAATGTATGATCTTAACATAACCGGGCTTGAAGCAAAGCGCACGCAATAGTTTTATTGTATGTTCAAAGTGTGCAATGTTTGTCAATTGGCTATACTAATCCTTCGTGTGCGTACCCATGGAATATCTGTCACAAAATGCCTTAGATTATTAGGCGTTAGACTTCATTCTGTTTTCTGCAGTCCGATCGAGAACAAAAATCTGCGGTGTACGGTATTCATCGACGAAATCGCAAAGCATGTGATAAGCACATAAGTTTTCCTCCCTGGGATTTAGGATGAGCACCGAGCCAAGTTTTACGAAGCTACTATACAGTATACATTCTATACAGTAATACGCTTTTTGCTCCAAACCATGACTGTTGAGGGTCGTTTAGGGGGCTATATGTTTCTCTGGTCTGTTCCCTTGAGAAAATCCCCTTGTTTTTTGGAGTTTTGCAGGGATATTTTCTGAACGATAGTCAAGCGGATTGATAGGAAGGATTTTACTTGATTCCGACCCTGTTTCCCGATACTCCCTTATTCCCTTTTAATTGTTGCCATGTTCCCTTGTTACCTTGGTAATTTTAGCATGTTCCGGTGTTCCTTTTGGAAACCCTAAACGACCCACACTTTTGGCACAGTGCTTTTTGGCAAAACGGAAAGAACAAAATTGACGAACACTGTCTATTTTTCTTGCTTTATTTTGATATATTTGACATGTAGTTTTTAAGAAGATGCTATTTATCGACTACGGATAATCCACAGTGTAGATAATCCAGAGGGTGTTTGTTTGCATTTTGGAAAACAGCAAAATCAGTGACGGCAACCGGGAATTTCCCATGGCCGTGCCCATTTATTATTTGTTTCTTTCCTTTTCATGGAAAAACCTCGATTTGATGAAATACGTCATAGCTAAAAATAGTGAATCAAGATAATAGACACAACAATTTTACGGGGGCAACTTTAACGATTTCATATTTTTCTTGCCCAATACAATGTTAGTTTCACAAACTTATTAATTTTTAAATCAACTATTATTATAGAGAATCCAGTTCTAAGTTCTTTGAAAAGATCTACAGTATTTTAGCTTAAGTTAACGAGTTTTTACACCCTGGCGCTTCACTTTTTCAAAGAAAGTCGAGTAACAGAAAACCCCCTGAATCATAAGTTTGCCTTGGAGGAGAGGAAATTCCCAAGATTCAGAAAGAGCTTGTTCTATTTGAGATCGTAGATGTAAATTGAACTGGAAAGCACCTAATAACATAGTGAAGAAGCGATCTGTATGTTTGACATCATATTAAAGATCTGGGGCAGCCATCGCGATCAAAATAAACGCTGATCAGAATCGGAAAGCAAGGTAAGACACTGGCCTAAATTTGCAACTGGGTGATATTGATTTGGGCCTAAGCCGAAAGCAGTAAGCACGCACCGCTTTTAAGGTCATTTTAGGCCCAGTGACCAAGTTTCATTTGTTTTAGCTTGCAAGCATCATTTTTCGCATTTTATTAGAATGTTATTTATCTATTCTGATTTCATTTTTTTTGTCAATTGCACACGCACACAAAGACCAACCAATGAAGACATAAGAGCATGCATGCAAAGGAAGCCAACCAAGTGGGGGGAGGGACCCAAATTTCATGACAGATAGGGATGCGTGCTTCTCCTCATTTTGTAGTTTTTTTCATTTTTTTATAAATCAAGTAATTAAATTTAGAATAAACTCCAGAATTCGTTTTTAATTATTGTAGCTAAATTTCATTTTTATATGAAAGATATTTCCCCTTCTTCAATTTCAGATTACTGTACCAAAAAATTTGAAGGAGAGGAAAATTTTCCAAAAATGTTTGAGGATCTTTGTGACATACCACAAGTTCCTGAAGAATGGCTAAAAGAGATAATCAATTCGAATAATCCTGTTGCATTCACTTCAAAATTAGCTGATGGTGAGGTTCATTGATTTATAATTAAAGCAGTGTAACCTTAGACCCCGTTTACACTATGCCGTTTCTAAACGAAAACCGTATAGAAGTGGCATAGTGTAAATGGGGTCTTATGGCCTGGTTATATGGAAGCGTATGGAAGAAATTGACGCTTTGCGAGGATAGGATGTTTGACAAGATCTCAACATCCATCTATTGCTATTTCTTTGTGTTTTTCGGCTTGGGAACCAGGTTGGAAAACATGCAAATTTCAGCTGACACATCATTGGGAGCAGATTGGGAAAACAATAGACTAATTAGGAGGGGTGCAAGTGCAATTGCAAGTGGGGGCAAGTTTTCCAACCTGCAATGTGATGAAATTTCTTGCCAGGAAAGCGATAACCTGTTTGCAGTAACTTGGATTTGGGCTGTTAGCTAGTCAGAAAGGTTTTTATACATACAAACACAACTGGGAAAATTTTATCCTCAAAGTTATATGCATGTGTAATTCAAACATTTTTATAAGCAAACTTTTAATGATGATGAATAAGACTGTGGTTGCTGGTGAAGGAGCCAAAACAGTTCAGATGGCTGTCAGCTATGATAGAGCATCTTTCAAAGTACCTACTTTCTTCCTTCTAAACATCCTTGTCTTGTTTTTTTTTCAGAACCAAAACTAGAGATTCTCACACAGCCGAGACAGGTGAGTTTTTATGAGTACTGTACCCAATTTAAAAAACGCGATTGCTCCCTTGATGACAATTATTTAAGAGATGCCTATTCCATTTGTAAATCTGGTCTGATGATGCTTTATCTTCAAAGAAGTGATGATGAGGCTTTTCTTCACAGAATAAAAGATGAGGTCCATCACATTAGACTATCCCATATCAAAAGAACCCCTAATATCTAGTATACAATGTTAAAAACTTTCTTTTTTATTTTAGAGGGGCTATAGATTCCGTTACGTTTCTGAAGGAAATACTCATGGTGGCATTCCAGGAGAGGATTCTGCTAAAGGGAGCAAGTCGTCACCTACAATTCAGGTATACTTAATCATCTTATTCAACTCCATTAAGTCAGTACCGTCTTAAGCCACTCTAACATGGTCAATCTTTGTCAAACTCTATAGTTGAATTCAATAAAATCTAAATGCAAAATGCACAAATGAAAACATTGTATACCAAAAGCAGTCATTAGACTGTTGAATTGGATTTTATCAGAATCAAACATGTTATTTTCTATTCCACAAATCTAATGATGAATAAATGAAATTTTCCTCTCAGCCACCCTCCTTTCTCTGAAATACTTTTTTAATTTGTGGTCATTGATTCACGGTCATTTTGTAAAAAATCTTGAAATTTGGTGTGAAGACAACCAAAATTCAAGAAAAGGATAATTATTTGTCTGGAAGGTCTCTCTACCTAATTATTGTTGCAGACGAAGCACCCAGCTCCTGCATTTTTTAAATAATGTTGAATACTTTTGCTATTACCTTGTTCAATCTAACCATATAAAAGCTAGAAAAGTATGAAGCTATTCCAATTTGATATCAAATTTGACAAAGTCTGACCACGACAAAGTGTTGAGGTCTCAATTAATTAAGTTACTACTAGTGAGTGGTGCTAAAAGAACACCATTTCACCTTTCTTTGTCCAATGAAAAACCTTTAGACTTTTTGGTACCCTTTTCACCAGGTCAAATTTTCAAACAGTTCTGAAAAGATTTGTGAAAGTTGAGCAGCGCAAATTTGCAGTTAAAGTAAATAAGTAATTTGGTTTTGTAGCTCTCTCGTAAATTATTCTACATTGCAATGCTTATTTTTTGTTCTGATTTGTTCAAATTGACGTAAAATCTTGTCAATATTAGCTTGAACGATGTCTTAACTTTTTTCAGCTTTGTATCCACCTTTCTTTTTAAATTGCAATAAATAATGATTTGACTAAACTTTACAGGTTGTTTTAATTATCTTTTAAGTTTATCTTGGTTAATGTCTTTATCACCATCTGAAATGGTAAACTCTTTGTTTTAGATTCAGAACTACAGTGGAAAAGCTGCCATATGCATTACTTTGGTGTCAGTAGATGATCCTTCAAAATTACATGCACATAATCTTGTAGGAAAAAATGTTCAGAATGGAATGTATTACTGTGAACATGACAAAAAGGAATGGGTGCTAAAGTGAGTGATAAACTTTTGATACAATTTCAGTACTTGCTATACACTTGGGTCACCTAATTTTCTACATTCTCTAATCATCACTGACTGGGTTAAGATGAAATCTGCATCCCAATTTATCAAGGTGCAAATGCACCTTACATGCTGAAATACTTATATTTCTTCCTTCATCCTGTCTTCATCTTCTATTCCACCTTTCTTAAATTGATAAGCTTTGTTCTTTACTTGTATTACAAGACTTTTAACATAATCCTGATCAGTGTCAATTGCATTTCATGTTTTGAAAGATCTGCTTATTGCAGTATCCCATGTCTGTTTCAAAGCGCAGAAAAAACGATTCAGCCAAGTCCACTTCCCACGCACCGTCGCCATTCAAATACAACCATAAGCAGAACTTATATCCATTAACAGCTGTTACTTCTATGCATTTGGTTGCTAATGGTTGACCATATAAAAAACTGTTATTTCTATCAACATTTCATCAATGCTCGTCATAAATATCAATGCTAAAGATACATAAACCTTGAAGGTTTATGGCCAGAAGCGACTTTATCAAAAATATTGTTTTCTGCAATACTTTTTCATACTTTGTCCGTAAAAATTTCAACACTTTTGATATGTCTTTGGTAGGTACCAACATTTCTACACCAGTACTAAACATTATCAGTTTCTACAATTCTTCTTCAGGACTTGCAATGCTTTATCAGTGCTTAGCAATATAAATATGTACAATACTTATTTGATACTGTCCTGCTTACATCACTTTAGTGGTAGCTTCCCATATAATGCTTAACGTTCATCTACAATATTCCTACTGCTTCATCAGCAATGTCGACAATAGCAATATCTAACTAATTTCAATACTTCTTCAGTATTGAGAATACTTCGTGAGTACTTAGCAATATCAGTGTTTACAATATTCATCAGTTCTTACATTGCTCTTACTTGGCAATATCGATCCTCTTCTACTTCTTTTGTTTTACTTTCAACGCTGTATTATTATCAAGCAATATCGATATAGCAATATCTACTATGCTTCAGTGCTTCGTGAGTGCTTAACAATATCAATGCTTACAATATTAATCAGTTCTTACATTAATTGTTCTTGGCAATATCGATTCTTTTAATATTATTCAATTCTTCACTTAATTTTCATTGCTTTATTAGTATTTATTACTTTCGATGTCTTCAAGCTTCTTCAAATCAATACGCAATATCAATGCTTACAATATTTGTTCAGAACCTACAATGCGTCACTAATATTGAGTAATATTGATGACTACAATATTTCTTCGGTGATTAGAATGCTTCATCAGTACTTGTAGCAATATTCGGTGATTGATACCGCAACATGTACGTAATAACCAATGTAGGTTGTTGTACAATACTGTATAGATATATAGATAGATTCAACAATTCTTTCATTACTTTATCAATACCTAGAAGCATTCATTGATGTCTACAGTTGCAGTTATTTCTTCAGCGCTTCCATTGCTGAATACGAGCAATATATGTCTCTTTTTATCCGACTTCTTTAATACTTCAATCGTTTTATCGGTACTTAATAACAGTGACACAGTAATACTTTATATATGGCGCATACGTATTTGAATAAACCAGCAAATGTTCTGTTTCAGGATAACAAATTTGGGCATTCAGCATGTAACAAAGAAAGATTTGGTTAATGTGCTGCATGAAAAACTTTTACAAGGGCACAAATTGAATTTGTTTTCAGAAAAAAACCAGTCAGCTCAGTCGTTCGACATTGCAACACTCATTGACAGCTTTGGACCAACTGATGTTGGTACAGATGTAGATGAAGCATTCGCAAAGTTAATGGAAGGTATTATGTCTGAAAATTTTAATTTGTTGCGTTCTCTCAACGAATTTTTCTTTTATCGAGGGTTTGGGTTTGTAATATTACCCGAAATACCAATGAAGTGAACTAAAATCTGTTTAACTACCTGCTATTTTCTTTCTAGAATTTCCCAGGAACCCAGTCTATTCGACATTACAATATCCAGTAGCTGACTTAATGTTTCTGACATCGACTTAATTTTTTTAGCTGAAGAAACCAAAAAGATTAGAAAAGAAGCAGAAACATTGGCAAAAGAAATTGACCTCAGCGCTGTTCGACTTTGGATATCAGCATTTCTTCCTGATGAAGATGGAAGACTAACTAAGGCTTTACCCCCTGTTGTTTCAGGGCCAATTTATGACGCAAGTGAGTTGTGTTTTGTTTTTAAAAGCAAGTTGATTGTCTTACATATGTATCACTGTATAAATTCCTATGTATCACCAATAGTAGAAGCTTGCAAAGTACAAATTACTGTCCTTCGGTAATCAGACCATCAAGCTATATCAAATAGCAGCACGAAGGTATAACTTTTGGTATATAATGAAGGGTTTTAAAACTTGTCTTTATTCAGACCGGTTCCTTTCATTTAGATTTCCAATCTCCTTCAGTCTGTATTCTATTCTAATTAACCCGACTCAATACTTGGTTAGTTAGTAGAGTTGATTAGTGGTCTCCATTTTCAACCATTTTTATTCATAGCAATTCTCGTATTAACTCTTTTCTTTTGTAACGACTGCCCAAGCTTTTTGACTAAGAAGATTGGCTTGTCTCATTGATACCACTCTGTGATTGTTTCATTTGTCGTGGTCGCAGCAGTTTCTAAAATGATTTCAACATTGAATCTATCCAATTCATCTCCGGGTTGATCTGTTAAGAATTCTTAGTTTCATGCATAAACATGAAATCAGAGATCAGAATGAATATTGGTTTTGGACAAAAAGTGAAGTTTTTAAATGTTCACGTTGGTTTGACCTACTAGGTTTAACAATATCTTAGCTGAAATTCTGTTTGCTACTACCGTTGCCCATATAAACAATATACTTTCTTTACCCAGAGGCAGCACATGCTGGTCAGTTGAAAATATGTCGGATGAGCTGTTCCTCAAGCTCTGTTGTTGGAAACGAAGAAGTCTTCCTGCTTTGTGATAAAGTTCAAAAAGGTAAAGCTTAGCTTATTGAAACTACTTTATTTTAAGTGGAACTCATATTGAAGAAAGCATCCAAGTTCTTATAGTGGCATAATTTGTAATAAGGAACAAGTGTTCTGCAATACCTGGTTTGGTCTGTCTGTTATTGATTATGTCACGGTTGTCTTCTTTCAGTCTGTCGTGTACTCGTCTACCTCCTTGTCCAAAGTATATGTAGTCGGTCTTATCATCTTGTATGCATCTGTGGCACTTAATAAAGTTACAGTGAAGTGTTTCTGACAATCTGTTTGTCCAACATATTTGTAGGTAGCCTTGCTATCTTGTATGCATTTCTTGCATTGAGAGTTACAGTGAAGTCGTGTGTTCTGTTCAAAGGTCTTAGGTCTTGTCAGAGTTAGTGAATGTAACAGTATGGTCCCCGTTTTGTATGTCTTGTTAGGTACTAATCGGGACCCATTTCGTCATGTCATATTCACTCTGGCATCTTAGCTCTTGCATTTGTAACTAAGAATCGATGATTTCCCGATGGTGTGAGAAAGAAGGGGGTTGCAGAAGATATCTTGAAAATGTAGAAAAACCTGGTTGGTTTTGTGACATTTTTTTGCAAAAAACGCTTGTAAACGGATAAGAATAGGAAAAATATTGTCAAAGCTGGTCATTGACGAGCGTGATTAAGGTGAAGTTAAAATTGAAATGGTGGATTTAACTGCAGTCGCTAGTATCTAAGGGGAAAGATTGACCAACGAGATCTCGATCCTGGCTGACTCTACCGTGGTTAGGTATCTAAAAGGGCACTTACTCCGACATCGCTGGGCTGTTGATCACGAGCCAGCTGGATTAGACCACGACACCAGAACAAATTTCATATGTAAACATTTGCCAGTTTTTATCCGGTATAACAAAACGAGCCTTACTATCACTTATTTCTAGTATACCTATCAATGATTGAATTCGTAATGAAAGATTGAATTACATTACATGATTGCATTTACATTCTTTTTCTGTGTTTCAGATGATATTGAAGTACGACTGTTCCAACAAGATAAAGCAGGTATAGTTCATAGCACATTCTGCAATACTTTCAGTTGTATTTTTACTATAGCTATTGTACCCCCTTCGCTCCGCTTAAGCTACTCCACTTTTGGCCCTACAGTTCAGCTAGAATTAGGCCTTCAATCAACTCAGTTTCTGGCATCTTCCTTTAATGCTATAAACTGCAGTAGTAAGTCCTTACCTTTTAAGGACGTAATATGAAATACTACTCAAAAGAAGCTTTACGTTGGTGGAAGTATTGTTTTCTTCCACTTCTGGAAAAAAACTTTAGCTTACTTTAGATCAGGACTAAACTTATTGATAGTGGATGGAGATGAATAGTGTTTTAGCGCCAGTCGCTAGGTTAACTAATCGAGACCTCGACCCTTGCTGTGACGCTACCGTGACTGGGCTCGAACCCTGACCACACTGAGCTCCTGACACCACGAGTCAGCTGGATTACACAACAACGCCATAGCACCTTAATGTTCATTTAAGAATAGTGCATGATCTGCATGATCTGTAATGATCTTAAATTTGCTGTAGAAAGCTTTTGGCATTGTTTCTTTTCAAATTTCGGCTCGAAAAGTATTGCACTACCTTCCTCATTTTCTTATGAAGACAAAAATTAAATCTTTTTGTATTGTTTCTTCATTTTTTATATTGCTTTCATTGACAGGTAATGTGACATGGGAAGACTTTGGTCGCTTCGCTCCAAATGATGTCCACAAACAGGTAACTAGATACTGATAGTTTTGTATTATTAGGAAACAAAATTTAAGCCATGCAATCCTATGACAGCATGTTCTAAAAAACGTTCTCTGTTGGTATAAATACCCATCAATGGGCACAAAATGGAAAACTTGGAACAAAATATTTTAATTTTCTCCAATGGCATAAAATGGAAAACCAACTAAAATTTGTCATACTTTATAAACCTATGGCTTAACTAGGAAACATGTCGCGTGCGACACTGTATTCAGCGTGTCTCCCAGGGTGGCTAAACATGCGAGTGACAAGCGAGCAACATGTCCCCTGAGTCATTTGCATTTCGCAGAGACAAGAAATGTTTCTGTTGTCTCCCAGAAACATGTCCGTGTCTCTTGCTACCAATTTTGTCGCGCGCTACAAAGTTTCCGAGGTGGCTAAACTGGGAGACACCGAGAGGACATCAATGTTGCGCATGACATGTCTCCTAGTTTAGCCAGGCCTTAACAATATGGAACGTTATATATACGGTAAATCTCCGCTTTAAAAGACCTTCTCTCTCGACACAGCCTTACTTTTGGGTTACAATATGTAAAAAAAAAACAAGGAAGGGGAAGCTGTGACCGACAACCCAGAGAAATTGCAATTGCCTTTTTGCAAAAGTCTCCACGGGTGCTTGACTCAATTTCTAAGAAGTTTTCGAAATTCTACCTTGTCACTTTTAAGCTAGAGGTTAGTGGTTAGTTCTTATATGTAAGTTGTTATTGTTTTTGAAGAATTTAACCATTGTTCCCCTCATTTTCAGGCCGCAATAGTATTCAGAACTCCACCATACGTCGACAGAGGAATCCAAAAGCCAGTAACAGTTAATATACAGTTGAAAAGAAAGAAAGATGGGGAATGTAGCGACCCTAAACCATTCATCTACAAACCTGAGGAATTCGGTATGTTATTCTTGTTTTCTTTGTTATTATTATCCATAAATGACACGTAAAGCCAGTCACAAAGGCCGGTTCCGTGTAGACAGAAAGAGCTTGTTTCTCACTTGGATTCTTCAATCAATTATCTTGATCTTCCGGCTGTATCCCGCAAGCTTATTGGTGTTTTAAACACAATGCCAATTCAGATTCACTTTGGGTAGATCCGCATATGGGTAGAAAATCCACTTTTGTCAATTGTTTCGGTCTGTTTCTGACGTTTATACCCTGAGAAGCGTCAGTTTCAAGTATGTCCTGAGATATCTGAGATGCTATATTCTATCTTGTAGTGAGAACATACGAGAATAGACCTAAGAACATTTATATAAAAAGACCTTTAATCTAACTGCTTACTTAGAGTAACTTTCTGGGAGAAGAGTTTGAGGCTGCACGCAGGCTATTGCTTAATGATCAAGCATTGTTGGTCAAACATTTGAGATTTATTTAATAAATGTTTGACCGTTTGGCCACGTCGCAAAACATTGCTTGACGAGCAGAAATTGTTTGGCAATTGAAAATTTCAAAAACATGTTCTGCTTGCCATAAGCAAAAAATGTTTAATGAGCAATGTTTTGTAATGTAGCCAAATGATCAAACATTTTGCTGTACCAGCAAATTACAGCTGTTTGACTTACAATGTCTGATCTTTTTGCGCCAGGGCCTACCACTTCCCCTTAGCCCTTCTTTTACGAGAAGTTTTGAGCTAATTTGGCAGTAGAATACCCTTTCCTCTCGCTGAAACTAATTTGCTAATTTCCTGTTATTTAGACAAATATAAAATTGGCGAAAAAAGAAGGAAAGAACTACCAGAAGATCTTGAAAAAATATTGAAAGGGAAAGCTGTAAAACAGTTTCGTCCAAGTGCGTCAGCAAGTTCCAGCTCTTCAAGCCAATCGAGTGAGACATTTCACAATACTACTGGAATAAAATTTTTTAAACCTTCAAACCATTAACCAAGTAAGTGAATATGGCCTATGAATTATGTTCCGTTTTATGGAGATGGCGTCCCGTGTTAGTAATATAGCAAAAACGAAAGTTCCCTACATTATGAGACCACACGCAATGCTTCACAAACGAAACGAGAGCATGTGACTAAGGGGTATTAGTTTATTGATTGAAAGATTATGTTTTCCGTTGACATCTCTTAATAAAAAAGCATAAATGGTATAGTTAATGCTATTGTAGCTTCTATTATTAAGGAAAAATGACGTCGTCCTGATATTTGATCAGAAAACTCTCGAGACCAGTGGGGGACCAGTGTCTCATTCAAAAAGGTTTCTTAACTTAATATATACAAGTTTAAAAGAGAACTACTCATGAACTGTAAATTATATTCACTGTCACCTGACCTACTATATCATATAATCTGTAATATGATTTGTAAATTTCAAATAGTTGATTCATAACAATGTTTTCTGTCTTGATTTTCCTTATGAAGAGTAAGAGAGACGTAACAGACTTGTCTTTGTGGGTCTCATAAGGGCTTTTGAGCTCTGGGAGCCTCGAAAGCAGAAAAGAGCTCAGATTCTAGCTCCCAGTTTGTCAAAGAACATTTAACTCTTCTAAGCTAGCCGTGTCAGAAGCAGTCTTTTCTAGCAAGAATGAATATCTAGCTGGAAAGCAAGATCGCATGGTATGCAAAGTGAAGGATAATGGTGGTTAGTGAGTGACAGGGCCAATGCTTAAAAAAGACTTACTCAAGTTTGCATGGCTTAATTTTGCTGCTGCTAATCTGGTCCAAAATTTGAGCACAGAACTAATGCTTGCAGAATAAACACAAAAAGAAAGTCTGAATATTTTGCTATACATTTTCATTCAAAATAATTCTATATGTGGATCTTGTTTTCATTCATCCTGTTAGAAGAAAAAGAAATAACATAAGTGATTGTTCTGTAGTTAATGAAGTACTAAATGGAGTCAATAATCAATATGTGGTTGTACTGAGATGAATGATACAGCACGAGGGACAGTGGACAGGGTTGTGGACATTTCTTGGTCACTGATGGAGTGGGTGAAAATGTTTGTACTTCAACTGAACTGTCCTAGACTTATTACATGAATTGTAGTTATTCCCATCAAGTCTATGCTGGATGCTGAAACCACTCTGCCTAAACAGCTCTATGGTTTTTGCTGTTGCTGTTTGCAAAAGCATGTAAGAAGTCTAGAACTGTCTCAGTATGACAAACTCGCATCAGCAATCTGGATATAGAAGCAATCTTATTATATTGAATTAAAAATGAAACTTACTGGAACTTCTAGACTTCCATCATTTATCTTTTCTATCAGATCATGGGGAGCAGATCCATCAATAGTGCAACCGACAGATTGAGCAGTACCCAGCACTTCTTTTACAGTTCCAGAAAACTTCCTTGCAATTGATCGTGGTCTCATTTCACGTGCAATGTTGTATAGCTCTTCCATAGAAATGTTTCCATCATGTTTTACTGGAATGAAATGTCAAAAATATCATAAAACACTATCCAGATGCTGAGAGAATTCAACAATGACTCAGGTTATATAAAAAGCATGTCTGTCAAGATGAAATATAACATGCAAAAAGCTTTTACAATGCCAGAATTTCAAGTGCTGTAACAAAATGCTTCCAACAGGACAGACAGACTATACCATACAAGCTCTATAAAGCAAGCATTTTATTTTATTTTATTTTATTTTGAAAGTTTTTTAGGGGGCTTATTAGAGATGGGGTGTATAAAAGTTGGGAATCAACAAGTATGGGATCATAGTCAGCTTAAAAAAGTAATGATGGGCAGTTCAAATATATCTTCATGGTTAACTGTTTATTAGCTTATTTTTTTATATTGATCATTATCTTTGAATTTGAGAGCGCATGGTCAAAGATAAGATAAGGAAAGTGCCAGACATTTTGCTCAAATATTCCCAGTGTCCAAACCCAACCTATTCAATGGCTTACATACTGATTTTGCAGGAAGTTTTTTATTGTACCATCCTATCTCCGCAAACAGATGTTTTTGGTTACAAAAAGAAACATTACAGCTGATTAACAAATGCGAAAGAAAAAACCATACTAACCATGTTTGACCTTCTTTCTGTCTCTTGGGGGCTCTTTCAGTGCTTTGATAATCAATGATGCAGCACTTGGGCAAACAGATATAGTAGCTTGTCTGTTCTGAATCGTCAACTTGACTGTAATTTTTAGTCCTTTCCATGCAGTGGTTGCCTTTGCAATGTCATCACCAACTTTTTTGGGAGACTAAAAGAAGAATGGTATCATAACACCACTATTGGTATTTTTTTATTGACGTTAAAGTCATTTATTCTTCAAGGGAAACAAAAAGGTCCTGGCCAAACAATCAAACACTGTTTGTCAAACATTTGAAAGTTGCTTATCAGGCAATGTTAGAATGTTTGGATACATCTGCTTGAGAAACAAAAAAGCACGTTTTTTTCACAATGTTTTTGAAAAAGTTAGAAAAAATAGTTTTGCTTGCCACAAGCAAACAATTTTGACAAGCATTGCTTTGTGATCTGGCAAAACGGTGAAGCATTTTGCATGACAAGCAAAGTTCAAATGTTTGACAAACAATATTTGATCAAGTTTTTCCCATTTGATTTATATGGCATATACTTACCAAACCCAAAGGTCCAATCTTCGGAGCCAGGGATGACGTTGCTCCCACTTCACCTCCTACAACTCTCAAATACACTGAAAAAAAACAAGGTAACTTAAGACTTCTTTGATCACATGCATCAAGCTTCAGCAACTTGCTGTAGGAATACTAAAATTGTAAATAAGGCCCTGTTCCAGCAAGAATGTAAGAATGGGATGTAACGGAAAGGAATAATATGGGAAAAAGGCTAGAAAACAATGTGATTTTGTATGCAATTGCATTTACAAGAGAAAGATAGACTTTAAAGAAAGCATTTCATTCTGCTCTCAATAATGTACCACTCTCAGGCACTTTGATCTGAAAAGGAAATCATAGAATGGGACATGTGACACAACAGAACGATTTAGCTCTCATCACTGTTTGAACACTTATAAAGACCATTATGCTCCATTTTTTGGATTTATCTCAGGCTTCTCTTTGTTTAACTGATGATCAATCCATCAGTAATCATCACGATCACAAAGTAATCAGCTCCTAAATACGATCACGTGCATTTTTAAACGCATCTCGATCCACGAAACGACCTTAGGCCCTGCTTTGGCCTTCAATATTTTAGCATTTCATTTGCGATCGCCGGATCTACGGCCCTCCAGCGCGATAAATCACGACCAGAAAATCTAAATTATGGCAAGAGGAATCTCAGAAAGAACTTTTATTGAGATTTGAGAGAAGGCGACGGTGTTGCAGCAGAGAAGCCGTTTGGCAGACAGAGATAGGCCAATCTAAAATAGAAAATACAGCATCTTGATTCATCTTACCAATAGTGATAGCGGTGGGATCAAACTTTGGAGGCATTTTTGTTTTTAGATTTTACTAGATCTTTTGTCGATGACTGTGTGGATGAGCCGTAAACAGACTCCACCAAAAAGAGTTGCACAGTCTTCGGGCCTAAATTTAAAAAGAAATTACACGGGGACGCTCATTTTTACAAAGCCTGGGAACAAGTTTATAATATGACGTCATTTCTTGGATGAGAACTATTTCTTCTCTTCATATTTTGAAAATTTTAAAATGATTTTAACGCTATAATTTTCAGCTAAGTAACATTTCTACTATTTTCGCAGTCTTTAGAAATTACTGTACTACGCTCTAGACTAGATCGTTGAGTAAGTTTTTCACGCAAAGACTGTTTCCATTCTAAATAAGCTGAAGTTCTGTTCTTGTCAGGCTCAGGCATTGTTTTACTCGGCGCAGCTTCGGGAAAAGAACTGTTTATCTTCATTGAACTTTCTTCAACGAATGTCAAATGTTTTGCTTCATCAGTCTTGTTATTCCTGTAATGTAAATCAGAATATGTTTCAACAGGGTACATTTTTGTTTCAGCTTTGGAAGTGTTTTTTCAAATTTATTTTCTGTTCTGGGAAAGTAGAACTCGTACTTTTTAAAGTCAGCATTTCTGAACGAAGGTTTCTCTTTATCTTTGCTGTCATGTTGCGTCCTTGGAAAACTCGAGAGCTGTTCTGAAGAATAAAAGGCAGTATTAGCGCCTGATGGCATGGTCGCGTCGCCTTGCAGAAGTATCGGATTTGTTGACTTTCCAGTTTCGTGTCCGAAGCAGTTCTCAACTTTACTCTTTCTGTAAAAGTGTTTCCCGATAATGGATCCGATATCTTTCTGTTTTCCTTTTAATTCTTTTAATTCAACATAGTTATCAACAATATTCTTCATCAAATTCTGTATATCTTGTTCTGCTCTTTCTTGCACAAACTTCATTCGTAATTCGTGTTCAATTATCTGACGGTGATAGTTCTTATGAACATCTTCAAGCATACTACGGACTTCTCTTTTAAGATCTTGCTTAGCATATACATCTATATCATTGTCTCCTTTATGTAATTTTTCAGTTAGTTTCTTTATTTCTTTCGCTTGAGCTTCTAAAGCTACTGTGAGCTTCTCGACGTTTACTTCTAAATCACAGATTTGCTCTCGCATTTTCTTCTTTTCTTCTCGAAATTCACAAACTTCTTTAGTTAGTTCTTTGAAGTATTCTAATAGAAGATTCAGCATCTTGTTATGGCTGCAATCTTCGATGTCACATGTTTCTGGCCTAGGCTGTTTTTGGTTGTTTTCCATGATAGGATAACTGTGAATTTCTTTATCCGTATAATGCATATCTTTATATATCTTCCCTTTCTTTATTTGTTTGCTTGCTTCTTTTGAGCCATGCATTTTATCTTGTTTTCCCTCGTTTTCCTTTTCGTTTGGTGATTTCTCTGGTGAACTGTCCGTGCCACTTTTCTCGTAAGCCTTTTCTTTTGAACCAATTTTACGTCCTAAAAACAAGTCAACTCCTTTTGCACTTTTACTATCTCGGCGTCTTGCAGAAAACATTTTGCTTATCAACTCATTTCTCCGTTCAATTCTATTTTTTGGTTTCTCTGTAAACAGAATCAAGCTCTGAGTCGGAATGGAATTTTATTATCTTGCTTTTTTTAGTTTTGTTTTTGCTAGCTTTGTGCATTTTTGGGAGCTTCTCTGATTTTCTTGTCTTCTCCGACTTTCTCGAATCTCCTTCCTTATGAGAACTTTTGTGGTTTGATTTTCTTGGCTTTTCAGGTACCTTGTCACTTTTTAGGTTCGTTGCGTCATTCTTTGTTGATGCATTGGTTTTTAGCTCAAGACCAAAGCGAACTTTATCTTCTGCCTCAAGAGCTCTACCAATACTGCTTTCTGTCTCAGTCTTGTTTATTTCTTTGCTTGCCATGGCTTTGAGTTCGGTTTCATCATTTGCAACTGATCAATTGTTAAAATATCGCCACCTGAAGAACCACTACCTCTAAGTAAGGAATCAGAAATTATGTTAGTTAAGAACATCTGAAATTGCCTTTGCATTAAGAAAGAAGGTTTTGTAGTCAATTAATAGAAACAAATCTAGAACAGATGTAGCAAACTTTTTTTTAATTATATTGTAATTTCGAGGTTTGAAGTTTGCTTTTAAATCTCAAATTCGTACGTTTGCTCTGCAAGGTGGATTTTGGACTTATTCCTCAAGACAGACGTTTCAGTTTCAGTCTAAGAGATTCCTAGTAAATAGCATTGTAGCATATCAAACTTTCTTTCCTCAGCTAGTGTAAGCAATTAACTATATAGAGAAACATGTTTACAACTATTGGGAACAAACCCTGGCGCAGCAAAATTTTCGATGTTATGGGCAAACCTTTTATCAAGAAAAGTTAAGCAAGAATCTTTTAACGTTCGACTTTCAACCAATGGTACTACTGGTTCTTGTCCTATGTACTCACTTGTAAACTTGCATATTCAATTTTTTATGTACCGGGAATGTATTATACTAAAATTAGCTACTATAAGGTACTTGTTATATTTTACGTTTTGAGTAAGGTAGTTGCAATTGTCTACCTTGTGCAATTGCTACAAATAATCACACAAATAGAGCTTTTTAAACAGGCATACATTGATTTTCAACGATTTGAAATACCACTAGGTCTCCGTTTGAAATATTAAACGTTCTTCTGTTAAAATCATTAAGAATCTCTCAGACTTTAAATGCCCATCTGGAGGAAGGCAGTGTAAAACTCCACCTTGGTAGCAAATATCATCATATAAATTCAGTTCTCAGATTCGGATAATAGATTTATAGCAACTTCAAATTGTCGAAAACCACGCGTCCGAAATATCTGCATAAAGTTTATCCACTTACCTCAATTATACCAATAGTCTCGGTGCTCTCCTAATTAAACATGGTCCATACGATTCTGCACAAATTTTGCTGAATGCATGTGAAAAACAAGACGCTGATCTGTGCTTGTTCATGCATTGCAGGATGAATTCAGAAGGCCAAGTTACCTGTTTATCGCTTAGACAGTTGTTTGTTCCAAGACAGGGTAAACTGCAAGCAGACGCTTTATAGACTGAACAGCTCTCTAAAGTTGAACCTTTGAGTTAATCAGCATGTTGGAGGATGTTCAGTACTGACTGGTGATACCCCTCTGCTATACTGAACATCCTCCACTGTTTATGATATCCCTCGACTGTGCTGAATATCCTCCACTGTACTGTACACCCTCTACTGTACTGCACAGACATTACCCGGGGTGTTTCTTGGGGTGATTTCTAGATGATACCCATATTAACCAATCAACGTTCCAGTCTTAACCAAAGTGTACTGTATCGATAAAGACATCAAACAGTAAGTAAAGCAAATACTAGAATCTAGCCAATCAAACGCTAATGTCAGGCCATTTTGCTATAAGTTGAAAGAAGTTCTCGACTTCTGCATCTCCGATAAGAGAATATGGAAAGGTAGTAAGTAAAATTTTTCAGAAATAGAGACATAAAAAGTAACAGACAGCAGCTCAACATAACTTCTTTAATGGCCAACAGTCTTTGACTTGACTTATCTACACGCTTGAGTTTAGTTTACGGAATTTTTACTATTATACTGTATATAATATTAAAAGAAAAATGGGGTAAATTTGGGGTGGGGCTGTGGCAATCTATGGGGAGGGATGTCGTCATTGGGTGGTATCGCGACAAGAATGAGTCAGCCTCACTCTGGCGAGTGATGTCATGTGGATCGATTCGATTGTCATGTGATACAGGTTTTTTCCAAAGTTTAGCATTCGCTTGTTGTGCAAGGCTTGTGGAAAACCGAAGCAGTGATGGCTGCGGATTTACTTGGTAATGCTTGGGAAGGCTTTCTTGGCGTCGTAGAGCCTCATCTGCCGGAATATCTGCACTGGAATGAAATTTGTGTAAGTTTGTTATTTATTCTGAAAGGAAAAGTTTGGCCTAGCCTCTCTGGAGCTCGAGTCCAGACCGTCTGTGATTGTTTATTATGAACTTTGGACTTTCAGAGCAGAGGCCAGACCTGTAGGACGAAAAAAAATCTAGCAATAAAAATATCCGTGTCATCAAATTTTAGAATTTTCGCAAAGCTATAAATTTAGCATCCTATTTCATGAATCCTTTGATTACCTATAGCCTAGTGTACTGATTAAATGTCCCTAAATTTGCAGCTTTGTGGATTTCAATAGAAAAAGGTCCCAAGCAATTTACAGTGAAACTGCTTATAAGTTACATAACAATCTTTTAAATGTCTTGAATTTCATCCATCTGGCCTGAAGCATATCACATGTGCAAGCATATGATCATATTTAAGCTGTGCTCAATGATGCTTTCAAGAAATTAGTGATACAACTTGTGTTACCAAAAGTTGCATACCATCTCTATGCCTTACCTTGCTTGGTGGGGGTTACTTGACCCTGAGATCTACAGGCATGTGCCCCTAGGTTTTTACAAACCAACTCACTGTACAGTACCAAATTTTTGGAAATTTGATTCTGTACCAACTCTCAAGGTATTTTTGGCATAAATTAGACCCCAGTTGTTGAAGAAAAACTCACCCATATGAGGGGCTCATAGTGTCAGCCTATAATAGGGAGTACCCCTATGGTTTTCTTGTTTGTTTGCCTTGGCTATGTTACACGCTTTTTTTATAAAGAACCACTTTATAAGGAACCAACATGTAGAAGGCCCGAAAATTTAAAGAACTTATACTACTAAAGAGAAAATCAACTTCTCAATGTCGAATGCCTTTATCACTGTAGATAACCAAGAATTAGAAAGCCAGTTCCATTCATTTGCAGTAGAAAATCACATGAATTGTACGTTACACATGTTTCAATTGTTTCCTTGAGTAGTCTTGAGCTTTGCTCACATGCAAGTGTCTCTCTTTTATTGTTAAGACCACTGTATGTGCAGTTAAAATTGAGGAACTATTAAGGAACTTTTGGAACTACAATTGCCTCAAAAGAGGTCCAAAATAAGGAGCTTTAAGAACTAGGCCTTGAGGGAGGTTCCTTATAAAAAAAAGCGTGTGGCTTTCTAGCTGTTTCTATTTGAAGTAATGCTATGCTAATTCAACAAATTCAAGCTGTTTGTGATCAGCTGCAGTAACTAAGTACAATTATCCCCAGAATTACCTTCAAAAACCCGCATAAAGCCATGGACAGAAACAGCCAAATCTTTTGTCAAAGCCGAAAGTATAGTATGGAGACAATGATAGGTAGAAATCTGATTGCGTGTTCAAAATTATTTTTGTTCCTTTTCAGTGGTCGTTTGTGTATTATCTAGCAGAAGTCAGGCTGCTGATTCACAGGAAAACCAGAGGCATGGAGCACTGGGAGGTAAGAAACTAGACTTATTACGCAAGTCCCAGTTACCACAGCTATCATCTTTAATAATAATAATAATTATAATAAATTTTATCCAGCATAGACAAACAAAACGTAATAATAATATTGATAATAATAATAATAATAATAATGAAATCAAGACCAGTATCTCTATAGAGTGGCTCTTCACCTGGTCACTAAAACTAAAATTACAGGTTTTTAAAATGAAAAATTAATGAAAATATTTACAATTAAGAAAGTTAAAAGTCATTAAAATTCACGCTAAAAGTCTTTCCTTTGCTGCTATATTTAAGATGTTCCGCATTTGTGACGGAAATAGCACTGAAGTCTTTGCTTTTCTAATTTCTGTGGGCAGTTTATTAAAAAGTTCTGCCACATTGTTCCTAAAGACATGAGTTGTCTTCTTTAGTTGCTGTTGTTGTCAGAAAGCTGCTTAGACTGGGACTTGTGGCTTTTGTATGCAAAAAAGTGGCCACTCTCAACCAAAAAATTGGCAAAGGCAATCAGATTGCAGCACTTAATTTGCTGAATTTTCACTGGCTTATAAATGTCCTCCCATTTTTATTGCAATTCGATTTTTCGTCAGATCGATTTTCAATTGCTATGGGTCAGTTTGCAATAACACTCTTACAAGTCAGGCATTTGATAACTATGTTTATGTCTATTTTCAAGGTTGTTACAAATACAGTGATGTATTCATTTGCTGTTTTCATTGGTCTATTGGTTTTAAAATGGTTTCTTGGTTGGCTTTTCTTCCATGAAAAAAGTATGATTTTTCTTATTTTTGTAATGTTTTCCTTTTAATATTGCATATTTTAGACATCACATAAAGCTTGAGATGATTTAAAATGTAATCCCATTTCAAATTCTCGAGAAAAGTGTAAACATCTTTTTGGACTTATTTGAAAGCTTTTTGTGTTACATTCCCTCAGGTATAAACTTTAGAAACAGACTATAACAATTGGCTAAGGAGGAACTTTTACCAGTTGCCAATAAATTTCACCAGTCATTTAAAACACAATACCAATTCAGCTTCACCTTTGTGACTATTGCATTTTTATCTTCAGCTGGATACCACAGGCCTCGCCAGGAAGATTTCAATAGGTGGGCAGTAATCCCTCGCCTCAAAAACTTCAGGCAGGCGGTTTTTTATCTTCCTTAAGAGTCTGTTAAAGGGTATGATACAGTATTAAAAGGAAGAAAACAACGTTTTTCAGGAGAAAAACACTTAAACTAATTTAAACAAATTATAAAATTCGGAACAAGAAAGAAAGAGAATCTTTATAACAATAACAGTATGATAAAAGTACATTCAGTCTTCAACTGTCATTAAAAAGTCGTCAATAGAACTAAAAACAGGAAAAGTCTGAGGTGACAAGGAGATTGGTCTATTTAAAGATTAATGCTGAAGATTTTCTGTCTGTCTGGCAATGAAGAAAGAAAAGCGAAGGCGGGCGGATTTTTTGGTTATTTGATATCGAGGGGAGCGATGACAGCTCGCCTCGAGAATTCGAGGGGAGGGACGAGGCAGGCCTGGGCAATCGGCCACCTTAAAAGACAAGGCCTGATTCCACCCTTAGACAATTGTCTCAGTATGTTTTACTCTGAGGAGTGTAATATGAAAAATGCTTTGTTCTATTTTCCCTATTTTAAAGTTTGTACAATTCAAAGGTTTATCCTTTTTCGATTCATAGGTTTGAAAGAAAGAATTACAACAACTTTCTTCAGCATGGTAAAGAAGTTGCCCTTTGTAAAAGGCAAGGTATGAGAAGAGATAGTGCTTAAATCTTGCATATTAACTGTATGATGTATCAGAACTATGAAACATATTTCCATAATGTGTTAATCTACAGTCCTTATGAATTTCAAGATGAGAGATTCAAAATAGGAATGCATGTTCCATCCATGTATAGGCTAAGAATTTTATTTAACCACTTTTTTATTAGACATTCAAATTTGCTATAGATTAAAGCAGAAGTGGACAAATCCTTGGATGAAATGAGAAGAATTGGCTTTCCCATGCCTGATGACTTATCATATCATAAGAAGGTAATTAAAATTCTTAATTAAGTTAGCATAGTTTCTGTCTTGATTGTGTTTATTGTTATGGGATGCAATACAATGTGATCAACTATGATATGTTATAGTGTAACTTGATGAGGGATGCTAAAATACTATGTATACCACGCACTATAATGCAATAAATCAGATCCTTATTGTTTTGCACATTAGTCGTTTTTTCGGCCTGCTTCTGGCGTTTATACTCCGAGAAGAGTCAGACGAAAAAGTTTTTAGTGTGTTCAAGGACGTTATTGCGTTTTGTCGCAATTCCGAAAACAGAATCTTGTACAGTGCAGTTTGTAACCATACATTGCAGGGCAATGAAATACTGTATATGAAAATACATTGCCAATGCATAATGCATCCAAAATGACCTGAACAGTGCCATTTAGTCATTAGTGAATGAAATACCAGCAAGACTATATAGAAAAATATTCTAATAGAAAAAACTTAAAGCAATGTTTTATCAAGTTAAGTTTTTTCTCTTTTCACAGCTACCTGCCAAAGGATTCTCAGAGGTAAGACTTCTGCATCCACTGCATCCACCATCTTAAGCAAAATAAGCGTAAATTGTTTTTTATGCAGAATAGCATTACCCAATTGCCAGAAAATGAATTTAATATCTCTTAAACCTTGGGAGAGAGAGGAGGTTGGGTTTCCGGACAAAACCCACCTTTAAATACAATTGTTCTTTCTCTGTGTGCCGCAGTAAACAATTCAAAAAAATTACATTATCTTTTAGAATGAAATCGATGCAGAAATAAAAAAGATGTCAAAAATGGGTAAGTGCTCTCTAAAATTCGTGAACTCATAGACCCAAACTTCTGTTCTTTATGGTGTTCCTAATTCCCATCATATTTATTTCATTAATTGCACTGGAGCATTGATTTTCAGGCTAGATTTATTATTATCAAGACACAGGTTCAGTTTTGAGATGAAGACTTGATATGAATTATGGGACATGATATGAAGTAAAGGACAAGAATGCTATGTTTTCTAACTCTATGATTGTTATCAAGGTTTGCAATGTTTATTTTGCAGCCAAGTACAAATGGAGTGATGGCTATGTGTCAGGAACTGTTTATCATGGTGGGCAAGACTCTACAAACTACTTGACAAAGGTAGATTCATTGAAATGTACTTTTGCTCTAAGATAGCATGAATTGTTCATATCTTGCATATTGCTTTTCGATTGATCCGTAACGAATGGTAGCTTGTTGGTAAGACTACGTAATGAAAGATCTTGCTCAATGAAAGAATCGTCCACACTTTTAATTAGAATTTGTTGGACAAAACCATTTACCAGCAGTCTATTTTCTTTCATTCTTTCTTCCTTGGCTTTTTAGATTTATGGACAATTTGCATGGTCAAACCCACTTCATGCCGACATTTTTCCAGAAAGTAGGTATTTCGAAAAAGTTACTGTCAGAGCAAGCTTTTTAAAAACTGCTCTTTTCATGTTTATGCTGTAATTTGTTTGTAGTTTTTTAACAGACTGCATCGGTATTATTGGATACTTGATAGTGTTATTAATTTAAAAGAAATTTGGCAAAGATATACAGGCCAGCAAGCAAGTATATTTATTTGGTAGCGGAGGTTATGGACAGAAGTACTGCTAATCTTGTCCTGTGTGTGACTTGTGTCAAATGATTGATTTATTAGAACAAATACCTCATTACTGACTTCAAGATGATAGACAGGTTTATTGGGCTGTTGGCTCGTGGATCCTGACAGGCGCAATTTAACTCCATCAAACCTCCCTTATGTTTGAGACTTCTTGCATTTACTACTGCCATAACAGTGAATTCCAGCTAGTGCTTGCTGTATTAACACTAGCTTCATTTGTTTTATTTCGTCAGCCATCGTTGGAGATAGTTTACATCATAGATCATCGCAGACCGTTGCAGAATATCTGCGACCTGCAGACTACCAAATATAAATAAAAATGCTTTTTTGACTGATCATAGACAGTCTATGACAGTCGGGAAATTACAAAAATTGTATCTTTGGCAGCATCGAAGACCGTTGCATACTGTCTGCAATTAGTAAAATATCAGCAGTTGTTCCCTGAACTTGGTAGGGTCTGCGAAGATTGCAGAAGTACCTTTGTGATGGTGGCGGACGAAATAGCTGCAACAATTGGAAACCAGGCTTTCACTAAACTAGACGTTTAATGGCCAACAGTTTGAGTGTATGCATGTATATCAGAATGACAGTACAGTTCCCTATCATAAACATTAAAATAGCTTAATCTTTCTCAAAAGAAAATGCTCCACCACGGTATTAATAGAATGTACATCTTACGAACATTTATTTACATTCTAGTTCGCAAAATGGAAGCAGAAGTTGTCCAAATGTGCATTGAAATGTTCAACGGAGATGAAAACTGCTGTGGAACGGTACACGTCTTTCAGTTGTCTTTTCCTATTCTGAGTCCAGATGTGTAAAGTATGTATTTAATGCTACGTTAATGTATGCATTACCTTTCTCAGTCTATTGTCGGATAGGTACTTATTTGCGACAATTGTTTTTTGCTGAACTATCTTTGATCTTTGCATCTTGTTACTTTTGTGGAACCTCGGCTAAGTTATTTTGCTTGGACTTCTGTGTGCTGGAGATATATGAACAGTATTTCGAAACAACTAGTAGGAAAGTCGTTAATGATGTCGATAGCTTTTTTTTAACACTTCTTAGAGTATCAACATGAACAACTGACCTAACAAATTTACTATGATACAAAGTAAACCAAGATGTGAATTTAAACGCGCACGAGTTGGAGTTATGAAGCTTGGTTGGTATTGTTTTCTGAAACCAATCAGCATACAGGATACAACGGGCTAACGAACCGAATTCCGTATTAGAGTTGTCAAAACGAACCTATTCTGTCTGCACCAGACTTATGTTTTTTAGTCTTGCCGGTTCATTAACAGCCAAGCATAAGCAGTCTATTGTTATCCAGTTCATTGTTTGAAAGTCTGTTTGCAATATATCATTTTCACAAGCTTTTCCTATTGTACATATCTTTTCTTATAGATGACAATTGGAGGCACAGAAAGCATCATTTTGGCATGCAAAGCGTATCGTGATCGTGGCTATGCTAGAGGAATCAAACGACCAGAAATGTGAGTTTTCCAGCATTAATACAGAGAGGTCACTATTTTGTCCTAGAATTATTCTTTTATGTTTAGATTTGCTATATACAGTATCCCTATCGCACTGCCGTATAGCTGGAGAGAACGTTTCAATCAAGAACTAGATAAAACAAAATGTTAGTTTACAAATTTTAGAATTTGACCACTTCAAATCACATTTTGACACTTGTCTGCCCTTTTCAAGCTGTTTCATTGTCATGTAAGCACTAGCTAGAATTCTGGTACTATCACGTTTTATATCTTTCTCAAATTATGCTGGTATCATTCGACCGTTATATTGGCTATCAACTTGCTCATTTGCCTGTGTTTATTGTATACACCTTTTCAACTAAGGGCCTCGTTTTCAAAAATTTGAAAATTGCCTCACAGAAACATTTCGACTTCGGATTCGAATTCAGCACATTCGCTTTGGTGTTGAGGCAAATTGTAACACCTCTGGTCCTTACAACGACGATTTTATAGCGATAAAAAGTTTGAAAATTTATAAGGGATTTGACCGTGAAAAATGACTAAGGGTGTAAAATTTCACCCCGAGCGATTTTTCACGGTCAAATCTTTTATAAAATTTTAAACTTTTCATCAATATAAAATCAACGTCGTAAGGACTAGGGGCGTAAAAATTTCCCTCAACACTAAAATGAAGGTGCTTTATCTGAATCTGGGGTCAAAATTTTCGTAAGAACGAATTTTCGTAAATTTTGAAAACGAGGCTCTTAGTTGAAATGGTAAATTGTTGTGTTTCATAGCGTGTTTCAATGTGCTAGTTGCATTTACATTGCATTTTGTTATCACTTCTTCACTTCAAATCACATTTTGACACTTGTCTGCCCTTTTCAAGCTGTTTCATTGTCATGTAAGCACTAGCTAGAATTCTGGTACTATCACGTTTTATATCTTTCTCAAATTATGCTGGTATCATTCGACCGTTATATTGGCTATCAACTTGCTCATTTGCCTGTGTTTATTGTATACACCTTTTCAACTAAGGGCCTCGTTTTCAAAAATTTGAAAATTGCCTCACAGAAACATTTCGACTTCGGATTCGAATTCAGCACATTCGCTTTGGTGTTGAGGCAAATTGTAACACCTCTGGTCCTTACAACGACGATTTTATAGCGATAAAAAGTTTGAAAATTTATAAGGGATTTGACCGTGAAAAATGACTAAGGGTGTAAAATTTCACCCCGAGCGATTTTTCACGGTCAAATCTTTTATAAAATTTTAAACTTTTCATCAATATAAAATCAACGTCGTAAGGACTAGGGGCGTAAAAATTTCCCTCAACACTAAAATGAAGGTGCTTAATCTGAATCTGGGGTCAAAATTTTCGTAAGAACGAATTTTCGTAAATTTTGAAAACGAGGCTCTTAGTTGAAATGGTAAATTGTTGTGTTTCATAGCGTGTTTCAATGTGCTAGTTGCATTTACATTGCATTTTGTTATCACTTCTTTGAGTGGTATGCTCTATGTCTTCTAGAGTTGCTGCTGACACTGTGCATGCTGCTTTCGATAAAGTGAGTGAAATGTTCAGTTACTAGGTTTTTTTACAATAGTAGCAGACCCTTAGGTTTCAAGGATTTTCTTTAGAAATTTTCTTTTAAAGGTTTGCCAATACTATTAATTTGAGTAAGGTAATAAATTACTGAGTAATTGCTTCTAAATTTCAAGCAATATTGTACAATATTTTCGACTTAAATGATTCCTCTGACACTACTCGGAATAAGTATGTCCAAAGATATTACCAGTAATGCTCGCAATTTTTAAGTTTCGTATAACCCAAAGTCAATTGCTCCTAACTAGTTTGTATGGTTTTTTTCTAGGCTGCGCATTACTTTAACATGAAGCTAGTTCATGTGCCTGTTGACAAAAAGACATTCCAGTGTGACATGAAGGTAATAAACTGTTCAGAAATTTTTTGTGCTATGCTTATTTCAGCACAAATGTTTGATGGAAACATGCCCATGTGTCTTCATGGAGCCGTTTCTTGCGTTAAAAAATTAACATATTTCTTTGCTTCTTTGTGAGTTTTTCTCCCTGTATATAACTTTTCTATAACAAGATTAAATTCCTTCGTAACATAAAGATTAAAGATAGAGATTTATATACTTGTTTCTGACTGTCTTTTTCAATATTTTGCAGGCTATGCGAAAAGCTATCAATAGAAACACTGTTCTAGTAAGTTTTACAACTTAAAAGATATATTCACCAATAAGCCAGAATTTTCTTTTATTTTATCAGAGATTAAGCCTACAAGAAGAACACTGACCCTAGTGTACTGAATTTATTCAAACCATGTAAAAATACAAGTGAAATTATAAGACCTCTAGAGTGATAAACAGGGACTCTCCAGTATTTAGAGGACCAGCATTGCAGAACGTGTTAGCAAGTAAGGAGGTATTTAGGAATAATATATTGAAGGAGAGGACTATGAAAAGTACGTCATACAACAGTACAAGATCAAGACTGACCCTAGGTTATTCAATTTATTCAATCAATGTGGAAACAGAAGGAATATTTCCACTCTTATATTACTAATTCACTTTCCTTTCAATATTTTGATATTTTGTCCAAGAGGCACCTTTTATTTGCCGGAATCAAAATTTGCCATACATGCCACCTTAAAGTATAGTAAGTTACATCCTTTGTACTTCAATGATTCAGTTTCCTATCGTTCAAATATACTTCGGCCACTAGACTTATTACATGATTTGTAGTTATCGCTATTGAAATGAATCGCCTGGACGGGCCTGGACGCTCAAACTACGACTCATAATCGAACGGTTATCTTTCTGGACTTACTTTTTCTGCCTCGTTTTCAAATTACCATGGTGACAATGATGTCAACGGTAAGTGGTTGTAATGGCCTAAATTTACCGTGTCTAAAACGCCGTAAAAAACAATCTTTCTTTGTATTAAAACTCAACTCACTATTTGTTTTAGAGAAAGCTCTTACCAACCCAGCTTTTTCGATATTTGTTTCAAACTTTTAGCGACATTTAGAAATAAATCGGCTGCCAAATAGGGCTCGTATATTTTGCTGTGACGATGCAGCGAACCAGCCTCGTTTCCACGGGGAACAATTTTTTGTTCCCGCCAGTCCCAGAAAATATCCGTAATATTATGAGTCCCAGTTTGAGCGATCTCGGTTTGGTGTAGTCTCGGTCTGGTGAGCGATAACTGGGACTCAGGTAATAAGTCTATTCGGCCACTACAAACCTGTCCAAAACTTCATTGTTGTACATGTATTTCTTTGTTTTTCAGATAGTCGGTTCTTGTCCACACTTTCCTCATGGTATCATTGACCCAATAGAAGAAATGTCCAAGGTAAATATTCCATAGACCATTTCGGGGTTCATGACGCCATATTCTAAGTGGGGCAAAAACCGCTCTAAATTCAATGGCGTCCTATATGAGAAAAGTTTTAAAATTCGTATTCTGAGAAAATAAACTCTCAATTTGTCTCCAATTTATCAGATTTCGATATAAAATATACTTCTCAAGCATAACAAAAAGTTTTTAAGCCTATGTTGATTGAAATTTAGCCTGTACTCACTATGAAATTTTGCTGGTTTTGCCCGATCGGTCATGGAAGCGCAACTTGGAATTTAATGTGGCATCGCGAATTCATAGTGAGTACAGGCTAAATTTCAATCAACATAGGCTTAAAAACTTTTTTTTTGCTTGAAAAGTATATTTTATATCGAAATCTGATAAATTGGAGACAAATTGAGAGTTTATTTTCTCAGAATACGAATTTTAAAACTTTTCTCATATAGGCCGCCATTGAATTTAGAGCGATTTTTGCCCCACTTAGAATATGGCGTCGTGAACCCCGAAATGGTCCATTGATACTGCATAAAGTTTCTTGCCCTATTTTCTGAGATACATTTGAAATTTTTGCTTGTAAACACAGCGATACCCTTTTAGAGTTTGGATGTACAGTAACATTGCTTAAGCCACGCCAATATTGGCATGCACAAAAACGATTTTCGATGCAACGAACTCTTAAATCATACGGTAGTGTGGCAAAAAAGAATTAAACCTTAGTAGAAAAGAGTTTTCCAATGTCATGATTATGGAATGGAAGATGTACTTTTAGCCTAAGACTATCAACATTATTCCTTCTAATTTTTCCTGGCACTGTTTTATTGAGCTTCGCTTGGTTGCCCTAAAATTACTTATATTTCCAAGCTCTTTTAGGTCGTTTTTTAGAAACGTTAATTAGAAATTTTTATCGAATTTTGTAATTTTTGAGTTCAAAAATCCGAGTACAAACTTTCCTAGGCAATAGTAATCCTTACCCAAGTACATAATTCGTAGGTCTTGTGAGAAATTTATCATACTTCGCGCGTCTTTTACTCATTGACGATTTTGTTTAACATTCAGCTTGCAATCAAATACAAGATTGGCTTACACGTCGATTCCTGTCTTGGAGGATTTCTTGTGCCTTTTATGAAGAAAGCTGGGTATGTTGTACTCTATTCTTTTAGTTTTACAAAACTTTAGGATAGCCAAAAATAGGGGACACTTCTTTAGTCATACTTAAAAGCATTTGTTGTCTTACACTCCCCAGAATGTAAACGTAAGAAACAGAATGAAACATTGGACTAAGGCAGTAGTTATATCCAAATGCGGATCGAAATGCATCAATCACCACATTAACGTAAAATTAAAGCTAAAGTATGAAGTGTAAAAGAATTCACTTACGTTCCTGGGTTGAAGAAAAAGTTCCTATTTAGGTTCTTACCAACTCTTTGTTGAATCTTTGCGAAGAAGGACGACAACCAATATATAAAATTTTCCTCTCGCAAAAACACGTCAGGACGGATGGTTTGCCGCGCCTGCGCGCTCGCATCTCATGTGATCCCTTTCACATTATGGCTAGAATCGCTGCGGTTTAAATTGATAAGCTATAAATGTCAGATATGAAAGGCTTATATTAAGGTTGATGTAACGGTGGATTATGATCTTACATGTAACTTTTATTTTGTAGGTATGATGTCCCTCTTTTTGACTTCCGACTACCTGGTGTCTCCAGCATATCAGCTGACACCCACAAGGTTAGTGGCTATGTCAATTCTCAATTCTTCAGTTAAATACCCATTTCAATTTCTCTCTGTATGTTCTTTTGATTTTAGAAAGTTTTGTTAGCGTATATTATTAAAAGCTTTTCAAGTTATTTAATGTGCTGTAATATCTGGATGTAAAACACTGGTTAGCAGTGTACAGCTAGGTGACAGTTATGTCTTGTTGCTTACTTAGTATGGATATGCACCAAAAGGCTCATCGGTTGTCATGTACAACAGCAAAGATCTTAGACATTATCAGGTGAGTTTGAACTATAATTGTTCCTATTCATTATATTGCTTTGTTTTTATACTCTTTCAGTGAACATTCTGTACAATTATATAATGCAAGTTGCGCTCAGCTGGATAACAGAAAGCCAAGCTTATTCTGCCAATCTGAACTATTTAATTATAATGCCATTGATGTTTGGTTATATTACTTGGACATTTTTTTTGGTCAAAAAGCAGTGCAAATTCATCTCAGCTTTTCTGAATGTTCCATTAGCTAAGAATTTTGGTCTTTTGTGGTGTTTCTTACTGAGGAATGTCGGATGTCCTTTTCTTCAAAATAACAATAGCTGTTGCTAACCATTACCTTTTTCTCTTGCAGTTTCATGTTGCACCAAACTGGACTGGTGGCATTTATGCATCAGCAACAATTCCAGGAAGTCGACCAGGTGGTATCATTGCAGCCACGTGGGCGGCATTGATGATAAATGGAGAGCAAGGTATGAAGTAGAGAGTTATTTCATAAATAGATACCAGCATTGAACATGTATTTGGTGCACTGTAGTCTCTAATAACTTGGCTGAAGTAGATTTAATTTGGGTAGGTGCAAAGCCTATTCTACAGGTTTTCTATCTCTAACAGAGGGTGAGAATAAAGATAGTTGATTCATATATTTGATAGTTGATGGTAATAGATATTGTCACTTGCTAAATAGATTTCCCTCTTGGATTTGGCTCGAATGTGGAATTATTTAGCTATTGTTTTAAGAATATTAAAAGAGCAGTCGTGCTTCTTGGATTCTGGAGCATTTAGTGTCGAACAATTTGTTTAGCGCGAAATATAATTTCTGCAGTAAATTTTCGGGAGTTAAGAAACATTTCTTTTACTACAGGGTATGTTGAATGCACAAAGAAAATTGTACGAACAAGACAATTTATTGAACGAGAGTAAGTTTCGTTTCAAAACATGTTTCCTTTAATGTATTTACTACATGCCTTTAGTATATGTCTTTTTATTGAAACATTGAAACATCTTCACACTTCTCCATGAGTTACTTGTCTAGCAGAGAAAATAGTTGTAAACTGAACTAAACTGTCGTAGGCTATAAATGTTTGGGTTTTCATTAGTCATCAGTAACTTGTTTTAGAGAGGAAGCCTTCTTTTTAGAGAAGCGATTGGATGGTTTGGTACTTGACAAACACGCATATAATCTATGTTAGTGAAAATTTGTAAAAAGTACACGACTTTAATGCCTTTTTTATTTTCCATATTTTGATTTACTTACTGTCATAATCTTTTTTATCCTTGTGTTTGTCTGTCTTCGACAGTTAATCATTAAAAGCAGTACTTTTATTTATATTGATTATATGTCAAACCGTTTTCGTTATGTCAATTTATATCTTGAATTTGTTACCATCAAAATCTCTAGGACCCTGAATAGAAGTCCCATATTACTAATTTCTGAAATATTCTCTAGCCCCTCCATTAGGACCTTCTACAATTAGATTTTGAGATTGCCTGCTTGGAATGAAAGAACTTAATTTTCATTCTGTTTCTTTGAAGAAATTTTAGAAGAAAATCTTCATCAAATTCTATATGAATTGCCCAACCCCACTTCTACTAAGCCTTGTAGTGATATCCCATGTCCTACTTTCACCACCCCCATTGCTGTCTGTTTTCATAATCTCATAGTGAACGCTTGAATAACTTGTATTAATTCCTTCCATTCCAATGCCCCGCCAATCGATCAAAAATTGTTTGTCAAACTTTTGATATTTGCTTTACAATCAACGTTTGGCAAAATCTTCACAAACATTGGTTGACAAGCAGAATTCGCCTGACAATATTTCTTATAAGCTTTAACTGTACAAACGTTCTTTGCATGTATCAAGCAAAATATGTTTGACGAGCAATGCTTTGTAATGTGACCAAACAGTGCAACATTGTGTTTCAAATGTTACCGTTTTGCCAGAGCCTAAAAGAACAATTTTTCTCGTAGGTTGCGAAAGATCAAAGGCCTGGTTATATGTGGTCAGCCTCAAGTGTCAATTGTAGCCTTTACTTCTGATCATTTTGATATATTCAGATTGTCTACAGCTTTGACAGAAAAGGGATGGAATCTTAATGCACTTCAATTCCCTGCTGCGTACGTAATTCTGTTTCTATTTTTCTACTACAACCATCACGGAGGTCACGGGTCTCTATGGAACGTACCTTTCTTCATCAATATATAATATTGTAAAAAAAAAAACAGAATACAGTCGAAATGGTTCAACATCAGAAGAATCTTTTGTCTATCAGCTTCTTGGAATATTTTGTAGTGTTTAATTTTAATGAGTCTTGTTCAAATGCATAACATATCTATATCCTTATTCCCCTCATTTGAAATTCTATCCCAAGTGCCTTGACATCGATACATATTTAAATTCTACATATTACATACATTAATAATAAGTAAATTTCTCCCTCTCAGAATACACATATGCTGTACTATGCAACACACTGCATCTGGTGTAGCTGAGAAGTTTGTCAAAGATGTAACTGTAGCTGTTGCTGAGCTCATGAAAGATCCAAAGGCTGAGACGACTGGAGTAGTAAGTTACTGGCTTACATCTACTTTGCATTTACTGCTTACTTGTGTTAGTCAAATAATCCCACCTTTTAAGCCATTAGCTGGAAGCTGGAACGAAATTTTTAAGCTTTCTGTCCATCAATAGTGGCTGCTCTCTCTACAGAAATAGGCTTGTTTTACACGATTTAAAAACAGGGTGGTATACATAAGTAGACTATGTTTGCATGTCCTGGATACGAGTAAATATATTCGCGCTTCTCAAGGTTTTTTCTGACACAGTAGTAACATGGTAATCTCCATTTATCACAGCAAGGCTTGATATTTATCGGGGCAACGTTATGGATTTTGAAGGGCCATTTGTAGAGCTCCAGGCTTTCTTTGACTCAGTGCAACCTTTGATATAATTCAATAAGATATACAGTAAATGGTGGAGATCTCTCTGCAATGGACAATAACATTGTCCCAACTACAGTTCGATAGAGGTTCATATGTAGATGGTCTTTTCAAACGACACTCGTATAAGATATGCTTTACAGTAAATACCCGCGCATATGAACCTACGTTTTTGAACATATAGCTTGTTTAGGCTCTTATGTAAAGAGGTTTATGCCATAATCAGAGTGGAGATCCTTATAAGGGAGTAGAAAAGAATTGCAAGGACAAATATTGCATGGCTCAAGGTTTAGTAGCCTCGGCATGCCCCTGCTTCTCGATGTTCTGATTGCAATGTTTTGGAATCCATGAAAGAGGTTAACCCAAACACAAGTTGCATTGAAACCCTAGTGCATCATCCAGGTCCCCTTATTGACGGTTAAGCTCATTGGATATCAAGATAAAATGGTAGTATTTATTTAGTAGAAAATATATATTCCAAGGCTGTAGGTTCTTGATAAATGAGGGCTCTTATGTACGAGTTTTTACTATATTTTGAACTTGATATTTTGAATTCCCTATTTTCAGGGTGCTTTGTACGGTATGGCACAAAGTATTCCAGACAGAACATTGGTCAACGACTTGGCTTGCGGATACTTGGACGCTTATTACTCAACAGACAAGTTCCCTGCTGTTAAAAATGGTGCCATGAAACACTGAATCACCAAGTAAGAAAACATAATGTTAAGGACAAAACGTTTTGCTAAACTGCTAGGATAATTTTTTCATGTGATCTGAATTTTGTGTCATTTTTCTCCAAAATTAATTATTTCTCGTGTTTTATTTTACTGAACCATATTAAAAAAGATAATTTTATTCAAATGAACATTATAGGAACAATTTTATTTACTAGTGATTAACCATTTTTAAGATGTACTGATCACAAGCATAATATGCATGAATAATACTTTTTTATTAATAAAGCAGAAAAAGCACTAGTGAATTAATAATAATACGAAATGTTATATCCAAGGTTTTATAATTTGAAGGTTTTGTTTTTATCCAAGGCACACTCTTTTTAATAAGAACCACTAAATTTCAACTGAGGCTGGCTTTCTGTTTTCAGATTCAAATGTTCTTAATATTCTCTAAGTTTTTCAGTTCATTGCAGCCTAAAATTTTTCAGTTAATATACAGAGAGGTAGCAGGCGTGCTTTTACTTCTTTGCTGTAGGTTTTCTTCTTTGTTCTTCTTTGTTCTTTGTTCTTTGTTCTTCGTTGTTCTTTTTTGTTCTTTATTCTTTTTTGTTCTTCTTTGTTCTTCTTTATTCTTTTTTGTTCTTCTTTGTTCTTCTCTGTTCTTCTTTGTTCTTCTTTATTCTTCTCTGTTCTTCTTTGTTCTTTTTTGTTCTTTTTTGTTCTTCTTTGTTCTTCTCTGTTCTTCTTTGTTCTTCTTTATTCTTCTCTGTTCTTCTTTGTTCTTCTTTGTTCTTTTTTGTTCTTCTTTGTTCTTCTTTATTCTTTTTTGTTCTTCTTTGTTCTTCTCTGTTCTTCTTTGTTCTTCTCTGTTCTTTTTTGTTCTTCTTTGTTCCTCTCTGTTCTTCTTTGTTCTTCTTTATTCTTCTCTGTTCTTCTTTGTTCTTCATTGTTCTTTTTTGTTCTTCTTTGTTCTTCTTTATTCTTTTTTGTTCTTCTTTGTTCCTCTCTGTTCTTCTTTGTTCTTCTTTATTCTTCTCTGTTCTTCTTTGTTCTTCTTTGTTCTTTTTTGTTCTTCTTTGCTCTTCTCTGTTCTTTTTTGTTCTTCTTTGTTCCTCTCTGTTCTTCTTTGTTCTTCTTTATTCTTCTCTGTTCTTCTTTGTTCTTCATTGTTCTTTTTTGTTCTTCTTTGCTCTTCTCTGTTCTTTTTTGTTCTTCTTTGTTCTTCTCTGTTCTTCTTTGTTCTTCTTTATTCTTCTCTGTTCTTCTTTGTTCTTCTTTGTTCTTTTTTGTTCTTTTTTGTTCTTCTTTGCTCTTCTCTGTTCTTTTTTGTTCTTCTTTGTTCTTTTTTGTTCTTCTTTGTTCTTATTTGTTCTTCTTTGTTCTTTTTTGCTTACTTCCACTTATGGCTTGATATTCCAAATTCATTCTGATTTTCTTTACACTTTCACTAATCACTAGCCTCAGTGTAATAGAAAATATTTTCTCCTTCCACCATAAAGTAATATATTTCTATTACACATTGTAAACTTGTTGCAACGTTTAGAATCTCTATTTTGATATTTTCCTTTTTTGTAACGGACGTGGTAGATTAAATTGTCATGCTTTGCTTGTGATGTATTTGCAACCTTATGTAAGTACCCGTATTACTGATTTTAATCATTGTTACCCATTGCCATTATTATTGCATTTTAGATAACATTTTCTTTGAATTTTTTAACATTGTGTGATTTTGCAAAGTGTACATTCAAGCTTGCATCAGTTTGATTTCTTGGAACCAAGAGCAAAAAATCTGACTGATGTGTATGCTTGTATGACTTTAACCTGTCTTGCAAAGTCTGACTGATGTGTATGATTGTATGACTTTAACCTGACTTACAAAATCTGACAGATGTTTATGCCTGTATGACGTTAACCTGTCATGCAAAATCTGACTGATGTGTATGCTTGTCAGACTTTAACCTAAATTGGACAGAATTCGACTTTTACTTTGTCAGATATTGAACTTTATCTTCTTCATCATCATCTTCATCATCTCAGACTTGAGACATCCATTCCACTTGATTACTAGATATGTGGCCAGGTTTTCCCGGTTTTCTCCTCGATGTCGTCTCTGAATCTTGTTCTGGGTCTGCCTCTTTTCCTTTTCCGTCTGGGTGTCTATTCCGTTGTACTTATTGCCCAAACGGCCTACTACCCTTTTGTGCAACCTTTTCGCTGAATTATATCTTTCACTTTTGTTATTTCTCCAACCTATACTGGACCGAAAAAGAATCGAAGAAAATGTTGCAGTAGAGGAAAATGCAGGTATGATATTATTTCACGAGATCGTTGTATTTTGGCTTGATCAGATCGGAAAAAGACTTTGATCCTCGCCAAACAATCATTAGGTTTTTTTTAGAATTTTAATTGTTGTAATTGTTTTTCAGTTTATAATGTGATTTTTAAAAATGAAATGAATATTTAAAAAAAAAAAAACAAAAAAAAAATCATTTGTTGGTCAAACGTTAGAGATCTTGCTTTACAAGCAATGTTTGACAATTTAACGACGTCGCAAAACATTGCTTGACAAGCTAACTTTCTTCAGGAATCTTTTTGAAAATTTTCAAAAACATTCCATGCTTGTGTTAAGCGAAATATATTTGACGAGCAATGTCTTGTGATTTGGCCAGTAACCCAAATGGGAACCAATCAAAGAAATCCAAGTTTCGCCAATATCCGACTTATAAAAATCCGACTAACGCGAAGTAATTTATTTATAGGATCGGGGCTTGGACTGTGGCTTGTAAGAACTTTTTTATTTTGTTGTTACTAATTTTCTTATCATCTATCTTTGCAGACAATCTATGTTAATTATACATGAAGTACAAATGTCCGTCTCCACGAATACTT